>OZ014448.1:16342276-16942276 GCA_963966035.1 Acleris laterana
TTGGTATTCTGACTATATACAGAATATTTACTAAATACAAGAGTTCCGTTAAAAATACAGAAACCGTGCCAAAAACCTGTGTAAAATCCTACAAAATAACAGATCTCCGTTCCAAGAAATGTTTCGAGAGCATTGGAAAACGAACGTCATCCTTTGACGTTATCAGATTCAATGTCTTCCGTTTACGGGGAGTCTGCAAATACGACACTGCGTTCACTGCAACGATGCACTTCCAACCGTTGACCCTTAAGTAATTGGATACGAAGACCTCTCGGGTTATCTCGTCTTACCTGAAGCATAGAAAATTGGACCAATTTTAGATCTGTAGCATGTTGAAAGTCTTAAAACCTCAGCTTGGTGAAATTTTGTCTTACTACTTACAGGATGTTTTTATTTGTAGTGTGACGTATATGAAAATGGATGGCTTCGCTTGCGTTTAAAGTAAGAATGAACAAAAAAAAATCTACCTATATATCAAGGTGACTTAAAAGATTCTAACTTTCTGTGGAAAAGCCAAATCAAATCATGGAAATTAATTAGTTGTAGATAAAAAAAAAAAAAACAATTCCCAAACGTAAAACTTAATATGAATTAACGAATCTATTAAGGCAGTCACTGATTTATGAAACGAAAGTTCATTTCTGGCACACAGTACACTTACCAAAGCACAGTCGCATCCCCGTTTACAAAAATATAACAACGAAATTGGGAACGTTTGACAAAATACCCAATCTGAATACAAACGCGCTGACTTTGATATTGTATTCAGCAGTAATATATCCGTTGCTGATCCAAACACGTCCGCTATCCTCATTTTAATAGTTCCAGATATTTCCAGGAAATAGACCGTTAAGTCAACGAAAACAAAGCGGGTAAGTTGTAACTCTGCGCTTAACGGCCCTGCGATTCCTTTTGTCGACGCGTCTCGCTATTGAGCGATTTTGGTAACGAAAAAATATACAGAAGGATTTTTTGTAACCGAGTGAGATTACAATTTTGGAACACGCTTTATGCGGCCATTTGGAAAAGATTTAGAGCGATTTAAAAATGTAGGTTAGGTCACGTTGGTGAAAATTTCAGAAGCGCAATTTGTTGAAAAGGTTCTTTCTTTTTCGTGTTTTTTGTATTACTAGCCATGTTAAATTTTGCTAAAAAACGTATGCAAAGTAACCAAGTGGAGTAAAATCGTTTAGTTTACGATAAAATGTCTAACCAGCTTCTTCCCGCGACTTCGTCCGCGTAGATTACAATTATTGTTATTCCTTCGGGAACTTTAATTTTTTCTGGGATAAATAGTAGCCTATGTGTTAATCTAGTGTATAAGCTATCTCCACTGCAAATTTCATCCAAATCCGTCCAGCCGTTGCAGCGTGAAGGAGTAACAAACTAACACACACACAAACTTTCGCAATTATAATATTAGTAGGATTAAACTAAATTAGGTAGGGTAGGGTGTGGGGGCTAGTATAAGTTTCTCTAAATTAAACTTGATATTGCGTTAAAATGTTTTATTAAAATATGATTTTGGATGCTCTTGTACACATTTACATCCAAATCTTTTGAGGTTCTTTCTCGTTCTGTTCATGACAGCTATTTGTTATTTTCAATTGTTCCTATTTTAAATATCAGGCAATAGCAACGTGGACGTCTTCAACATTCACTATACGGACCTAATACGCAAAACTAAAATACGCTTAAATAATAAAAATAAACACTGAAACTCACTATTTGAAAACATTTTTTTTCGAAGCAACAAAGATTTCGATATTCATACACTTACAATGCTAATAAGCTAAACTAATAATAAAATAATACAAAAACTATCTATATAATGGTGTGATTTACAGTCAGACTGGGTGCCAAATAATTTCTTCATTGTCTACTGTACTTTTCTCTTTCTAACTATTGGCAGCGCGCCAAGTAGTACACTGCGTAAAAAAACCTTATCTGTCTAGCGTACGCAAGGGAATGAGTTAGTGACCTCTCGTAAGGTCGGTTGTACACGGCCACAGCATACAGTGTGTTACCAGCACCCTGGTTTTTTTTAAAGTAGGTAAAATAACGTAAGTACATCTGTATCGTAACTATGACATTAATTTAATTAATAAACAACTTTTCAGGCTTTGTTAACTTTCTAACAAAATGTTAATTGCCAGCAATGTAAAGCACAGCAGTTTGACAAGTGTAAATGACAGTCGACGGATACTTTGATTATTATGATCTGCCCCCGTACCACGACACACCTTGTACCAAGCAACAGCGATACTGATAACGATGAACACGCAGCACATACACTACATTAAAAATGATCAGTATCTAGGAAAACTCATTGTGAAGTTATTTTAATTATTTTTTAATTGTTAATACTCGCAACATTATCGGCAGTTTTAATAAATGCCCGCATGCCGTTAAGACTGTAGACAGTAAGTAGTTCATCTTCAAACTAAGCTATATCGCGTTGCTTGCATGTGTGCGTGCCTTGACCGTACACCCCGCGAGCCACCACAAGCAAACTCGACAGGATGGACCGAGCCGGTTCAGGGTAGTGATTATCTAAACAACGACGGTCGAATGGACGGACAAGTGATGTCCAAGCGGCGAGTTTAAGTAGTCCCGTCAGAGCGAACAAAACACATTTTAGCGCGTGCATTTTCAATTAAGCAGCCTTATAAGTTCGACCCATCGGCAGGAACCATGCTGCTAAATTGAAAGTGCCCGCGCTACAATGTGTTTTGTTCGCACTGACGGGACTACTTAATCTCGCCGCTTGGACATCACTCGTTCATTCGTTCACCTTTGCTTCTTGAGAGAATCACACCTTAGGTGGAGTTGCGCCATTGCCGCCTTGGATAAAGTGTGTATTAAGTATCAAGCGACGCGCATTGACGCAACCGTAGCCTAAGCGGCAGTAGGTAAAAGGAACTCCTATAAAACCGGAGATGAACTACCTTTCTGTTTATATTATGGCACGGCCTCGAAGAGTTTTGTATGAAATGGCGATGAGAAAAGTTCAGTGTACTAAGTAGACTTGTCGTCAGAATATCGTTTGAT
Source organism: Acleris laterana (assembly GCA_963966035.1). Taxonomy (NCBI): domain Eukaryota; kingdom Metazoa; phylum Arthropoda; class Insecta; order Lepidoptera; family Tortricidae; genus Acleris; species Acleris laterana. The sequence goes on from OZ014448.1 coordinate 16,345,328, forward strand.
CTGATAGTTTATGCAAAGTGCATTTATACAGGGTTGTGTTTTTTTATGTCTTCACTTAATTTAAGTGCAGGCTAAAATTTGATTTAGTATGAGAACATTTACATAAACGTAAAACTTCTTGAATAAGTATTTTAATCAATTTATTTTTATCGTTGCGCTTGGCTGACTTTTATTTCATCGATTTGATACGATAGTGTCCTGAGTTTTTTTTTAATGCGTGTTCTATCTTTTCGAAGTAAATTTTCTAACAAGAAGTGAGTAACTGTAATACAGTAGTAATAAATAAAAATAATGTTGGAATGCGGATCATAGTTGTAATGATCATAGAAAAAAGCGACTGCGATGACCCGTGTCATGCTTCATACATCTATATGCATCTGTTCGTTGACGCTTGTCGCTTCCGCTGCCGTCGTCGCGTAAAGTAGTGGCCATGTCGTAACGCGATCTTTCACTAACATTACAATGACATATAAATCTAAGGCCCTGTTGTTGGATCAGTAGTTAAACTTTGGTTAAATATCGTAACTAATGGTTAAATCTCAAGGAAACGTGTCAAAGGGGTTTGGGTTGTTGTCATTTGTAAAAGTCATACATTTTCAAGGTGAGCAGCCATTAGTAAAAGTGGTAAATTATTATAGAATAATTCAAAATAGACATGTTTTGTGTAATATAATAATCTTAAGTGCATCGGAGCCGAGATATTTAAATATTCGTACCTCGTAAATAGGCGTACTTTTAGTACCAAAAACTGAACCCTTACATTTGTTATATCCTCACTCCGATATTATTTATTGCCATAAATTTTATACTTCTACGTGTATTTCGAGGTCCTCTAAATAACTATGTAAAAATCTTCCATGGCCGCTGAGAAACAACATGACAATTTTCTTCATACAAAATTACCCAATGCCCTTTTCGATTCCTTTTACGAATTTTAACAATTAGTTTAACTACTCATCAAACAACAGGCCCTAAGCATTGGTCACTCAAACTTTTAGTTTAAATGAGCATTACCTTTAAAAACCTAAATGATCCCGTCTGATTTCTTATATCCTAATTACTTTGTACCTAATACTCTGCTGGAACTTCTATTATTTGCAGGTATGCTAGGTGATCTTGCAATACCGAGTAAGTAAAAATTCAATAAGTTGCAAAATGTACCTTATTGACTTACGTGCAAAGGTGTTCTTTGCAACGTATTTAATTTGTTACATACGCGATCACTGTCAAATGTCTGAGATACGGTGCTGCAATATTCTAGCTAAGTCACGTACTAGATAAAGACGACGATCGTCAAAACCTAATGAACAACGTCTGAAGCTTGGAGATACAGCAACAAGAACATTCCGGGGTGTAGATACTAGCTATGTACCTATTGTACATCGGGCGAACTTAATATGATATTGTTGAACATTAATTTACGTATCTTAAAAATAACATTATGAAATAAGTTTGACTCCTGTTTATTTTATTTATTTATTTATAACAAACACAAAGTTTACATGTTAATATGCATTGTTCCACAAAACTGTTTGCACAGTTTGACTGCGGAATCTTCGGTCCAGCTTGTTGATCATTAGTATCATTACACATATCATAAAAGTGGTACTTAATAATAGAATTATGAACTAATGTAGGTATAATATGATTTTACTCATGCTCACCCATAATTATATAATTAAAGGTGAGCATCGCATTCACAATGAATCCCGGAGATGCCTATGTAACCTAGCCCTAAATCTACGTTTGTTGGTTTCCAGAACAATATCGGCTGGTAATCTGTTCAGGAGATAAGGTAGACGTTTTTTAAGTGTCCTGTCTCCGTAGAAATTGGACACTCTAGGAACTGCAAACTTACCAGCAGATATTGCTCTCGTATTATGACAATGAGTGACTAGACGTTTTGTAGAGATTTTATGAAATTCTAGATCAATATCATATTAAATTTGATGAATGTTTTATCAAAGTGCTCCTAGATTACATCAACTTATTGTAGGTAAGTAAGACGGTGGCAAAGTTTTAAATACCTTTGCAGCTCCTAGTCACATATAGTTGATTATTAAAAAAAAACGAAACCTGAATTATCAAATACCTATGAAACTTTACTATTACTTACCACGTGACCGTCGTTTATGTTTATCTTTGACTGAACGTTTAACCTGTTGTCATTGGTCAAAACAGCAAAATAAGAATGTTGTATGAAAAAGTGCTTTAACAATACTTAATTTTCATAACTTTTACGTATAAACTTATATGAGACAAGGATCAAGTGACAAGAAACACTTGAGAAGCTCCTGTTATATCACTTACTGCTTATTTACGATGATATGACGATGTGGTGGAGATGCGAGGATCTTGTTTCAACCTATTAACTTAAACCATGGAGATACCGCTGTGTTATTTCGTTACACCAACTTTGAACAAGTGTAAGAACCACAGCGTTGTAGACACAGTTTGAAAGTACAGACCAAGGTATTGGTTGGTTTAAGAGTACGACCAGAATAGGTTCAACTTAGTCTTGGAGCATGATTTTCGTGTACAGGGGTCAAAATAAAATTGCGAAGCTTAAGGTGAAATGTATACTGTTGAGAATACGCCTCTTTGAAGAGGCGTATCATGTCGAGATGAGAGTAGTTGAAGGCGTCATGTTCAAAGGGTTTTCCTTAACAAGTTTACACACAGATAATTACTGTGGTTTTGTTTAGTTTAGTTGATTATTAAACAATAGCAAAGTAAAACGACGGTAATGATTCCAGCAGTCTATAAATTATTTTTATGTCTGTGTAGAAATATTTTCTCGTGTCACATTTTGACAAATCATTGTCAGTTTCCCGCGGGTCGATAAAGATATAAAAATCACGGTTGAGAGAAAGGGATAGAGCTGTACAACTGCTATAGCTCTGTCCCTTTCTGCTCTGTCTCAAATTGAACTGCTTTAGTATGTCATCGTAACCCCCCGTGGGACTATCTTCACAAACAGACTTGCATAGTAGTGATATGCTGAGCCAATTTTGAAACGAATGATAAAAAAATACAGCTATTTAAATAGAGTACAATGTCAAGGGTAAAATATTTTAAACTGCCAATAAATTAGAGTAATTTACAATTTTTATCATGCCATGCTTTTGGACACGGCCCGGAATTTTACTTAAAAAATAGGTCATGATCCAAACGGCATGTTATTTTTGTGCCAGAATATAAACTGGTTCCAGGGGGAAATCACGGCGAAATCCGGAAGGATTTGCAGAGGATTTTTAAATGGATTTTAATGTTCCTTAATCCCTCACGTAAACTTTCACCTTGTTATTTTACATTTCATACTGAAAAAAGTAATACCTGTATATCTATTTCAAAGCAATATTTGGAACTCAGATTAGACTTTTAACTTCTATTTGATGAGAATCGTACTTTCTACAAACCAATTTAAATAAAAACAGCTGAACATAAGGAATAAGTATAGACATATATTTATAAAATATAAAGTTCGTGCGATAAAGAAGCAGAGGTAAAATTAATTTAACCATCTTAATTATTTAAAGTCTATTTTCATTATTTCATTTGAACAAAACATGCCATACAGTTTAATTAGCTGAAAAACGTCTACTGCTGCGGGACTATTTTTGTCGTGTTTACTGAGAACGTTAAACTCAGATAAAACATGTCACTTGTGTTAGAGTGACGGTACGTTATCCACCGCGATAAAGACGAACACATACGGGGGCTAGACATAGTCATAGTATAAATAGCGAAGTAGTTTTTCTCCGGTTTTTTAGTAGTTTCTGTTACCTATTGCCGCTCAGTCGCTAGGGTCGCTCGATACTTAATACGCACGCAACCAAAAGCGGCGTCGACGCCGCCCCGATCATAAAAAACAGTCAAGTGCGAATTGGACTCGCTCACCGAAGGGTCCGTATTTAAGATAATCATTTCCTTTGTACTTTATTCTCTATGAAATAAGTTCCATTTTGATAATAATAATAATAATAATTTATTTATTCAGACAACTAGATCCACATTTTGTTAGTATTTTTCTTATGACTAAGTTAGTATATAATATATTTAGTTGGCGACAATGTGTTCTCAACTAAGTGTTTGATCATTGAGCACTCATTCCTAACGGCTATCGTCCTCAGGAGACTGTTTGATTAGCCTTTCGTTTGGGATTTCACAAAAACTGTAAATAATTAACACTTTATACTATTTTTCCCTTTTCTGACCTAGAAATTACGTCCCCATATAGTGAGAAGGGATTGAGGGGTGAGGGATACAACTTAAAATGAAGCATAATGTTACTAATTTTATTATTAGACTGAAATTATTTCCATAGGCGTTGCGTTATTGACCATTTAATACTTGTTTCTATTTGTAACAAGTTATGAATTATTTTAGGTTGTGTTCCAACTCACCCCGATTTACGGTACCTATCAGCTCATTAGATGAATCGCTGCTAACACAAAGCTACACCTTACCAACTAAACTATGCTATTATTACTATCCCTTGACGTATGAAGCCTTGTTGAAAATTTACTCCAAATAAGAGTAGCTCCACTGATTTGTGCAAAATGTATATGCATGGCGTAGAATATCTGCGTTGCTACAAATGGGCGATATAGCGCGATAGGAGCGGAGTGGATTAAGTATGTGTCTGGAAAAATAATACAACACCCCTTGTTAACCCCCGACGTCAAAAGAGGGGTGTCTATCGGTGGCACCGTAGCTCGTGAACGAATGAGCCGATTTGGATGCGGTTTTTTTTATTTGAAAGCAGGTTTTTTGGCGGTGGTTTTTAGATATGTTTTATCAAAAATGGTTCAGCCCTTTTTGAGATATGGAGGTTTTAGGGAGTTCAAAGCCTCCGTTTTAACTAATACTAAAAGAGCTAATATCTTTTACACGGCCCAACCAATTTTCATGAAATCTTGCTAAAAACCTGCTTTCAAATAAAAAACCGCATCTTAATCGGTTCATCCATTTGGGAGCTACGATGCCACAAACAGACACTCAGATACATAGACATAGAGATACACGTTATAAACTAACACCCCTCTTTTTATTTATTAGGTATTTACCCCCTATTATTTCATTTCTTGTCTTTAAAAAGACGTTGCTAGCTATAGCCATATTGTTTATTTGGAAAAGTTTAAAAAGCATGAAATATTTTTTTTAATAAAAATTAAAAATCCCCCAAACATTCTGTTAATTTAATTTTGTTAACTGGGTAATATTTTTCGAAAATTTGGCCGGTTTAATTAAGAACGAGCGCACTTGTATTTATTTCTATATAAAACAATTATCATCATCACCCGCAAAGCGTCTATTGCTGGACAAAGTCCTTCCCCAAGGTTTCCACGACGATCGGTCCTCTGCTGCTGTCATCCAGCGGTTTCCCGCGACCTATATCAGATCGTTGGTCCTCGTGGCCTGCTGACACTTCGTGCCCCGGTTTGCGGTCGCCACTCTAGAACCTTCCCGCTCCTACGGCCATCGGTTCTACGGTAATCGGTTCATCGGGTATTTGAAATTCCCACTATTAGTATTTTTATGTGCGTGCATGACTCGATGTATGAATGTGGAAGAAGCGAAAGTTTGTCAAGATCGTAGCAAATGGAAAAAAGTGGTCTCTGCCTACCCCTCTGGGAAACAGACGTGATTTAATGTATGTATGAATGTAGTATTTTTATTTGATATGTCACACGATATAGCTTGAAAATCTTTTGTTTTATTATTTACCCCTCTAAACTTGAAGCCATACTTAAAGTCACCATTTTACATGTGTATCAAATTTCAACTCAATCGGTCTAGTAGTATCGGACAGACAGACAGACAGACACGCGAGTAATCCTATAAGGGTTCTGTTTTTTCCTTTTGAGGAACGGAACCCTAAAAAGTGTAAGATGTAGGTCGAACTCTTCTACCGGAACCGTCTTTCCACTGCTAAGTTGCCTAAGCACGCTGTCAGGCCCGGGATTAAGATGGCACAAGATAACTTAATTAAATAACCGGTCAAGATGTCGACTTAAGATAGGCCCCTTGTCTAATTTGTTTCCCGCTCTACGTCGGGTTGTTATTCTTTTGCGCTTTGAGCAATGTCGACTTAATTGAACTTATAGCTTGGTCAACGAATGCTCAAACGTAGGTGGATAGAATGGCCGAAAGCAGAAAGTTTGACTTCGGAACTTTGTTTGGACTAGTCAGGAGATACGAGTAAACCTACCTATTTAAAAATCCACACACGGGCACAAAGAAGGTTCCGTTTTTTGGCGGTGAAAAACGAAAAACGGACTTGTAGATTTTTTTATCAGCTTTAATGATATACAACAAAATTTCCTATGACGCATCGTTTTAAAGATGTAAACAAAAAACCAAAAAAAGCCCCCCCTAGAGCTTACTCCAAGGGGTGGGGGGACCTTTAGTATTTTTATCTCCTAAACTAGTCCAAACAAAGTTCCGACGTCTAACGTTCTACTTTCGATAATTCCGTCCACAATCATTCGTTGCCTGGACTAAACCACGGATAATATAGACAGAAATAAGTCAGTAGCATAAAACGTGACTGGATATGAAGTCTCTTTCATTTCTAAAAGTGGTTAAATGATTACCATTTTTCGTCGAACCAATTTCGTAACCAAAATATTCTGCTACACAGCACTTTGTGTATTTCACTTTTATAGCTCATATGGTTCTCTTTTGCGGAATTCTTTGAAGTTCTTTATTACGCTCCAAATGATTTGCAGATGCCTTACATTGATCTCATAATGATCGCATGCTTGCTTTTGTACTGCGTAGAACATTCCATACGGCGATGACTCATTTGTATAGACTTAAGACTCGTTATGGCACTCTTGGTATTGAAATGATCTTGTAGTAATAGTAACCCACTTAAAAGCTATTAAGAACATGTCTGTTTAGTGTCTATGTTTTTGTTTAAACGAAAAATGGGTTATGTGTTTGAATCTCTTGGAGTTATAGTGTGTTATGAAACGGTGGTGTACTTGTATTATTATGTTTTGGTTAGTGATAATTGATACCTTTAGTATGACTCAATCTAGTGGTTAATAAATTGAGTTATCTTTGAGTGTATTCATCGATTCTACTACTCAAATGCTACTTCTTTTGTTTTACGACTTTGAAATGTTCAGTGAACTTTACGTGATTCAACTTCATTAGTAAAATCAGTGAGTTAAAATGGCAGAATACTATCACCCGTGTTTATTGGCACATCGGCGATAATGACAAGAAACTTTGTGCGTATTTTCATACTATTTATTTTGTATGAAACTATACGTATAAAAAATACCTAGTGTTTTTAAAGTGTGATGACCAATATGTGAAAACAGATTGTCTTTATTTAATCTATAATTATAAAGGGCATTGGGTAAATTTGTTTGAAGAATATGGTTTTTTTTTTCAGCGGCCACGGATTATTGTAACAGTTGTTTAGAGGACCACAAAATACACATAGATAGATATAATTTATGGCGTTTAATAATATCGGAGCCGAGATATTTAAGATTTAAGTGTTCAGTTTTTAGTAGTAAAAGTACGCCCAGGTAAGAAAAAATGTAGGTAAGAAATGCTTGTCTCTGCAAATGTGACCTAAAAAGCCCAAACGTTTGATAGCTAATTGATTAATGAAGTATAATTCGTATATAATATTGTAATGTGATATGCAATAAATAATTGAATTGAATTGAATATCTAATAATTTTAGACGAATTACTCTAATTAGTGTTGAATATGAACAGCATTATTAAATGATCTATTTGTCTAGTATATTAATTAGTTTATCTTTAAAGGTCATGTAAAGCATATCATGTACAAACATCATGTATTTTGCTTGTAAAGACCGTACCGCACTAAAGGCAGTTAAATCCTAAGACGCTATAATATAAGCTGAAAATTATTAAGCCTAGAAATCATATTTCAATGTATTTTACGATACTGTTAAATAGGTACCGTAAAACAGGGTGATTAGCGATTAGGGGATGAGTAGGGACACAACCTAACATGAAGCATATGCTACTAATTATAAGACTGAAATTATTTCCAACAGACGTAACCCGACACGACGACACGTTACGTCGTTATAGTCGTTATTGTCGATGTTCAAGTGCAGTCAAGATTACGCTGTTTAAAGCATACTGCTCATCTTTTTACACCAGCAGCCTGTGGGTCTGCTATACCCAAAAATCATACAATACCTACTTTAAGGGTACAATATAACAACGCCTTCAGGATGCTGATGGGGCTGCCCAGATTCTGCAGGGCATCCGCCATGTTCGCGGAGTCACGAACCGACGGGTTTGCAGCAATTTTGCGCAAGAAGGCATTGTCTCTGCTGGGCAGGACGAGGGACAGCCCGAACAGCATCCTGAAGATGATTGCTGATCATGTGTGTTGTCCTATATTGAATCGAATAATATTATGTGTAAAATCCAATTTAGTTTTTAAGTACTAACATTATTTCTAAGACTAATACTAACAATAATGAGATCCAATGTTATCTTGAATGAAATAAATGAATTGAATTGAATTGAATTGAATTAATACTTGCTCTTATTTGTAACATGTTATGACTCATTTTAGGTTGTGTCCCTACTTATCCCTTAATCCCTACTCATCAAGTTTTACGGTAAAAGGACAACAAAATTATTCATACCATAATTTTACTGGTCAACATGATGTCTAATATTTTTTACTTACCGCAAATCGACAGCCAAGTTTAAAATGTGTGGACTTTAATTTATATTTTTTTGTATCACAACCTAAAATGATTTGAAATGGAAATTTTATCTGAACCTGTTTGGTCCTTTCTGCGATATCTTCGAATTCATCGGGAAAGGAGGAAAAAAACAAGAAAAACTTGTGAAAGCAGGTCAGAGCTCGGGTCGATTTCCTCTTAATATATCAAATTAAGGGAGGCGATATTAATATACAACTATAGGACTATTGGTGGTTGGTTGGTACGTCATAGGAGTACGAAATGTTAACAGGTAAACAAATACGCGAAAACATGGAGGCTGGACTTACTTTTGAGTTATTTTTTATTTAAAACTAACGAATAATAATAATTATGTGCTTCTTATTTATAATAGTAAATTGTGACCATAAACTAATTAATAAAATAAATAAATATAAGGGGACAATCTCACACCAATTGACCTAGTCCCAAACTAAGCTCTAGGCTTGTATTATGGGTACTAGACAACGATATAAATACTTATATAGAGAAATATATACTTAAATACATAGAAAATATCCATGACTCAGGAACAAACATCCGCGCTCATCACACAAATATCTGCCCTTACCGGGATTCGAACCCAGAGCCACTAGCTTCGTAGGCAGGTCACTACCCACTAGGCCAGCGCGTCGTCAACACACTTAAAAAAACAAAGAACGACTTCAAAATTTTCCCAACTTTCCATAGATTCCATGTCCGGATTTTGAAAATGTAAATAGGTTCACCAAAATGTACGAGTGATTTACAATCTATCTATGTCAAAATGTCAAATTCTTATTAAACCCACTTACCGATAAAGTTTACAATATGGGCCTTTAATAAAGGCCATTATAAGCCTCATCACCTTGTTGCGGTATTGTTTTTTACTCTACCGCCATTACTGTCAACTAAATAATAGCTATAAAATCGTTAACAATACCATAACAGGTCAAAGACGATATCGTCGGTGATACTAAAAAACCGCATAACAAACAAATTTATTATAGAGCAAAATAAACATTAACGTCTTAGAAAAAAGGTGCATTAAGCTCCTTATTAAAAATGTATCTTACGCGGTTTTGCAGTTTCATCGACAATAATATGGTTTGTCTGATTATATCACTCGTAAAATTGAAAACCATCCATGATTGGTCGGTCTGGGCAGTAGCCAGTTGTGTATTCATACGTTACAGTTAAATTAATTCGTTATATCATAATACAAATAACGTTCACAATATATTGACAGTTTCAATTTCGTGAGATTATTGATGAACTAACGTCATATGGTACCACATACATCGCGAAAGTTTAAAACAAACAAAATGCACGACAGCTGACGTCAATCCCTTGAACTTTTTTTTATTTTAGCAGTCGTTAGCGTTTGACGAATGAAACGTGTTGGCAGTAGGCAAACAGCAACGAATTTACGACGTAAAGAACAGAGGTTCTATTGACTCTCGACCAGCTGGCCGAATGTGTCACTTGCAATCTTCTGGTTATTACATACAGTCACCACCCGCGAATGTTACGCCACTTGCCACTCTTCTTAATTTAACCGTGTAATGCATTTTGGGTTGACAGCCGACTTGACATATTACCCGAGTGTAGTACACGGCTAAATTAAGAATAGTGGCAAGTGGCGTAACATTCGCGGGTGGTGACTGTACATACATAAGCTCACGCTTTTATTCCCAGAGTGGGGTAGGCAGAGCTACAGAACTACTGACAACTCTAAAATCTTGTTAATAATTCTGTAACCACATTTAGCACAATTAGGCTAAGATGTTTACCAGTGTATTAGTGACAGGTTGCAAGCCCATCGCTAAACAGTACTAAGCCTTTATTCCCTTAGTCATCTCTTACGAAATCCACGGGAGGACATGGAGTGGCACTATTCTTACCCAGCAACCACACCTCGGGTGTTTCAATGTCACCAAAAAAGTATCGAAAAAGGTCAAATTAAGCGAAATCAATGCCTAAAATGGTTAATAAATACAAAGCCTTCCAGGACATCCATTGCATCTCTTTTGCTCGTAATTCATGATTTAATCCAGAGAAGATGTATGATGATAATGAAAGGAAAACTCAAGGAAAGTGGTGTAAATCTGCCTTGCAAGATTTGACCCAAACAATGTTTGTTATGCAAACATACATACATTTGATTATATTTGTTTTTTGGGTAAAGCGCAACTCACAAAGAGCGCGGGTCGTGCGAGTGAGCGGAGGTATTGCCGTTACATTGCTTGTAATACACGCATTCACCGATAGGGCTTCTTATAGAGCGCACAATGTAACGGTAATACGCTCGCTCCCGCGCCCGACCCGCCCTCTGTGTGAATTGCGCTTAAATAAAACAGAATGACCTATTCTTAGATTTATAAGAATTCCAATGGAGTTACAGACAGTGTTACCTTTTCTCATCACCAGAGATCGGAAATTCGGATCGATATTTACCTACCTAAAGTTGGCAAAATCCCGGAAAATGAAAAGCGAATATGGCGTCGGCTTCTTGAAATTATTATTTTAATAATATAATTTCCGGGATTCTGGTATTCTACAAAACGTTTATTTTAATTATTTTACATTTAGGATAAAACGTTCCGTCAATTTGCTCCTTAGACTTCGTTAGGTTAGGTTAGATGAGTGACCTGTAAATTAAATAACATTTTTGGTAAATCTTTATTTAAAAAATAACTACATTATAGTGAATGTAAATACCTAATTATTGATTTATGATGGCGTAATTTATTTATTCCGAAATCCCGGGAATTTTATTAATAAATTAATATTCAGTCCGCCTCCATACAACTGAACAACAACGCCGCCGCCAAAGATTAGGTAAATATCGATCCGAATTTCCGATCCCTGCTCATCACTCACTAAACCTGACGCAGAAAGAAGCTGTAAGTACAAAAGCCAGTGATAATAACGAAACTAACGAGTTCGCTATCGGTAGCAATTAATCGAGCTCAATGAAATGTATCGGACTCATGTGAGTGCGAACGTGACTTTGGCTTCTTTGTTAGTCAACTTTCAATCAAAGTTGTGTAATTATTGCGAGGCAAAAAGTAAGTTGGTGAGGCGTCAGCTTCACATAGAGCCTAGGTAAGATGAATAAAGCTTAATTCTGTCTGTCATAACTAGGCATCGAAGTTTTTATCGCACGGTAAGACTAATAGCAAGCTATGGAGTCGTCATTTGCCATAAATATAAACTCTTATTCATATTCATACTCATTTATTTAATTTATCTTAAAATGCCTCTAGTCAAGTTAAAAAAAATATCTATTAGATTATAAATTCATAACTTGAACTATACACCTGCGAATAGGTAATTCGCCACTAGTGTGGACTAAAACATTCACATCTGTCGTGTTTTAATGTATCTTTTGTTTGTTTATAAATTTTCGTAATTAAATCAGTATAAAAACGGTAATTATTTTTTATTGTAATATTTATTTTGCAAATATAACATTAAATAATCGTTTCTAAACTCGTCAACGTTGTTGTCCTTGATTATAAAAAAAAAACCTAAATAATTAAATGAGTATGAATATGAATAAGAGTTTAGATTTATGGCAAATGGCGACTCCATAGCTTGCTATTAGTCTTACCGTGCGACAAAAACTCCGATGCCTAGTCATAACGTCATAAGTCATAATGGAATACGAAAAGGTTAAAGATTTAGAGCTGTGAAGGGACTTTGGATCTCTTTGCGTGTTCTATACACAGTGTGTTTGGGCCCTATTGCGGGTACTGCCGTCCTAAGAAACGCAGTAAGTGAGATAAACCTCCTGTAGTGAAATCAACCTTATTATTTATTTATTTATGTAAAGGAAATCCAACAGCTATACAATTAGAACAATAGACAGAATAGGAAACCGTTAGCCAATTACAGGATCTCACTAATAGATATGGAAAAAATGCTAAATGCGTACAGTCGCCATCAGATATATGGTAGCGGTCAAGGTACTCAAATATTTCGGAGCAGCATTAAATTTCAATATATTAATTACGCTAGATAAGGTCTATAATATCGGCCCATATAATTCGTCATAAATTTAGGAGCAGCGACTTTTCAATAAATTCGTAACATACAATTAGGTAAAGATATCGGAACTTACAGAAATCAAAAATATAGAAGCAGCCAGGATGATCATAAAGATCGGAACATTTATGGAAAATATACCTTAAGTCTGTGTCACATAGTTCAAAATACTTTACGGTGGACCCATTAAAATAAGGTTTCAGACACGCATGAGTAATATTATGTTGTCAACAATTTGAATTAAAAACAGGGGGGTTATTATGACATAGCTATGCAGTTCATTTTACGACGAGTGTAAGGGACAGAACTATAGGTGCTACATAGCTCTGTCCCTTTCTCTGAGCGTAAACAGAACTGCATAGCTATGTCATAATAACCCTCCAAAGTGGTTTATTGTGACATGCTCCGAAAAGAGTGTGGACTTGTCATCGTGACAAATATATTTATGTCTCTATCGCGAATTGAAAGGATATTTTAACTAAACCCAAACAAACAAACTCAGCCTATTATTATATTTTCGCATTTTCCGCTAATTTGGTCCATGAGTGTAGTAACGAATTCAAATATGAACTATGTGACACAGACTTAAGGTATATTTTCCATAAATGTTCCGATCTTTATGATCATCCTGGCTGCTTCGATATTTTTGACTTCTGTAAGTTCCGATATCTTTACCTAATTGTATGTTACGAATTTATTGAAAAGTCGCTGCTCCTAAATTTATGACGAATTATATGGGCCGATGTTATAGACCTTATCTAGCGTAATTAATATATTGAAATTTAATGCTGCTCCGAAATATTTGAGTACCTTGACCGCTACCATATATCTGATGGCGACTGTACAATACACAGAACGACACAAAATTAGATATAAATTAATAAAATTGACAGCTATGATTCGCAAATGCATGCTAGTTTCAGTCACTCCAAGCACCTCGCAGACAATTTTTCTCTCACGGATTGAGCCTTGCAGTTAAATGTATCTAGGTTCAGCTCTCTTGCCAGGTTGTTCAAGCTCTTACATACACGTATTAGGAAACTATTGGCCCTATACCTGGACGATGCGGACTTAATGGACAGCGGAGGATAATATCTCTTAGATCGAGTGGGGGTATTGAATGAGAGACAACCAAGCAACTCCGGACTATCAATATCACCACTATAAGTGATGTTAACCATAAAGTAATGTCAGCTATTTCACAACGCCTATATACAATGGGATGAGATACATTAATAATATTATATAAGGATTTGGCTTTGGAGGGCAGGGTATTGCTCAGAGTAATTGCTTAGCTTAGTACCTACGGCACCCTTTAGAATGGTTAATATTCTATAGTACTAAGGACCTATAGCACCATTTATTTTTAGAGATATGGCGAGCGAGAGTATGAAAGAAGATGTCGGTAGGGGACGGCATAGACGGACGTACGGTGATCAGATTCGCGATGTACTGAGTAAAGGCCAGATGCACTCGAAACGGACGTACGTGCAAAAAGAGATTGATGAATGTAGAGGAAGCGAAAATTGTGTGTTCACAGGGCCCAGACAAGATGCACTACGCTAGCTAGCGTTTCTCTTCGTTTAGTTTTTAAACCAATCGCGTCACTGGTAGATGACGTGTACGAAAAGTCAGGTGATGTGCCAGTGACGCGATTGGTTTAAAAACCAAACGAATAGAAACGATATTTAGCGTATTGCATCTTGTCTGGGCCCTCAGATCGGTGCACCTGGCGTTCCATAGTCTCTGCCTACCCCATTGGGAGACAGGCGTTATGGTGTGTATGTATGTATATATGAACTTCCCTCCACGGTGTTTCCTTAGCACTATGACATGTCCTCCTTAAAACGCGGCTTAAAAAGAGTATTACTTGAAAAACAACAACTTCGCTGTGCCCCTGGCATTGCTGATGGTTATGGGTGACGGTGACTACTAACAAGCAGGTGGCCCGTCTGCCCGTTTGCATTGTTAAAGCATTAAAAAAAAACAAATTGTCAAGAAACCTAGCTAAGCAGTAAAAGGGCCTTTTTTACTAAAACGTGTAACCCACAGTTACAGTGTGGTTACAGAATTAACAACAAGTTTTTAGAGTTGTTGGTAATTCTGTAGCTCTGCCTACCCCACTCTGGGAATAAAGGCGTGAGTTTATGTATGTATGTATGTATGTGTAACCCAATTAAGGACTGCAATTAAGGAACTTTAACTTTGGCAGTTTAGTGACGATGATGCTTTAATACCTTGACATATTTTTTCCATATTTTGTTTCTAGCAGCTCGCGACGTACTCCACTACTGGAACAGTGTAGTACTTTTGGCTATCCAATATTTCCTTGCCAAATTCATCCAAACTTGTTAAGCCGTTGAAAGAGTAATAAGTTTACAACACGTAAAATTACGTAGTTATAATATTATTGTGTAAAACTGCCATTGCACTCCACTATCCGCTTTCTGGAAGGAGTGGAGTAAGCAGTGTACAGAGCGCGAACAAAAGAGAGTAATTACACAAAAGATCCCTTAAGGACTTTTTACACCTTCCTGAATTAGTCACTAACAAGAGGGATTCCGCAATACGTTAGATACGTAAGGAGACATCTTTATCTTGTTCCACCGTTTTGCTACGTCCCTCTTGTTAGCGACTTATTTAGGAAGGTGTTATATAATCGCATTAGTGTCGAAGTGTATCCGTAAGGATTCCATCTTATAAGATAAGATAACTGTGAATAAGAACTTTTTGATAAGTGGCGCATAAGCAGGAGAATTTGCCTCCACTTTGATAACGTCGCAGCTTTTATTTCATGTGGAAATGGTAGACGAGCTAGCGAGTCACCTGTACCCTTACCATGAGTTACAATTACCGTACTCGCTAGGGAGTCGAATGCTATATCCATTTTCGACCTCGCTGTATTCTTATAGAGTGCGAGGGACAGAGCATTCGACTTGCAGCGAGTACGGTGATTGTAACTCATGGTAAGTGTACTGAATATGGTAAGTGACCATCGTGACCCATAAACACTTGCCTTAACTCTACCTAATCTGGACTCAAGTTTAAAGACTAGACGTTGGGTCCCTTTGAGGAGTAATTGTGTAATTATTCCTCAAGCCCGTCTCGACCCTTGAAAACGTGATAACGGCATAATAGTCCCTTTACTTTCTCATCGTATCTGATCGAATAGTTAGACAGGAAAAGCAGTCATGTTCCTTAAAAAATAGAGACTCCTTTCCTATCTAACTATTCGATCAGATATGAGGTTGAGGAAGTAAAGGCATTGCCCGAATGTTTCAAATTAGGGCTAAGGTCAATATCAGGTTAATTGATTGTTAGAACGATGTGAGGTGTGGAAGATTTTGTAATGGCTACTAAAGCATTCCATTTTGTTACGGTTGAAGTATACGAGCGCTGTATCGAGTGAGTTTTGAACCAATAAAATAAGCACTTTATCATTATTTACATTAATTCTCTTTACCACCGCAGGTTCGTCTTTAGCTGGTTTTTTTTGCATTAATATTTTTTGCTTAATCGTAGGTCAGATATTTTTGTCACAGTAATTACGCCTACCTGCTTTTACGGATTTTATTGACCTGTTTTGTAGGCTGTCTACATATTTTTATGTTTAATACAGATTGTAAAACTTTCTCTGTATTTGTTTGGCAGCATTGCAAAAATGTCGAAGTCTTACGTTGAATCATTTTCTTATGGTAAACCGTGCACGTTTTACCCAATTGCGGCGAAGCCCAAAAGGAGGGTCCTGTGTTACTCTGTCTACCTGTACGTTTGTATGTACGTTCCTATGTCCCGTCGGAATTAATCGACGGGCCAAGATTTTGATAAACGATACGTCATTAGATTCGTCTTAATGGCGTGAGTGTCACTGGGTACATAAAACTCTATGTTTTTAACATATTATATCGACGACTGTATCAAAAAGGCAGTAAATTTTTTCGTAGCTTGTTTTTTAGGGTTCCGTACCCAAAGGGTAAAAACGGGACCCTATTACTAAGACTCCACTGTCTGTCTGTCTGTCACCAGGCTGTATCTCATGAACCGTGATAGCTGGACAATTGAAATTTTCACAAAAAAATTATTTTTGTTGCTGCTATAACAAATAAAATAAATATCTAACATACAACAAACGTGATTTTTCGCCGTTTTTTTTCTCGATTTTAGTTTTGTATATTATCATGGTACATTTAGTTAATCTCTGTATTTTCTCACGCATTCTACGGGGATAAAAAACAGTACAGTGTTTTTTTACAATATTGCTAGTTTTGTTATTACCTTCTTCATTGAAACCAATAGCTCTCTTTCCCGTTCTTTAAAAAAAAGCTTAACTTTATCAATTTCCCCTCCCAAGTGAACACTGAAGCCCCGTTATTCATAAATAAATATTTCTGAATGACGAACATAAAAGAATACCATCAATATGAAATTGTATTTCAAATGAGCTCCTAGAAAAACTAAGCTTCGATACACAGACAGCCAAAACTCATGTAAATATACTCATTATGCAGAATCCTCGTACGAGATCATAACATTTGAATATTACACAGTCAGACAAATGGGACGTTTGTTGGTTTGTCTATCGATATTGGACACCTTAAAGGGGTTTAGGTAAAAGTGTTGTCATTTGTAAAAGTCATACATTTTCAAGGTGAGCGCCCATTAGTAAAAGTGGTAGGTAAATTATGATAGAATAATCAAAAAGAAACATGTTTTGATACTCTTAAGTGCATCGGAGCCGAGATATTTAATATTCTTACCTAGGCGTACTCTTAGTGCCAAAACCTGAACACTTAAATCTTAAATATCTCGGCTCTGATATTGTTTAACCCCATAAATTATATATATCTATGTGTATTTCGAGGTCCTCTAAATAACTATGTAAAAATCATCCGCGGCAAAAAATAATGCCCTTTCCGTTTTATTTACGAATATTCACTTGTCCAATTTTTTCTTTTCCGAAAGCTACGTTGTGTTGGAGCTATTTAAACATGGGTTAGGTTTGGTTTGATTAAGATTATGAGCAATATCAAAAACGAAAGTAAATCACGCTTATTTTCCACCTGCTACGATCTTTTTAGTTATATAGAGTGAATCTACCAGCGCTTCGGACAAGACCATCATTGCGGAGAAGAAGCGCCGCAAGAAACTGCAGCAGAAAGTATTTTTTTCAATCATAAATCATAATTATACTTAAAATTAAGTTACATTAAGTAATAAAAAGGTAATAAAGTAATGAATAATAAATTCTTAAAACTACCTATCATTTTTTTTTTATGGCATGGAGAAGACAAACGAGCACACAGGCCACCTGATGGAAAGTAGAAACTGTGACCCATAGACATTCGCATTCATAAGACTGCAATGCAATCCTAAGACTGCAAATGCGTTGCCAACCCTGAGGACTAAGATGGAATGCCTCTATGCTAGTCATTTCACCGGCTGTCTTATCCCCAAACCGGAACACAACAATGCGAACACTGCTGTTTGGCGGTAGGTTAATGGATAAGATGGTGGTAGCTATCCGGACGGACCCTGCACAAGGCCCTACCACCCGCAAAAAAGTTTTTTTTTTTATTACAAATGAAAGGTCAATAATCCTTAAACTAAAAATAAAGACTATTAGAACAACACGACGAGGTCTCTACGTCAAAAGCTATACCTAGAATAATGAATTAAAGTCCTTGCACACGTGAACAGACCGGACCTCTCAAACAGCACCCGTTCACGAGTATGATGCGTAGGTATCTCAGCCATCGCCTCTCTCAACCATATGTTCGGGAAGGTGGCGACACGATCAACGACGAACTTCCACATTCATATATCGAGCCATTGACGAATATAGTATATATTTTGCATAAGATTTCTAAAACTCTGCAAAAGAATCTCTCATACATACATACATACATAAACTCACGCCTTTATTCCCAGAGCGGGGTAGGCAGAGCTAAAAAATTACCAACAACTCTAAAAACTTGTTGATAATTCTGTAATCACACTTTGCACAGAATCTCTCAATAGAAACTGAAGTGTCCTTTCCGGAGGGACGAAGTGTTTCTTTTTGTGTACCTTTAAAATACGCGAAAATTAATGATATTTCAGAATAATGGGATACTATCGTAACTTTTGTATAAAAAACAAAATCCAATATGGCGCCTAAAGTAATGGCTTTAAAACGAAAAAATTTGAAGCCAGATATATTATTATGAATGTTATTTTTATTTCCAAACTACCTTCAATATCCATACCCAAACTATTCCAACCAGAAGAAAAGTAAAGCCGCGTTGACAATGCTAGTCGATTATCTTTGGAATTCTGCCAGAACTACGGGTTCAGTGATCTTCGACCATATTTTACGATACGACTCCGTAACCATGAGTTATGTCTTACAATAACGCTGTTTACGTTGTTAGTCCTAATCATACAACGGGATTTGCTTAGATATGCTTTCAGGGTAACAGTGTCGGAAGTTACTGGAGCAGAAATTTAGCACTGTTGGTCTAGTCGTCGAGTTTATTTGATGTGGCTTGGTACCTAGTTGTGGTAGTCCCGTGTGGTTGCCGGGTTAGAATAGTGCCACTCCATGTCTTCCCGTGGATGTCGTAAGAGGCGACTCAAGAAAAAGGCTTGTAGTACGAGTATTAGGCGATAGGCTTGCAAACTGGGGTGTTATTCTCTCAAAAACCACGGACGGGCGGAGGAACGAGCGAAATCGCAGTGGCGAGTTTAGGTAGTCCCGTCAGAGCGAACAAAACACATTTTAGCGCGTGCATTTTTAATTAAGCAGCCTTATACGTTCGATCCATCGGCAGAAACCATGCTGATAAATTGAAAATGCTCGCGATAAAATGTGATTTCGCTCGTCCGTCCGACCGTCAGTTGTTTTTGAGAGATTAACACCCCTGTACAAAATGGAACACAATACAGAATATCCCTCTTCATATAAATATTGAATAACATCTGTGGCAGGATAAATAGTTCGATCGACCAGGCAATATTAAATGCTTTCGAGTCCCAAAATCTATCTGCAAAACAAATCTCAAACAATTTTGCTACTACTTTCGATAGTGCCGTAAAAAATATTTTGCCCAGTTGCACATCAAAATTATTAGTCGAAAAAAAGAAAACCTCTAATGTAAGCATACGTTTTCAGAAATGTGACCCTAAAATAGTCGATAAAATTATAAACAACCTAAACTCAAACAAGGCACCTGGTCTGGACGGTATTAAAGTCATCGATCTAAAAAAATGTGACAAGTCCATATCATCTGCTGTTTCCAACCTTATCAACTCAAGCGTCGAAACCGGAATTTATCCGAATGAGTTAAAGAAAGGTTGCATAAGACCAGTTTTTAAAAAAGGTAAGCACGACGATATCAATAATTATCGACCAATAACCCTACTTTCGACTATTGATAAAGTTGTAGAAAAATACGTATGCAAACAAATTCATACTTTTTTCCGAACTAACACAATTATACACGAAAATCAGTTTGGCTTTCAACAAGGGAAAAGTACCAGTTTACTTTTATCTAAATTCACTGACGAAATAAATAAATATCTAAACAATAGGCAACATGTGCTTGCTTTGTTTATCGATTTCTCTCGGGCTTTTGACACACTCGACCATAGCCGACTTATCCGAAGGCTTGAGGCTTCCGGGATAAGAGGTCCACTTCTTCGGTGGTGTAAAGATTACCTGCAGAATCGTTCGTGTTGTGTGAAGGTCGGTCAAAGCTTCAGCGACGCGATGCCCACGACAGAGGGCACGGCCCAGGGATCAGTGATTGGTCCATTGCATTTTTTGACCTACGTGAACGACATGCATGACTACATTGAGCATAGCGCCACGTACCAATTTGCAGATGACACATGTCTGCTCATTGCAGACCAAAGTGTAGACAACGCGATGGTGAGGCTGCAATCGGACTTTGACAACCTTAACAAGTGGTGCCACGATGCGGGATTGGTATTAAATGCCCAAAAAACAAAACTCGTCCATATTCGATCGCCACACATGGCGGGGGCGCCGCGAGCTGCGCTCGTAGCCCACGAGCATGCCTGCATGCACGCTGCGCGCGCCCGCGCCGCCCCTTGTCGGTGTGCCCGCATCGAGAGTGCCGCGTCACACGTGTACCTGGGACTAACAGTGGACTCCAAGTTCCAGTGGCGGGAACACGTACAGAGGGTGTGTGATAAACTTAGGGCGTTCTTGGCAAACCTAAAAATAGTAAAAAATAAAATTCCCTACAAGATTAGACTGTTATTTTACAACGCGATTGCGGATGCAGCGATATCGTACGGTTTGACCAGCTACGGCAGAACCTTTAAGTCTTACCTCGATGACATTTACCGGCTCCAACTTCGTTTGCTAAAAGTAATAGTTAATCCTACAATTAAGGCAAAGTATTACTATGATGATATGAAACTGTTCAAATACTGTAACGTCCTCCCTGTTCACTTAAAAATAAAACACCACCTATTAAAGGAACAATTCTTCGACAAAACTCACCAAAAAGAACGCTCAAGCCGTATAGTTACTCGCCAAGTCTCACAGAAGAAGTTAACTACTGGAAGTTCTAATAATTCCTACGGGCAAAGAACCAACGCTTACCTAGTTCCTCGTCTTATAAACTCCCTAGGCTCAAAGTTACGAAACGAAATTAACGAAACGAACTTTAAATATAAACTTAAGAATCACTTTATGTCACAAGTAAATTAGTATAGTTTTAATTATAATATAATAATACAGCGTACTTTAACGTTATGTGATTAGGTTAACCAGCAGCTCTGCCCCCTCACAAACCCTGCGTGGTTTAAGGGGTCAAATTTATAACTGTATGCAACACTTTTTATATTAATAATAAATGAAAAAAAAAAAAAATAAAAAAAAAAAAAATATATGTGCGTATTAAATGAAGATATGCTCGTTAGTTAGGGGTAACATGTTTAATTACTATACATTTCCATTAGAACTTCTCACATTGTACCTGACGCTGTATTACGTCAGGCTCAGGAGGTAACTACATAGATATGATATAAGCGTTTTAGATTTAGTGTAGTAGCCAATAGGGTGTAGAATGCTTTGACTACTATATTGTAGTTAGCGCCTTCTTTGGTTGCAGTTAGATTGGTGTAATTAGACTACTTGGCGAAATTTAAACCGAAATGTTTTGTATACCAAGTTTACTCTCTTCGTGAAAGCATTATTATATTTAATCAACATTTTAGAATAACAATAGCTCCCAAATGGGATCCAAATGGGATGGGGTTGCTAAGCCTACGCTGGCGATGTGTACGTCTGTCTTACCTTTTAGACGCTGTAACTTTTGAACCATAATAGATAACAGTTTTTTTTTACATAATACGTTTTACAAAGACGGATTCCCTCAAAAAATATTTTTTTTTAGAAATAGTTTTTTTGATTGTTTTTTGCTTTTTTCTGGAAATGGTAATACATACGAGTACCTAGTACCTACAAGTATCTTTAATATGAATTATGTATAGTGCAAACCCTCAAAGTTCCTGCAGAAGATAGACGTTATAACGCATTTTACTAGAATTTCTAGTTACAGAAAATGCAACAAGCGCATCGCAAAAAAAGTTATACGTAGGTATTACAAAAGAAAGTCGTTTTTCACGCCTTTCTGAATATTCTTTAACTCCTCCTAACCTTTAAATGCATACATAACAAGAAATCGAAAATGTTTACCTGTAATCAGCACACTATTACTTGTAAAATAAATAAATCATGCATTTGAGAGTATAAACGTTGCAATGGATTTTGATAGATTTATTATTAAAGCACTACACGGAAAACAAAAAGTAAATACAAATCCAGTATTTGCTTCAACGCAGTTCAAGGTATCAGTACAAAACAATCTGGCGTTAATGGATGTGATCTTGGTATCATTACTCGTATATACAACTGTCATGTCATGAAGACTAACAACAGGAACACGTTTAAGTAATTTGCCTTCAATTAATACATCAAACATCACCTTGGAGGTCTATTGAAGTCTGTTTGTTGTGTCGCATTCTTTAGCGTTAGATTTATTTGTAATCAACACGCAGATCTAGGAGGTTATTATGACATGGCTATGCAGTTTATTTTACGGTGAGCGTAAAGGACGGCGTAAAATGAATTGCACAGATACGTCATAATAATCCTACTGTAAACTAATAAAAGGCTTACCGCGTTGAGCGTAAGGGGGTCGTGGAACCAATGATGGACACTTTTAGCTGACAGGCACCAGTAATGGACACGTCACTCTTAATTGAAATTTCATACGGTCCTACATACATTGATTGTTGCAAAATAAAGGAATAACCCTTATCTTCTGTAAAATAAGAATCAGGAGTCCATCATTGGTCCTTGTCCATTGCTGGTTCCGTCACCCTAGCGCGAATATTTTTATTTTACTAGAGTGACCAGTAATGGATTAGGACCAATGATGGACACTTGATTCTTATTTTACAGAAGATAAAGGTTATTCATTTGTTTTGCAACAATCAATTTAGGACCATATAGGACCTTGTGCAGGGTCCGTCCGGATCGCTACCACCATCTTATCCATTAACCTACCGCCAAACAGCAGTGTTCGCATTGTTGTGTTCCGGTTTGGGGATAAGACAGCCGGTGAAATGACTAGCATAGAGGCATTCCATCTTAGCCTCAGGGTAGGCAACGCATTTGCAGTCTTAGGATTGCATTGCAGTCTTGTGATTGCGAATGTCTATGGGTCACAGTTTCCACTTACCATCAGGTGGCCTGTGTGCTCGCTTGTCTACTCGATGCCATAAAAAAAAAAAAAAAAACATTTGAATTAAGAGTGACGTGTCCATTACTGGTGCCTGTCAGCTAAAAGTGTTCATCATTGGTTCCGCGACCTTACTTATTAAATAACACTTTTGAAGACTTTGACATAATAATTGCCCCTATAATCATATAGTACATTGTGCCCTTATTCTAGCGAAGGTGCGATGTGTTTGTCCGGTTTTGCATAAAAAGTTGACTTTACTAACGTAGTAAAGAACATTATTTAAGAAGGTTATTTGGTAATTTTCTTACACCGAAACAAGTGAATCGAAACAGTTTCCACAGGGCCCTCCGGTATCACCCTAAATATCTCACTTAATGGCTAATTAATAAGGTAGGATTTAATCAAGCTAATGACTTCGCAACGAAGTTCCGGGCTCAGCTGATGGCCCGTGATCTTAAGTTGCTTAAGCTGATATACATTTTGATGTAAGGCTCAGGGAGTTGTGAATAAGGGACGAGGTTTATAAATAGTTGTCTAATTTTAAGGAAAATAAACGAAATTTACATCTATGGTGACAAGACAACCTTTGTCGTACCTCATTCAAGATTCCAGTTTGTATAGTTAGTGTTACAAGTTCTATTGTTCTCTCGTTTTTGTTTCATGATAAACAATATGTTTTACTTATATTAAATCTCGATAAAAACTGGTCACTTTTTTTAAAAGGTTCATACACCATGGACCGATCCAGCTTTTGTACATTTCCCAAACGCTGGCTTTTTGTTTTTGCTGGCAACACCAACGCGCGATCCATTGAACTTCCTTTCTATTCAATGGAATAAAAAAAAATGAATATCGTCCAAATTGGCGATCGTGTTTCAGTTGCCTGGAAACTCGAGTTAAAACGCAATTGTTCGAAAGTTACTCAATTATCCGTATTTTTTAACATGTCGCTGTAACTTTTTTGTCAAATGGACCGCAAGGTTTCGTTCAGTTGAACAATATTTTATAACGGTTATTTTTTTGATTGCTTATTTAGTTACCTGTGAAGCTAGCGGACTCGGGTTTTTAACCCTTAAATGCATAATGATGTAGATATACATCGTATATTTTAAAGTTCAATTTCAAACATACATTTTAAGTAAATTAAAACCTTAGAATTTATGCAGTTAGATTTGTAGCTTTGTCAAAATTCAAATTTGGAAATGAACTTTAAAGACGCGTTCGATTTTCGAAACGCTATGCATTTAAGGGTTAAAACAAAAGACTGTCGCACTCTAGCTAGCGCTAGTTTTTTTTTTATCAATATCGAGTATTATTATATTTACATAACTTTACAATCATTCGCGATAATTGTTTTACATGTGTTATTCCATCTAAATCTTAACTCCTACTTTTTCATATCAAGTAATAAAATAACCCGTCGGGTAACTAAGAGGTAAAACTTTGAATGAAGTGACTATACTACCTCATGGAAAATAATAGACACTTTAGAAACTGTCTACTCCCAGAGAATGTTGAGAAATTAATGATTATCTATTCTTATCACTATTTATTACAAACCAAATAAAATGTCATGTGCTGCTATGCTATGTGTGCTAACGTGGATTTAGAGGAATTTAATCTGTTTCTATATAAATTTATACAAAACTCACGTAAAATGTTTAAAAAAAAAACGTGGTTTCTATTACACAACTATCGATATATCGTTTATCGTTTTTTGTTTTGCCGCGAAAAATTCGGGCTCTGACGATAACGGACGCCGAAAGCCTCTTGTCTATGGCCTGAGGTCAATTTGTGTGAGATGGTTCCTTGTCATTTATAACATCCAATGTTTACCCAATACTGGGTAGTGATACTCTCAACAACGATGGTCGGACGGACGAACGAGTGAATGTCCAAGCGGCGAGCTTAAGTAGTCCCGTCAGTGCGAACGAAACATATTTTATCGCGTGCATTTTCAATTTAGCAGCATGGTTTCTGCCAATGGATTGGACGTATAAGGCTGCTTAATTGAAAATGCACGCGCTAAATGTGTTTTGATCGCTCTGACGGGCCTACCTAAACTCGCCGCTGCAATAGGCTATTTGACAAGGTGAAAAAAAACGTAATAATTATGTATATTCATATAAATTATGAGTTTTAAAATCGATTTAAGGTATTCTTACTTTAAAAAAATGGATCTTTTATCCAAAAAACCACGATAAAACTTGATAATATTTTATCTGTAGCCAATTTATCGAAAACGGCGCCGAATCCATGATGAGTGATGACGTCAAGGGTCGGTAAATATCACAGATTATAGGATGTCTGTATATTATACATGACAGTTGACGTTTGTTTGTTTTTCTGGCTTTGCTATGATTAGCCAATGTCAGTTTGTTTATTTATTGACCACTGACGTCACTGATTCCTGTGCGACGACGCCATCTTGCCCAAGAAAGCGTTTTGGCGGCATATTTTAAAAGTGAATATTTATTTCCTTTTTTTAGACGAAATACATAAAAGAATTTAAAATTGCCACTTTTGGAGTACTCAATAAACACCAACAAATAATCTGAGATGGTTTTCAAAAACCTGTCAAATAGCCTATTTCGCTCGTTCGTCCGACCGTCCGTTGTTTTTAAGAGAATAACACCCCTGGATTTTATTAAAAATAAAAGTACGGAAGAGATTTTCAATCGTTTGTGTATAATGTAAACGCTGGCATCCGTTTTTTTCAAATCTCCTCTTTTGTTTGCAGTTACGAGCACACAGAGCAGATTGTTCGAGTAAGTACACAACACGGAGAACTTCATCCAAGGCAATAAAAAACCCAAGAAACATTCAAAGTTAAGCCTTAAACAATGGGTTTTAGAAACAGTTTCGTCTATTCACGATGTCGATGTAAATTTAGTAAGAAAAAATTGATCAAAATGAGAATTTCTTTTTCCATTGGGACTACGAGTATACTGCCGTCGTAAGGATAAAAGGCACAAGTGCAATGAATTCATTATCAAGCATATTGAACTCTCATCGGTTGTACTAAGGTTGGAATTGCAATACAATTCATATAGCAACTGTACCTTTTTTCCATAGCAGAGCGTTTCATGCGTTTTTGACTCTATCAGCAAAATTACATTTGGAAAGAATAAGAATGGTCTACAAAGTTTAGTATAAATTAGGTTTCTGTACCCGAAGGGTTAAAATGGGACCCTATTCTAAGACTCCACTGTCCGTTTGTCTGTCTGTCACTAGGCCTCATGTCATCAACCGTGATAGCCAGACAGTTGAAATTTTCACAGATAATGTATTTCTGTTGCCGCTTGAACAACAAATACTAAAAACAGAATTAAATAAATATTTAAGTGGGGCAGATCTCCGACTGAGTCCTATTCGCACTTGGCCGATTTTTTTTTTAATTTAGCAAAATTTACGTTTGTTTTAAGTAGGTCACTAAAAATGAGTTACTATTTTAAGGCAGATTTATGAATATATTCTATTTTGGCCATTCGAATATTTAAGCTTAATTATGTGTTTAAAGATGATTGTAATTATTATTTAAAAAAAAAACTGTCTTTTATGTCTCTCCAGCCAGAATCTACATCAGTTTCTCGGTTACATTTTAAAAACATTTTTTCCTCCGTCGTTTTAACAAGTTTCTTGTGTTTAAACTTGTCCCAGGGAGCGCATTCCAAACTAAAGGAATTTTAACTCTGCCAGAACTTAAACGTGAAGATAAAGTTGAGAACTATATATATTTAACTTGTTCTAAAGTCATTTATCACGATTAATTAAGTCTTCTGTTAATTATTTAACACTCACCTTATACTAGTAACCTACCCACACAGTTGCATAATAGTAGTTTATGTGACTGTACATAATAAAGGGCATTAAACACGAGTGTGGGCTTATGCAACCAGCCGAAAGCGAGTTTTATAATGACATCACACAAGTGTTTTAATGCCTAATTATGTACATACACCACTTTATGATGCATTCAGGAGCCGCATATTATGACCGGCATCGTGGCATTGTTCAGGGCTACTAACAGTAACAGTAATTAATATGACGTTAGTTGCTTTGTCACGGATATCAGGAGGCGTCGCCGAAATATCTGTATCATGTTAATCGCTCATTTCATGATTTAAATGCAACAGATCTAACAATTTTATACAACAAAACTAATTTTAACTGGTAATAGCGGTAATGAGAAGACTAAAAAGATTTCTGGCACCTGTAACAGTTTTTTTTTAATTCAGAAACCAACTGAATATTTACTTGGCGGTAATAGAGTAAAAAACAATACGATAACAACTCAAAAGCATAAAGTTTATTTAATTCATTATAAATGGAAATTTAAAATTACGGTATCCTCATCCCTTTTTCCCGATTTAGTCTTCAACATCCAAAGTTCCAAATGAAGTATGCCATAGTAACTATCCCGAATAAAATGTACACGCTCACATAGCGTTGCTTACATTCACGAAACGTTATACATGTTTACACATACGTATGCAAACACAAGACCAAACCAATTTAAACTCTGCTTTGATGCAATTCAGGCAAGTTTTATTTGCTCAGCGCTAGCAGAAACGAGTAGCCGATAGACGGTTCCATTTCAAAGGTTCTCATGCGTGTCTTTTTCGCCCTAAGCCATATAGTGGACACACTAGCGAATGCGATTTGAGAATACGCAAACACCGCACGGGTTCTGCGGCCCTGGTACTTCAACGAGCTAAGAATTGTTTTTTATTTTAGTTATGTGCTTGTTTTAAGACGAAACTTATGCAAGGAGAGGTACCCAACTGTCCGGCTCCGATTTGGTTAATTTTGATATACTCGTATGTTAGAGAGTAGCCTAAAATAACGGACACGTATTTTGTTTTAGCTACCCAAACTCAACCTAGTCTTCCAAACTACTGAAAAGTGACTAATCCTTCTCTATGTAAGTATATGTAACTACTATGCTCATTATTTTTTCATGTTCTTAAACATATAATCAAACCTGTAGGAAAATAGCAAATAAAAAAAACTGTAGAAGTTAGAGAGGGTTTAATAACTTTTCAGTACTTTGGAGGACAATTTCTCCGAATAGGTTGAGTTTGGGCAGCTAAAAAATATACATGTCCGTTATTTTAGACTACTCTCTAACATACACATACATACATAAACTCACGCCTTTATTCCCAGAGTGGGGTAGGCAGAGCTACAGAATTTCCAACAACTATAATTTTTTTTTATAATTCTGTAACCACATTTTGCACACTAAGGCGAAGATGTTTACCAGTGTATTAATGACAGGTTGCAAGCCCATCGCCTAACAGTACTACACGCCTTTATTACCTTGGTCGGCTTTTACGACATCCACGGAAAGATACGGAGTGGCACTATTCTAATCCGGCTACCACACGGGGAAAACCTCGACGGACGTATTACTAGTTTATGTTGTACCGTCAGAGCGTACAATTTACATTTTAGAGCGTGCATTCTCAATTAGGTAGCTTAAAACTCGCTCGTATACTTCACTCGATCGATCAACTGTTCGACGAGACTTTAAGAGAATATCACCTCAGTCAGTTGCGACAAACTGAATCGAATTGCCAAAGTCAGATCAAACGATTTCAAATCAAAGGTTCTCTATTTCTTCTTATGTTTGATTTCTTGCCTTCAACGTATAGTAAAACACATAAAGTAATGCGATTTAAGATTAACGCAAACACTTAACGGGCTCTGATAACCTAGTACTTCAACGTGCTTATAAAGAAATAAAATTCTTTCCAAAGTGCTTTCAAACGCGTTTTGCGCTTGATTAGACCGAATTGACGTAAGTAAAATCATGGCGCTTAATATTATGTGAGATTGAATGTCAGCTGTGACTCACGGCATCAAATTGCAAAAAACAGATCAAAGGATTCCAAATCAAAGGTACCCTATTTCTTCCAATGCATGTGAGCACAAGCAAATGCGATTTAGGATTATGCAAACACCACACTTGCTTTGAGACCCTGGTACTTTGACGGGCTAAAAAGGGTTTAAAAGTTCAAATAAGGGAGGTTTATATACTTGGAACAAAATAGACGTTTTCTTGGCTAAAGAGAATTTGTTTCAGTAGAAGACGTAGCCTCCCAACAAACAAAAACGTCGCATAAGTCTTGACTTGTACGACATAAAGTTGGATAGCAGTCTTATAATGGTAATGAGATGACTACTAGGTCCTATAGACGTCTTTAATTTAACCTATTAGTCGTGCGACGAATATGTCATAATACACTGGTCTTAGCAACGTCGGTAAGACTAAACTATACGACGTTTTATTACAGTCTTAGCTTAAACGTTTGTACGACAACGCAATTGTCATACTAACGTTATAGTCCATTAAACGATTTGAACTGACCAAATTAGGTGTTTGAAAAACCTTTATATGACATTTATATAATGTAGCATTGTATAGACGTTTTTACAGTGACGTTTATAAAACAACCACTATCTTGTTTTTCTGCGGTTAATAAGCGACTCTTAAATGACTTAGTTGTTTATTTAAAACTTAAATATAACGTTTATTTGAATGATGGCCGTTTAATGTCATTTCCTGACTTTAATCTAACCTGTAGTCGCATTTTAGTCAGGTTTTGACTTTAAAACGTCTAGGCCGCCATTATTTTACGGAACGCTGTATGGTGATGGACTCCTTTTTCCGCACTTAGCCCGTGTATGTCGGGCCATTGTGCGTAGGGGTGCCGGCTAGTAGTCTAGCCAGCCTAACTCCGACCAGAAGCGCAGGATCCTCCTGGTATCTCCACAGGCTTCTCGGAGTGACCTCGGTGTCTTGAGGATTTCAGTCCGTTGAGCGGCTACACCTACGCATTCCAGGATTACGTGGGGGGCTGTTTCGTCAGCCGACAGGCATCCCCTGCATAGGGGGCTGTCGGTCATACCTAGAACATACAAATGTTTGTTAAGCAAGCAGTGACCAGTAATGTTTCCTACAATTATTCGTAGGGCATGTCTATCTAGTGATAGGAGACGCTTAGTTAGACGCGCGTCCGGGTGTGGCACAGTTTCCCTTGATTGTCTACATGTACTGGTATTTGCCCATTGATTGGCATGTTGTTCAAGTGTTCTGTGACGTAACCATGACCTTAGCTG
Organism: Acleris laterana; assembly: GCA_963966035.1. NCBI lineage: Eukaryota > Metazoa > Arthropoda > Insecta > Lepidoptera > Tortricidae > Acleris > Acleris laterana. The sequence continues at coordinate 16,375,982 of OZ014448.1, forward strand.
GTTAAATGCTAATGGAAGCATTGGAGCGGGACCGATCGCTGGGCGGTCTGATCCTCTCCTGGCCAGCTGGTCAGCTGCATCGTTACCTAGAGATCCACTATGCCCCTTTATCCATTGTAGCGTGAGTTGGTTATTTGAACCTATCAACTCCAATGCTGAGTGGCACTCTAGTATGAGCCCGGAATGTATTATTTTGTTGTCTAGGGCTCGTAGTACCGCAGCGCTGTCAGAAACAATTCGTATCTTTTGGTCTTTGATACCTCGCCTGGCTACTGCCTTGGCAGCCTGTAGTATGGCAATACATTCACATTGGTATATGGAGCTGTATTCGCCTAAGGCTGTTGATATGTTGATGTTAATTTCGGGTGAGTACACTCCTGCACCTGTTCCCTTTTTCGTCTTTGATCCATCCGTATAGATGCGTAGTTCATGTATACTGGACTGGTCAGTGGGTTCCTCAGCTAGCTGGATGGTGTAACTTTTGTTGAAGTTGTGTTGCTTGGGTACCTTGTCATTAGGAGCGGCTATCAGTGGTTGATATGCAATTGCCTCCTGAAGGACTACGGTATGGGTCCCGTTTGTAACACCCCAGAGGTTGAGGGATTTTAGTCTGATGGCTGCTACCGCCGCCTCCTGTTGGATGAAAAGGTTTAGGGGCGGTAGACCCAGCAGTATCTCCAGCGCCGCTGTGGGTGTAGTTTTCATGCAACCTGTGATAGCTACGCAAGCTAGTCTTTGAAATTGTTGCAGTTTATTCTTGGCCGTGGTCAGTTTGGTTCTGGGCCACCAGACCACAGCACCATAGGTGATAACAGGTCTGATCACTGCCGTGTATAGCCACATGGCAATTCTTGGGTGTATACCCCAGGTTCTGCCAAGTAACCTTTTACACTGCCAGAATATGACACAGGCCTTTTCTAGTTTGTTATCTAAGTGTTTGTTCCATAGCAGTTTGTCATCCAGGATGACTCCTAAATACTTGACCTCTTTGGAGAGAGTCAAGGTCGTGCCTAGGAGTTTCGGTAAACTTAGGTTATCAATGACCCGTTTCTTTGTGAAAAGTACTAGTTCGGTTTTTGATGGATTTACTGACAAACCATGTTCGGAGCACCATCGTTCGACGATTTTGAGAGCCCCCTGCATGAGGTCGCATAGGACTGACTCAAACTTTCCCCTTACGAGGATAGCTACATCGTCTGCATAGCCTACAGTGTAGAAGCCAGCCTCGTTTAGTGAGCGGATTAGGTCATCCACCACGAGGTTCCACAGGAGCGGTGAGATGACTCCTCCCTGCGGACAGCCCCTCGATACAATGGCTCGCGTGGTGCTATTGACTGTTACCTGTACCGCCCTTTGTCTAAGCATGTTGTCGATCCATCCCGAGACGGTATGGTCGGCGCCATGGCTAAGTAGGGCGTGGCTTATGCTGTTGAATTGCGTCTTGTCAAAAGCCCCCTCGATGTCGATGAAGGTTGCAAGAGCTGATGATTGTGTTGATAGTGCATTTTCTATGGGTGAAATGATGCTGTGTAGTGCTGATTCTGTTGATTTACCTGAACAATAGGCATGCTGTTGGTGGTGAAGAGGGTAATGCGCCAGAGCCCCGTCTCTGAGATCCCGGTCACAGAGTCGTTCCAGAGTTTTCAGTAGGAATGACGTAAGGCTTATTGGTCTGTATGATTTGGGCTGCGTATAATCACTCTTACCTGGTTTGGGTATAAATACCACTTTAACTTCTCTCCATTTTGTGGGGACATAGCGGTGCCAGAGACATGCCTGGTAAATCTTGACTAGGTGTGGTGCCACAATATCTTGGCACCATTGTAAGAGTCCCGGAAATATGCCATCTAGGCCTGCCGCTTTAAACGTCGAGAAGCTGTTGATTGCCCATGTCACTTTCTCTAGTGTTACTATTCTTTGGGCAGTATTGACGGCCTCAACAGCTGGTTGTTCAAAAGTCTGCTGGGTCGTGTCTTCCCATGCTGAGTCTTCCGTAACTGTACATCCTGGGAAGTGTGTATCAAGCAACAACTCGCACATCTCACTATTTGTGGTTGTGTAGTTGTTGTCTGGTTTTTTCAGTGAGCCTAGGTTTCGATTCGGTTCGCTGGATAAGATGGTTTTTATCCTGGCTGCCTGAGTGTTTGATTCAATGTTAGTGCAGAAGGTTCTCCAGCAGTCACGTTTCCTCTCACGGATCCGCTTTTTGTATAGTAGCTGGATCCGCTTGTAGGCGTCCCAGTCTGTTACCTTCCTTGTGTTGCTCGCTCTGTTAAACAGTTTGCGTAGTTTGCATCGCATTTTCTCGAGTTCAGGTCCCCACCAGCCATTACGATTGGTGGCTTTCGTCGAGGGCGTTGTTGGTGAGCAAGCTTTCGTAAATGAGTCTATTAGCGTTTCCGTCAGTTTATTCACGTGTCTCTCTATGTCTGCAGGCTCTTTGTACCCCATCGGGATTGTGGCAGGAGCTAGGTTTGCAGATATCAGTCTGTTGAACTTTGCACGGTCGGTTCGTCTGGGATTTCGCCAAAGTTCTGGCTGTTTAGAGTCCACGTTTAGTTTGTATCTTACCCACCTATGGTCGGAGCATGACAGGTCTTTCGACACATGCCAGTCGGAGATCACCTCCGATACCCTTTCCGTAGCAAGTGTGATGTCGATTATAGTTTGGAATCTGGAGGTAACAAACGTAGGTTCTGACCCCCTGTTTATAAGCCTGAGATTAGTAGAGAATAAAAATTCAACTAGGTCCTCACCTCGTTTGTTGGAAGATCCGCTGCCCCACAGGGTGTGGTGCGCGTTTGCGTCCGCCGAGATGATCAGCTCAAGCTTGTTGTTCTCGCAGTGCCTGATGAGATTGGCCAGCTCAACCGTAGGTATGTCCACATCGCCCGCCAGGTAGGCCGATGCTATTATAACCTCCGGGATGCTATGGCAGTTGTTTTGGAGTCTGACCGTAGTCAGGTCCCTGGAACAGAACTCATTCATTAAAACTGCATTGATAGATTTTGGTACATAGATGCATGTGCGTGGATTAGTCACAGTGGTATCGAGTAGAATCTTACCCCCGATGTTGTTTAGACCGCATATCCTGTCCTTCCTTATCCACGGCTCCTGGATAAGGGCGACGGTCTCGTTGTTTACCTCCAGCATTCTTCGCAGGGTAGCCGCCGCGGCTTGTTTATGCTGGAGGTTGGCTTGGACGATGTTAGAGAGGGGAGGAGGAGCGAATGGGACTGCTCACTTCCTCGTCCGTTCCCAGCGAGACGTCCTGGTCCATCAGCTGCGCGACATCCTCCTCCAGGTCGCCGAGGGCGGCGTCCACGGTGGAGGTAGTCTGCGAGCGAGCTGATTTCCCATCCTGCTTCTGCCTTTCGGCGGAAGAGTGTTGGGTGACCAGTGGTTCGCTAGCTTCTCTCTGCCTTGCGGCGGAGTTCGGCCTGCTAACCACAGACGAAGACGCGCCTGCTCCCTGGTCAGGGTCAGCGTGCTCACTCTGCTTTTCAGCGGAGGAGTTGCTGGTGACCTTGGGTGCAGTCGCAGTCTCAGCAGGGTCTGGCGGCATATCCTGCAGCCTTCCCGTGCTCCCGAAGAAACGGATGTAGGCGTTACCCAGCTTGTAGCAGAGTCTACGCCCCCTCGCTAAAATCCCGGGAATTTGGTCCTCTGGAATACCGAGCACCAGAAAGGTACCCGGAGGATTACCTTCATGGCGCTCGATATTGTAAAGCGACCACCTGCTGACCTGATACCACTTGTTCTGACCAGCCAAGATGCGTTGTATCATCTTAGGCTCGTCAGCACAAGCCGGTAACAGGACAGCGGACTTCACCCGTCTGGGGATGTCCGTTTGTCGCCTTACCACCAGCTTGGTCCCGGGAATTGGTGACACGAAATTGGCTACGGTGTCCTTCAGCCACTCCATGTCCTTAACATCCTCGCACTGTAGTTTTAGCACACCCTCGCTGTGGAAAGGTTTGCCACGGAAGGAGGGCCAGTACGGGATTTGGTTGGAGGCGCCTGGAGCATCGGCAATGTCCTCGATGCTGGTCTCCAGTGTCCTCTTGATGCCCTCCACTTGGACAGGTGTTAGGTCGGTGAAGGGTTCCGCCATCACTGCGACAAATAGGTCATTTAGGACCACAGTGTCAGCGTAGGTGACGGCTGGGTTCACCAGACTAGTGGAGGCCTTGGTGCGCTTCGCAGTGCTGCCTATCGGCGATTTTGTGTCGTCGGGGCGCGGGCGCTTAGGTACTATCTGGCCACCAACTTTGGGCTCAGATTTCCCTTTTCTGCCTCTGCCACCGCGCTTCCTTTTTGCCGCCTGAGGTGCGTCGGCCTTGTCCTTCGCGCCTTGGCTGGGACGGAATGCCTTTTCGGCGCTCAGCTTCGTCCCACCTTGGCTTTCGCCGAGGCGGTTCGCCTGCTTTGCGCGTACTGAGGCGGCGGGGGTCGTTGCCAACCCTTTGGCTTCCTCCTGCCTTGCGGCGGGAGGTTGCCTCCTTTCCGAGCCTGCCTGGGCAAAGTTTGCTGCACGTTTGGCCGTGCGTCTATCTTTCTTGCGCTTGTCCGAGGGATTGCGCTTTCGTGAGTTAGCCGCCCACTGTTGTTCACCGGTCTGCGAAAGACCGGGTTGGGGGCTTGGTTGGTTGTTGCAGGGCGCTTCGTTAGAAGCAGCGGCCTGCTGCTGATTGTTGTTGTTGGGTTTATATTACGGAACGCTGTATATAAACAACGAAAAATGGAAGCAAAAAATACGTGGAGAAAACTAAAACGTAGTGGAACTTTCAAAAGGAAAGTTAATAGGGATTTTCTTGTTATCAAAAAACCCTACCTACCCTAATAGCTAGCTGTCATGGCGTATTGCATGGTTTTAAAATAACCTTAATATGACTTTATGTTTTTACAACGTCGTAAAGAGATAAGTGTACGACAAAAGCAACAATTTCCTACATTTTTAGATACAAACATATTTTTATTGATAAAAATATAATGATTTAAACACAAAATTACGAGGGGGCATGAAAATCTGAATAGTATTTACATAGGTATATTATCATAAAACTTCAATTCCCAGTCGAACTAAACGGCATAAGAGACAGATAAAGTTAGTATTTTTTTTATTTCCTAACCTTTTATTTCCTTGTAACTATTTATTTTGCACTCAAATCTCGAAACACAATCACAAAGTGCCACTGACAAGAAAAATGAATAAGAAGTCTTACAGGTGTTGTGTTCCTTGACTCAAATAAAACGTTTTAGTCATTCAAAAACACCTGTACGACCACAATACAACAAAAGTGGTAATTCCATAACGTTTATATGACTTTTGAATGACGTTAACGAAGACGGCTTGTGACTTCTGTATGACCATTATACGACAATGTAGGTCGTATAACTGGGGCCATTTTCGCGTTTAGTAAACGTTATTAAAACATTAGTATGACTTAGCTATTACGATCAAAGGTATTAAGATAACGTTTGCTAAACTTTTGAACGACGTTAAATTGTTAGTTGGGCTTACTTCTATTAATTTAGAGTAACTTTTAATTATCTATTTTGAATGTCATATTTTAAATACCTACATAAAGTAAATAAGAGCTATTAAAACGTTGACAATATGGTTACAAAGACATACTAAAACAGTTCAGTTTAGATTGAGGAAAGGGGACAGAAGTATATTACAGCTATATAGCTCTGTCCCTTTCTCTCAACCTGAACTGAATTGCTTCAGTCTTTCATGGTAGCCCCCCAGGTGACTAGTAAAATCTGTGATTGATTATAGTATATATAAATTACACATAATTAATACAAATATAAGCAGTGTTCTACGAACCTTGAACGGTCACAAGCGTTAATTTGAAACCCATTTCAAGAAAATTATGCTTGAAGTCGTCAATGTCATTTGCAACTTTTAGGAAACTCAACCTAATTGTTGTAGAATGTCAGATTGACGTTGGACCCTAAGGTGGGTACCAAATTAAATCTCGTGTATCCGCACGGCCAACACTAGCGAGATTTCAATTAATTAACTACATAACTCCAGTATTCTGTAGAAATATTAAACCAACGTATGCCCCGAGGTGTAATAACTTCGAGATTAAAATAGGTTTAAGGTTGTTTGATATATTACTTGGTTATACGTAGTAAAGTTTATGTTAATATTAGAGATGGGCCGACTAGGGATTTTGCCGACTAGCCAGTCGGCCGACTAGTCGGTTCTTGAATTGCCGATTAATCGGCCGACTAGTCGGCAATGCCGATCGTAGGTTTGTAGCTAAGTTCGGGTGCAATCGGAAACGTTCGTGTCGCTTCGTTTCTCGCGTCATTCGTCTCGCGGTCATGTTTTGACCAGTTTTGTTTACGTTATTATTTCGCCGGCGTGCTTCGTGACGTTAATAACGTTAATTAAAAGTAGAAAAGTAAGAAAAACTAATAAAATAGAATGTCGATGATACTAATAGATACATAATATTATAAACAATGGTTACTGCCTTCAGATAGTTCCTCAATGATTGTATTATTATTTTTAAATAATAATAATGTTAATATTATTTCTTGTTTTCATTAGAGTAAATTAAGACGTTTGTTAAATAATAAATAACGCAACATAGTACAAACTATAACTTATTCATCCTGTGCATTAAAAACTTTAAATGTAAAATAAGTTTGTTATAAAATGGTTTAAATTCTTCCTATATTTTCCTAGGCAAATAAGTGCCGAATATTCGGCATTTTTTGCCGACTAGTCGCCGACTAATAGCCGACTACAAATGGTGCCGAATAGTCGGCGTTCCCGACTAGTCGGCGACTAGTCGGCCCATCTCTAGTTAATATGGTTTTCATTTATTTTATTGTGTATATTACAGGTACATTTTTGTTTAACTTTACTAAACTGCTAGATTTAGGAACCACGAAAATATTGAAAAGGGTAAACGCAAAAGTTGTTGGGTGAATATTCCGGCGTTCCAACCGCCGTCATTATTCTCTTCAACACATTGACGAAAATAATGATAGCTACCAGAAACTTTTGATGTCTAAATCAGCGGACCCGGGGGTAGTATCCATTCCATTTAAAATAACAAGGAAGTTATTAAGTTTATATTGAATAATGTGCGAAAACAATAATGACGGCGGTTGAAACGCCAAATATTCACCCTGTTACAGTTATGTCTATAAAATATCAGTTACTCTCAAAAGTTTAGAAATACGAAAATTTTCCGATATCTATGAAAAGCTTTTTTGTGTTAGACGAACTTTCAAGAATACAAAATGATACAGGTAACAGAATTTACAATGGTTTAGTTTTAACATTATTTTTCATACCAATGCCTCAGATTCTACTTGCTTACTCAATAGTGGGTACCGTTTGAAGTTGAAAGTAAAAATTGGAATAAATGAAGATATTTTAGGAAATTGTATACTTAAGGACCATTAATATTCATACGAGAATATAAGCTTAAAGCGACGACTTCAGACCTTTTGATTTTATTAAAATACTGGCGACCCGCCCTCGCTTCGCTTCAGTTTATGTGAGTATGATAGCGAGCCGAGCCTTCCACGATAAATGGGCTATCTAACACTGAAAGACTATTTTAGAATTTGGACCAGTAGTTCCTGAGATTAGCGCGTTCAAGTAAACAAACAAACAAAATCTTCAGCTTTATAATATTAGTATAGATTTGACATAATGAGAGAGCGAAATTGACATTTGTTGATTTGGTTAACGGGTCATACACAATCACAAAAACAAAAGTTGTCTCTCCTGTGGTCAATAGTTAAGGGCTTATGTAATAAGTTATGTTTTTATTTGATAGGGCTAAAGGTAGACGTGACGCTGTTTATGCGGATGTGAGTTCAGCCAGAAAATTTGGCCTTAAACACGTTAACTTCGAGTATGTCCACAGGAAAGACGGGAACCTAAATCTGTGTATGACCCACACCTCACAAAGTTAACGGGGATGTACGCAAACAAGAGAATACAAATTATACATTTATTATGTTGACATATTCGATGTGGGACGTTAGGATGTTGTTGGTCGCTTTCTCATTCAGTTAACAGCTTGATGTATAACAAAAGTATGATTCAAAATTTCATGTTCAATTTCAATATTATATCATCTCTGCAGTTTAATATGACCAAGTACCTAATTCGTGAAAATTCGTCAGTTATACTTGAGAAACAAAAGCTGCAGGTTCCTTCTCGGAATTATTGTTATTTCTGTAACTGTTCCTAGAGAAGAGAAAAACATTTCTGGTATCATTTGTATGAGAGTTCACGTTCCATATCAACATAAGTATCCCTCTTCACGTCTTGTCTAGGGTCCTAAACATTTCAAGAGAGTCGATTATCCCATCACTACTCCTCAGAACGAGGTCAATGCTGCCAACCAAAGCAACGCACTATAAGCATATGAACTGTATACTCTTATAATCCCTTTTTCTTTTAGAAAACAGAATGTGTTACAATAGTTTTTCTAGCACGCCCCTCTACTCTCATATCGGCGCAATGTAAACATTCACTTTTATGTTTCCTTCTGGTTATAAATAATAGAGATTGAGGTTTCCTTATAGCCCCATTCGGATATCGCATCGATAGCTACTTATAGACGAAGGGGAATTTATGAGGTTCACGATGGCTTATAAAGCCCTCAAGGTGTCTATTTGATCCATTATAGAACTCATAAAAACGTCGTCACATAAACTATTTTTTCTACTCCTGTACTTTTATTAGTCTTTTACATAGTCACGAACACTATTATAAGAACATAGATAATATGACTTCAGAAAAGTCTATAACTCTATTCCCCATAACAGCTCTCGGTGTCGTAAAGTCGCCCTAACGATACGCCACAGATTACTAAGTGTAGCCTGTTAATCATATTTTAACGATTGTGAAATAGGGACTATAAAACACCTAATGTTTTGAGAAATGATTTCAGTTATCTGATTGGTCGATTTTAAAATAGCTGTATTCTGATTGGTTGATACGAATTACAAAGTTTTTTAAAAGATTTAAATTAGTTAAAGAGAAACACGTACCTAAAAGAACCTATCGTTCCGTTTGACAGTCGATGTGTATTGTGATTGGTGGATTTAATTTAGTGAAGTATTCTGATTGGTCAAATTAAAATGTTTTGGAATTGTAAATAATTCTTTTTTCCATTCCGTCAATTTAAAAACAAAGTAAACCATAGACACATATTTTGTCATTTTCTTGTTTCCCGCTCGTTTGTTGTTCTTTACTTCGTTCGTTCGTTTGTAAGTTTTTTCGCTTAATTTTGCATTTCATTTGAAACCTAGTCGTAGAAAAAGTATTGTATGCAACGGTGTATAACTAAGTCAAAAAACACTCGTGGCGCTTTCCTTTACGATGTTCGCCTTCGGCTCACATCGTAACTCACGCCACTCATATATTTTGACCTCTCTTATACAATTATTGCATAAACTACTATAAATTCACACCGATGAGTCTAAGATTCTTTGTAGAATAAGAAAGTCCGAGCTGTGCAACTTTGCGTAATTGCACGAACTGGATCCTAGATTGAACCTGTCTTTAGACTTTTTACAATCCGATTGTCTAGTAGAATTACGAGTTTGTTAACTGCAGTTTTATTGAAAAAATTAAAATAGTTTTTTTTTATTCAGGCGATAATAGTACATTACTGCAAAGACCAGTAAGTGAGCCTTCCTGGACGAGTAGGAGTTAAAAGGCCGAACCGCCAGGTGAGGCCTTTTATAGATACGAGTCCAGGATGGCTCTTTATGGGCGAAGCATGTATACTCGTACCTAGTGCTTTTCTCAAAAATAAAACAAGTAGATTATTTTTTCATGTCTCATACTGCTAGGCTAATTGATAAATGTCCACCATTGGGAAGAAAAGTAATTGCATGTTTAAACAAAGTACCAGGAGCGCAGCGGTAATTAGGAGGTGCGTAGCGCAAATTAGATCGCAGGCGGTGCACTGCACCGGCGGGCGGGTGGGGTACACACGACACAGCGCGGAGGTCTCCCACACGTCACAGCAATGTACTTTTAATGTTCATGCACTCCTAGTACTTGACATTATAATTGTTTCTCAAAAATAATGTAATATAAATATGAAACTTTAAACTATAAACATTGATTTAGTATATACTAGATACACAATCAGCACGAAAAAATGGCAAGTCAAAACTACTGCCGAATCGACTTGGGCAGTAGTTTTGCTATTAGTCTTGTTCCGACCACAGACAGTGGCAGTTGTCAATCATGACAAAATGTGTGGTGAAAAACTGCAAAAATAATAACAAAAAAACAAATAAAACGGATGGAATGTCTTATTTTACTTAAGTTCTATTTATTTATAAACGTTTCTAGCTAAAATTATAATGTTTTCATGATTTTTAGGAATTTATTTTGTGCACACAAATTATGACTTACCAAGGAACAAAATTATTATGGAGTAGCTATTACTTTTTTAAATTTTAATATTTTTTATTTTTAAATGTAAGCTTTCCACGAAATCCTCTACGACGTGCAAAATGGGTCGCAATATTAGCACGAGATAGGGGTGAACTATTCAAGGCAAATAAGTCGTCTGTTGTGTGCCTGACCCATTTTCGTACAATTATATAATAAATTGAACTTATTTCAAGGAAATTAGGTTAGGTTGGGATCGCATCATAATACCTATATAAAAAGTTCAAAATACATAATGGGTCATATTACATAATGGTCATAATAAGTAAACTTTTCAATATTTTTAAAATCCCATTGCATAGAACCCATTAGGTTAGGTTAGGTTTGTTGTATAACAATCTTGAAAAGTTCAAGGTTTCAAAAAAAAACCATTATATATTATGACCATTATGAATTATGACCCATTTTGTATTTTGAACTTTATGTACATATTATGATACGTAACCGGTTAGGCTAGGTTGGTATGATAGGATAAGATCTTGTCTTGTCTGGAGTAAAGTGTAATGTTTTAATGGTTCATTTATGTATGTATGTATAATTCTTTATTCCAACATAACTTTGAACACCTGAGCCAATTTATATGTGTGTGGTATCGTTAGAATCATTTCACCATTCCAGGTGACAAAGGATACCTGTTAAAATTTGAATAAAAACAATCGACGGGACGGGTTTTTAAACCTTGCTTTACATTAATTTATTCATTATTATTATTGTACATATATAGCTTAAGTTGTGTAATACAATGACAGCATTTATAAAACATGTCAAAAGTTTTTTTGTGTAATTTGTAATTTCGTTAAAACTAATACAATATAAATAGAGAAATTCGTCTCCATTCATTCGATGTCCACTTTTGTCATAAATAGTATGATAATGGCGATTTCACTAAAGAGTTTTAAATATTTTAAAACATTAGTTTGCAAATTTGACACTTGACTGCTAGTATATTGAGTTTTTTTTTGCATGAATGTTTAAGGTAAAAAATAGCGATGTTAGCATGTATCTGAATGCAGCTATCAATGTCATTTGGGACAGTTTATAATAAAGTTTTGTGCGGGATTGTGTATCTTGTATATACTAAATCAATGACTATAAAGCGTTTTTTTATTGAATGGTTGTTTTTGTGAAAATCCTTATTGAGAAAATATACTGGTCTGAATTAATTTTTATTTCATGTGGATTTATCTTGCTACTTCTTTAGTCTTTTCAAAGGCTGTCACAGGTCTGTACAGGGGGGTTATTATGACATGGCTATGCAGTTCATTTTACGGTGAGCGTAAAGGACGGAGCTATAGCAGTGACATAAGTCTGTCCTTTTCTCTCAGCGTAATATGAATTGCACAAGTACGTCATAATAACCCCACAGATAGTTCCAAATTCAAATAATATGGTATGTTATGGATTTCCATACTTACTTACTGGACACTTTTTGGTTTCCTAATTCAAAATCACTCTACTTACTGGACACTTTTGAGAGTGCTCCAGGAACTTTAACTTACTGGCTCCTATTTGATGATGTTATGACAAGATTACATAGCATGTTTGAGAATAGTACATTACTACAGACGCCGGGAAGTAGGTGGTTGCAGGCCGAGTTCATATAGACGGCCGAGCGAAGCGAGGTCGGATAGTTACGAGGCTGGCAACCCCTTTTCACGGCGAGGTATGTATAGTGCTTTTCTCAAACATATGCAATGAAATAAAAAAAGACATCACTCAAAAAAGTAAATTGATAAATGTCCACCCTAGGGAAGAAAAGTAATTGGGTGTTTAAATAAAGTACCAGGAGCGCAGCGGTAATTAGGAGGTATATCAGGCATAGCGCAACTTAGATCTCAGGCGGTGCGGGCAACCGGCGCGCGGGCGGCGGGCGCACACGACAGCGCGGATGTCTCCCAAACGTTTATGCACTCCTAGTATTTGACGTTATAACATTTTCTCAAAAATTTTAAAAATATAATTTAGATATTCAGCCTGGGGGGTTATTATGACATGGCTATGCAGTTCATTTTACGGTGAGCGTAAAGGACGGAGCTATAGCAGTGACATAAGTCTGTCCTTTTCTCTCAGCGTAATATGAATTGCACAAGTACGTCATAATAACCCCACTGTTCATAAAACCAGCTGTCATGGCCATATTAAAATTAAAAAAAAATTACTTCCCGGCCTAGGCCTTCAATTTTGTATGAAATTCCTTTAAGTTCTGTCTCGAGTTGTTCCGTCGGGAACGTGGCACTTTGAAGCCTAAAATAACTAACATAACGCCGACATTACATAGCATGTTTGAGAAAAAAATATTTTCTCAAATATGCAATGAAATATTGATGTTATGTTCCTTATAATAGGCTGCAAAGTATGGCGTTTTAGGTGCGGCTAGGACAAGAGGTCGTTAATGGAATTTCATACAAATCTTGCAGGCCTAGGCCGGCAAATTCTTCTTTTTTAATTTCCATTCCACATAAATTTGTTGCACAAGCATCACGACATTCTGCCACTAAGCGTATAAAAAAAAAACAATAAACGATATAAACCTTTATATTTATAACCTTTTTGTGATAAAGTTATAACGTCAAATACTAGGAGTGCATAAACGTTTGGGAGACATCCGCGCTGTGTCGTGTCTCGTGTATGCCTGCCGCCCGCCCGCGCCGGTGCGCCGCTCCGCACCGCCTGCGATCTAAGTTGCGCATGCCTGATATGCCTCCTAAATACCGCTGCGCTCCTGGTAGTTATTTTAACATTACATGTCACTTTCAACCCACCTCTAAGATAAACTGGCCTACTTTCAGAGTATGAGACATTATTTACAATTTGTTTTTTTGAGTTTATGTATTTTTATATTTCATTGCATATTATTATGTTTGAGAAAAGCACTATACATACCTCGCCATAAAAAGGGGTTGCCAGCCTCGTAACTATATCACCCCTACTTTCCGGCCTCTGTAGTAATGTACTATTGTGAAATATGTGGTTATTGGATTATCATCAAGCTTTGAAAGTTATAGGTAAATCTGTGTAGCTCTGCTTACCCCACTGGGATTACAGGCGCGAAGGTATGTATGTATGTACGTAAAAATATTAAAATTAAATTATTTTTCAATAAACGAGTTAAATTGTTAATCACCAATGAGTGACACCTCGGTCATGTTTTATTTGCTGCCTTTAACAACAGATCCTTTGTGAAATGGGTTTAAATTGGATCTGTTATATTCCTTTTCAATTTTGGTGCATGGTTTATTTTGCTATATTTTGCTTTAAGTACATTTGTTTGTGGGCGTATATCGACATTAATTAAAACAGTTTGCTGATCCGTATATTGTTATTCTATTTTGTAGCTATGGGCGTTATGAAAATAATTGGTTTTAAAATGTTCAATTAAAATGAACACCGTTTTATTTTGGTAACTGGCATCCAATTAAACTTAACTTTATTATATTTTGTATCTTAACTACATTAAAATGTAATACATTAAATTATTAGAAACGATATCGTATTTTAACCTGTTATAGAATTGTTTTAACTCGGCCACCATTAATAATAATAATAATAATAATAATAATAATAATAATAATAATAATAATAGTCATTTCCCACTTATTGTTCATGGATGACCTCAAACTGTTTGCATCTAAGCGCCAAGATCTTATCGCACTATTAAAAATCACACAAGACTTTAGTAGTGCGATCAAGATGGAATTCGGTGTAGATAAGTGTGCGGTCATGCATGTTCAACGAGGGAAAGTTGTAAATTCATCTAATTTGCAGCTTTCTGAGACAATGACTCTCAAATCTCTCTCTGAAGTTGAAACCTACAAATATCTTGGTATGTCACAGTCTTTGGGTATTGTGGACAGCGATATCAAGCAGTCAGTGAAGGAACGTTTCTTCTGTCGCTTGACAAAAGTTCTTAACAGTCTTTTATCGGGTGGCAATAAGGTGCGCGCCTTCAATGGCTGGGTGATACCGCTGCTCACATACTCCTTTGGCATACTAAGGTGGACTCAGACTGAGCTGGACGCCCTGGATAGGAGGGTCCGTCTACTGCTTAAATCACATCGCATGTTGCACCCACGCTCATCTGTTATGAGATTGTACATCCCGAGGAAATGTGGAGGTCGAGGCATTTTAAATGCCAAGAATCTTCACAACCGCGAGGTGTGCAATCTCAGGGATTATTTCCTTCACAATGTGTGTGGGATGCATCGTGATGTGGTTGCAGTAGACAGAAGCCTCACGCCTCTCTCCTTGGCAAACGAGAACTGGCGCAGACCAGCGGTGTTGAGCACTGAAGACCGCAAGAACATATGGAAGAGCAAGGAGCTGCACGGACGCTTCTACCGGGCCTTGACAAGACCCGAAGTAGACTTTTTAGCGTCCGTGAACTGGCTACGGTTTGGTGACCTCTTTGGGGAAACCGAAGGTTTTGTCTGTGCAATTGCTGACGAGGTCATAATGACAAATAATTACCGGAAATATCGTCGGCTTAGTGCAAGAAGTCACTAACGGCATAAAATCACTAAGCACAGGTACGAGCACGGGCGGATTCGCCGCGACTTACTCTTTCTAACGCACGGATCCATTTTTTTTTACATTGAATAATTTCGATGTTACAGCCATGACATTAAGTCATTAACTTAACTTTTTGCCTTATTGATTTGATGTAAATTGGTTTTAGACCATTACTAACTTTAAACAAAACAAATTTGTTATTTTTTATCTTTTTATTTTGTTTAAATATTCACTTTTGTTACTTATCAACTTTAAAAAATAAAACAACATGAATAAAGCTATGAAAGTATTTGAGCTAGAATTCATTATATGCATATATTTACTTTTAGCAAACCGTAAAACAAAAATAAAAGTTATTATCATGCTTTAATGATTTTTAACAAAATGAGCATTGGATGCACATTACCACTTTTACTTTAGTATAAAATAACTAAAGCACTTTATAAAGTTTAAAAAAACTAGGAGACAGCATTAATGGCAATCAAAATGATTTTTTAAAGTAATTAATGATATTTATCGATTTTTGTTATGTCCAAAGACATGTAATTCACGTGATTAAATTATGGTTAGTGACTTTTGGCAAATAACTTGTATGAATTTGAACACCTTTAGTGAAATATTCTTGCACAACAGTTCATATTTCAACTCATTTATACCTACGAGTACGTCTTGCTCTCGCGGTAACGGGGGTTCAGCCACCGCGATCGAAGTCATACCGTTGCGGCTGCGACCGGGGATGGACGTTACGCGAGAAGTTAGTGATTTCTTACAAAATGAAGCGAAATGGTATTAAATTTAAGGCAGGACGAGGATCTTTGATGTTAGAAAAGATTCTAAATAAGGAGAATGAAGATCACAGCGTAACTACCTTTGTCATTTATTTATAATAAGATACGTGCAAATTACTTTATGCTGTTAAGTTGTAGGTAAGTAAGTATTTCATTTGCGAAATACCAATTTTGTCCTTAGGGCGAGATTTTGTATAGGTACCTAGGTTTTGTTTTTGACTTTTTGACTGATAAGATCAGTGATATTGACGATAATGAGTTGGAAACAAAAACACTCAAAAAAATTAAAACAACAAGATGGCACAAAAAAAATGAAAAGTCTTACGACCGAAAGAAGCAAAAAAATTGTAAGCACTGTGATTTACCGTACAAAAATTATAAAAAAAAGTTATTGCCAGGAAAAGCCCCCAAGCCGGGAGGTTGTCAATGCAAGCTTAACTGCCCACTAAATTTCAGCGAAGAAGAACGTAAAAAAAATTGTCGTCAAAAGGATTTTATACTCGCGAACATATCAGTAAATCCTCCACAAAGGTGTTACGTAAAAGCAGTTAGAAAACGAACCATGTCACGTTCGTATTTTTTTTCTAATGATGAAGGTAAAATCAAGGTATGTGAAAAGTTTTTTAAAAGTACCCTCTGTATTTCAAACGGCCCTATAAACAATGCATTTTCCAAGGTTGGCAGTTCTGGTCTTTTTGAAGGAGAAGACCAAGGTGGTAAGCATGTTGCTCACAATAAAACCAAACAAGACGATATACATTTTATAAAACAACACATCGAATCATTCCCTACAATGGAATCGCACTATTGCCGAAAAACATCGTCAAAACTCTATTTAGATGGCACGCTATCTATTTCAAGAATGTACGAACTTTATACAGAGGAATGCAAAAAAGCGTCTCGGACTTCTGTTACTATTAACGTGTACAGAAATGTATATGGAACTGAATATAATTTGGATTTTCACAAACCAAAATAAGACCAATGTCTAACATGTCATAAGTATAACAGTATCAAAAATACAAACGGACCCGATCTTGAATCTTGGAAACAAAAATATGACTTACACATTTCACTAAAAGAACAAAGTCGAGAAGCCAAAGAATTGGACAAAATTCGTGCTAATGAAGATGAAAGCTTTAATTCAATAACCTTAGATTTACAAAAGGTACTTCATATCCCAAATGGAACTGTTTCTATTCTTTATTACCTACGCAAATTGAATGTGTACAATGCTACCATTTATGAAGCTCGCACTCCCAATGACGGCTTTTGATACCTCTGGTCTGAGCTGGATGGCAAAAAAGGAAGCGATGAGGTGGGTACGGCTTTGTATCTATGAATAAAACGTCTTCCATCTACTGTAAAAGAGATTTCCATATTCACTGACACCTGTGGAGACCAAAATCGTAATCAATTCCTTTTAAGCCTGCAGTTGTATTTAGTTCAGACAACTCATTTCGAGGTAATAGAACATATTTATTTAGAGTCTGGTCATACACATATGGAGGTAGATAGCATGCACAGTGCGATTGAGAACCAATTGCGTTTAATGTCAGTGTACTCAATGATAGACTTCTGTAATGTTATTCGATTAGCAAGATCAAACAGAAAAAATAAGAAAAATAAAACCCTGAAAAAACCGTACGAACCGATAGTTATGAATCACACAGATATTTTAAACCTATACGACTTGAGTGATAACTTGATGCAGAATCGATCGATTGATGTCAATGGAGAAAAACTGCGATGGCTTAAAGTGAAATCTTTTCGACTAGAGAAAAAAAGGCCGAATGTTGTTTTACAGATACGATTTCAAATCTGAGTATAAAGAATTTCACGTATTAAAAAGTAATACATCCCTATCTATGGCCCCAATAAAACAACTGCGAAAACGTAAGCTTGAAAAACCCATACAGGGTTTCAATTATAACACTTACATTTTGAGAAAAGCTTACAACCAAAAACTGCCAATCACTCTAGCTAAAAAAAGACTTACTAAAAATGTGCAATGAAAAAATTATACCCGCGGAACTTCACCACTGGTACCAGAACTTGCCAGCTAAAGAAAGTCGTGATTATGTACCTGAAGAAATGTCTTCAAACTCAGAAGACGAAGAGTAAAAAAGATGGATGACTAGGTTTTTTAACTCTTTTTCGTACTTACAGTATTAGTTCAAAATCAAAGGCTGATCTTTTTATTTTAATACTTTTAGAAGTTTTTATGTTTTATAACAGTAAGTAAGTAGTGCTTGCTGTGAGAGTCTGGGATTATAATATAATATTAAGTTCCACTATAAAAAAAAATCATTTTTTAGTTATTTTAGTTTGGAGTTACAAATAACGCCATTTTGAGAATTTTATGTTATTATTGTGGTTTTGTTGAGTTTATATCTGTGAAGTAGAGTTTTTAAAACTGTTTATGCGTTGTTAATTAGTAAATAATGTTCATAAAGTTTCTAAGGTAATAATTAAGACTGATGAAACCAAATTCCTCGTTTAAAACTGTGTTTCTCGAATTCTCGATTTAATTGTGATTAAAATAAAAAATAACTAATTGTAAGTTCTTTTAAAGCGAGAAAGACAAAAAGTCACTAACTACATATTTAGGCTTTTAAAAAAAATATTTGTAATTATTGTACAAAGTTTTTAATTGGTTTTGATACTAAATATATTTAGCTAACCACTTGTGTTTAATTTTTAAATCTAGACCCGAACCTACAACAATAATGTTCATTTGACTAAGTCAAAACTTTGGGCCCGTTTTTCTCTGACTTGACTTTTTGTGGGTTAATGACTTCTTGCACTAAGCCGACGATATATTCTGAGGGATGGCACGGTTGATATTTGTCGAGCATGCCGTTGCCCCGGCGAGTCCCTCAGACATATAATTTCCGGTTGTTCGCATTTGGCCAACAGCGAGTACTTGCACAGACATAACCTTGTGGCCAGGATCATCCATCAGCAACTTGCTCTTCAATATGGTCTTGTTGAGTCTGAAGTGCCGTACTATAAGTACACACCGACGCCAGTTCTCGAAAATGGTCGTGCTACGCTCTATTGGGATCGATCTGTCATCACGGACAGGACTATTGTCGCCAATAAGCCTGATATCGTTTTGATAGATCGATCTCAACGCCGGGCAGTGCTCGTTGACGTCACCATCCCGCATGATGAGAACCTCGTGAAGGCTGAGAAGGACAAGCTCAGCAAGTACCTTGACTTGGCTCACGAGGTGACCGCCATGTGGGATGTTGACTCGACGATCATTGTCCCAATAGTTGTTTCGGCAAACGGTCTTATAGCGAAGAGTCTTGACCAACACCTCAAGAGACTCTCGCTAGATGGCTGGATCAAGGGCCAGATACAGAAGGCAGTACTTCTCGACACGGCACGTATTGTGAGGAGGTTCCTCTCTCTGCAGCCCTAACCACCGGTAGCTTGAGCCCTGCCCCGCTGCCGGCGGCATTCGTAGGTTAGGTTTTTTATAATGTTTATTTTTTATATTAGTATTGTTATTTTACTTTTATAATTGAATATTTATTGTAAAAAACCTAATTTACAGAAAATTAAATAAATACTTAAAATAATAATAATAAGCCTTTATTGTTCCTTGACTTAATCCTAACATAACAAAATACAATAAAATTTAAAGATATGTAAATAAAAAAAAGTTTCTAAATTATAGTAGTAATATTAAGTCATGGCCCCTCTCGGGTGTAGGCCTCCTCCAACTGTCTCCATTGTGGTCTATTTTCTGCTGTCTCCATCCAATTGTCTCCTGCTACCTTTCGTAGGTCATCAGTCCATCGGTCTATAGGTCTACCCCTGGCTCTCTTACCCTTTGGACCTTTCCATGTTGTGACCAGATTTATGGCCACTATTATTGTCAAGTAAATAAGAGCTATCAATACGTTGACAATACGATTACAGCTCAAAGACGATATGGTTTTTTACCACCTAAAATACCGGCCCTGGTTGAATGAGGCTTTTAATAATGTCATTATGTCAAATAACTTGACTTCTAATTGACTTCTACGCAGCTTTTACGACAAGAATCCAAAGTGACTTAACAATTAAATTCTATAACCATTTTTTACTCTTTCAAATCATCGTCAAACAATTCACATGTTTAAACAAACATACGATACAATAATACAAAACACTTTATTGCACACCAAACAAAAACATTACAGAGAAACAGTACAATAAAAAAAAACACAGGTAAACAACAAGCGGTCTTATCGCTGACAAGCGATCTCTTCCAGACAACATACTTAAGCTATTCACATTTAAAGAGACACGAGTGACAAGTATAGTGCTAGCTGCGAGTGCAAAGTTTGCCGAGTAATTATGATGATTTGGTAAATTGTAGTATTTCAATTTTATACCAATGGCGTCTTCTTCATATTCACATTCCTCCAAACCATGCAATAATGAATTTGACTGACGCGACTACCCCAAAACAGATTAATATTCCCATGGCTTTTAAAACGCGTCAGCTGTAAGAAAAGAGGTCGTTACTGCAGGAATATTTTCGTGAAGCCTCAAAGATGACGAATGGGTATCTCATTACGACCCGTTCTCTAGACGGCTAGCTAAAGTCCGTGATTTGTATGTCGTTTGGGTAACCCTTTCTAGCTAGTCTGAAACGATAGAGATACACTGAGCGACGAGCGAGGAAATTCAAGACATGCTTGTTCTGGTTATATGAAATTCTGTCCGTGTGACGCCTTGGGAAACCATATTAGTGCTTTCAATCTACAAGGAGACGGCGTTGTTGATTATGATAGTAGCAGGGTAGTAATTCTCTCATCAGCAACGGTCGGACGGACGAACGAGTGAATGTCCAAGCGGCGAGTTTAAATAGTCCCGTCAGTGCGAACAAAACATATTTTAGCGCGTGCGTTTTCAATTTAGCGGCATGGTTTCGAACGTATAAGGATGCTTAATTGAAAATGGTCGCGCTAGAATGTGTTTTGTTCGCTCTGACGGGAATACATAAACTCGCCGCACTAATTTCGCTCGTTCGTCCGACCGTCGTCCGTTGTTTTTGAGAGAATAACGCCCCAGTATAGGCAAGAGAAAGAGAGAGAGTAGTATTTAAGTATTTCTCTCTCTTTTTCTCTTGCCTATACACACACAATACCACTACATAATATGCAATTCAACGCTCTCGCTAATTCATCTATAGCAGTAACGATGGCTCGTTAGCGTAGTTTAGTTAGAACGCGAATCTGGAGTAAGGTGCTGAATTAATAATGTAGGTCTTATTAAACAATGAAATTGTTCAGTATTATCTTATCTTATCTTCTTGATGGGGTCCTTACGGGTACACTTCGACCCTATGGGATCTTTTGTGTAATTACCCCTCTTTTAACTCTTAATCCAATGCAGCCTCCACCCCTTCCAAATAGCGGATAGTGGAGTGCAATGGCAGAGCCTTGAAATCGTTCGGTTCTGGGTAGCCACAGACTGTTCTGTACTTCCAGCTCCTTGATAGTTTTTTTGAGACACGAGTGACAAGTATAGTATCAGCTGCGAGTGCAAAGTTTGCCAAGTAATTATGATGATTTGGTAAATTTTAGTATTTCAATTTTATACCAATGGCGTCTTCATATTCATATTCACATTAAATTTATTGCACCCATGGTATTCACAGAGGTCTTTATATATTTACTTTATCCCGAAAAAGGAAAAAAATAATACTTTCTTAAATATCTATTTAATTAATTAATACATACAACTTCTTTCCACCTGCTATGATCCTATTAATCAATTTTCTAGGAATTCTGACAAAGTGTAGTAATAATTCTGTTTTTAGGTCTTATGTTTATTCTCTTTTTAGGTCTTTAGGTAGGCTATTATAAATATTAATACACATCGCACGTGAACCTTTATTGTACATTTTTATTATAGCAGGAACCGATGAGACTGGCCTGTGTTTGTGTCGTAAATCAAGTTGACCTAATGGTTAAAGGCATTGTTATTCGTGTCAGCAACTTCTGTTTACCCACGTAACTTGATCAAAATCTTGCCAACTTAACGAAGAAATGTAAATCTTTCAATTAATTAAGACAATAAAACTAGTGAAACTTTATAACCCTTGCGTAGTCAAATATTTTGTGCAGATTTTTCTAACTTATTAATCTGTCTTCAAATAACTTTGAAGTAATTAGGTATGATGGACTAGTGGTCAATTATATCGTCAAAAGGAAGTTTTGATCGATTCTGCTAAAAATATTCTTCTAATTTGACTTAATTGACACGTGATGGTTTGCGATAATTATAAAATACAATTTGAAAATTGTGTGAATTCGTAATTAATTATGAAAATAATATTAATTCCTCGCTGGCAAAATTAAATTGATGATTTTTTAGTTAGCGACTAATGTCAGTTCAAGTCGCAATTATCCACAAATTTATAAACATGCTAATTATAATGTCGTTATTTTAAAGTTCCATCGCAGTAAATCTATGCTTCATTTGGTTTTTTGGTGTATTTTAGAATTAAAGAACGAAATACATTTTACTGATAGCTCACCTCCACCAACATAATAACAAAAATAAAACCTGACCTAAAAATTATATTAGTGGAATGTTACACTAATAAACCCACTCAGTATGTGTTGCAGTACTTGGTGCTACAACTCTGGTTTTCTATGGATCCCTTTGTGATTCTCAAGCAACGACAAGGTGACAGCTTGGATATTATGGAAAAGACATTAAATTCACAAAATTCATGCTTGTATGATATCTTAAAAATGATCCGACCATAATTGATTAATTATAATCTCAGTTAATACTTATATTAAATAAGGTACCTACATGACGTTAACGTAAGCGATTTTTGAAAGCTGACAAAAATGACAAAATGTATGGATTTCACATAAGCGGCCAACGCGATAGTTCGTCATCTTACGTTAATCATTATACATTTTGTCAATTATCGAAAATTGCTATTGTTCGCATTATGAATTTTGTCTATGCGTGCTAAGTTATCTGGGGTGTGATTCTCTTAAAAAACACGGTCGGACGCACGAACGCGTGAGTGTCGCAGCGGCGAGTTTAAGTAGTCCTGTCAGAGCGCATAAAACACATTTTAGCGCGTGCATTCGCAAATTAGGCAGCCTTATACGTCCAATCGTCGACAGAAGTCATGGTGCCAAATTGAAAATGCACCCGCTAAAAAGTGTTTTGTCCGCTCTGACGGGTCTACTTAAACTCGCAGCTGCAGCATTCGCCCGTTCGTTCGTCCGACCGCATTTTTGAGACAATCACACCCCAGGTGAAATAATTTACTTCTCATAAAAATTGAAGCGTTTAAAATCAAGTAGAAATATTATTCGCTGAGATATTTTCCTTTGTCCTATTTATTTGAGCAAAACAAACCACTGGGAAACTAAACAAACTGTCTGCATAGTCAACAGAGAGGTGCTGTGCATCGCTAAATCCTACCACGACTCCGCGAGAAACTTTATAAACATGGGCTTGCTTAGTTATTAGTTGAAGTGTTCTTAAGTGTTTTTAGTTTTAATTTAGTTTTAAATTTGAGTATAATGATAAAGTTAACATAACAATGGTTGGGAACAAATCTCAAATCAAACAAAGTCATTGTAGTTTTATTAGATGAAATTGCTGCACTGCCTATTAGATATGATATTGTCGTCTTACAAAAGGGGAGAGTGTGTTACTTTAATTCACTATGTGAATAAAAATAAACGAACTACAATCATAAGACAATCTTAATGCCAGCGCCACTCTTGGCGTTTGCCACAAACTCTGCAGGAAATATATCGTGCTCACTCTAAGATATAGTTGCGTCCTTGGATTGCGGCAAATACCAAGCGTGTGACGCCGGCATAACAGTTATTAAAAAAATGTAAATCAAAATTATTGCAAAAAAAAAATACCGCAGCTGCCAGCTCTATGGTCTTCGGTTGTTTCTGTTAATCTTTTTAAGATTTCTGATGAAGGAATATTCATGTTATTATTTTCTCTTTCATGTTACATAATGTACATCGACGTTCATTTCGTGTGATGTATTGAATCCTTTGCCGCCGTTTTCTTTTTAATCTTTTTAAAATTATTTACTTACCAGACTTTTTTTGTAGTAGCAACTCAATTGAAAAAAGACAATTTAGTATATTCATATCGTTACTTGTATGTGTATGTTATTTTTTGCGCGGTGATTACGCGACGTCATTGCTAATTAAAGGATGATGGTCAGTTTTGTATATTAATGACAACACATAATATGTCCTTTGAAGGATTTTTTTATATTCTACAACTTTTTGTATAGCAAGAAATCTTAAATCGCTGTGTGAAATATTTAAAAATCTGGAACATCGGGACGCCTACATAGACGACGTTAGAATAATTACTTGGAAAAACCGCGGTCTTTGCATGGCAATAACTTTTTTCACACAAAGATTTCGAACCACCTGTCATAGTAATAGTTTTACAACTTAGAATTACCTATTCGGGGACATATCGCTTGTCCTTATTGGTCATTAGGCCAATTAGCCCACCCTCCTTTGGCTATCGCTCTGAACTTGTTTACTTGTTTTTTTACTTACTGAAACCGTGCAAGAGGCACCGTATTACTAAGACTACACTGTCCGTCCGTCCATCTGCCCAGGGTAGGGTAGATATATTTCGTTTAAAAATATAATTAAGTTGTAATTGTCTCAACATTAATTTTGTTTCTGTCTACAACATAATAAATATTTATTTAATCTATAAGAGCAGTAACTTTTGAACTCCTCGCTACTGTTTGGTGTGCCAAATTCCATACATTCCGTGAATAGTCAACACGCGCCCGCGTTCAATCTACCCTGCTCCTGAAACGCATGTGGTTTGCGGAATACTCAAGAGCGGATCCCTTTGACTGCCATACATATCGTTGGTCATAATGTATTGTTAGTCATATTTTTTTTGTCATAACTTCTTTTAGGCTGAAGTTACAGTTTTTAATAAACGTTTATCGTGTAGATTCGTTAGGTCAGGTTAGGTTAGTTTTTTCCTGAAAAAATAACCGTGTCCTGAGCAAAATGCATATAGACTTGCGAAAATTATGACTTGAAACAGATTATGACTAAAAATAATTATGGCAGTCAATAGAGACCCACTTAAGAGAGTTGAGATAATAAAACTACACTAACATATTTCCGAACTTCGCTATCGAAATCAGTTTAGCTTGCCTGTTAACACACATTATTTACCCCCCTTCCTTTACTCTTGATGTTTGTTTTGTCTGTAATTTACGACGTATCTGTCAGCTATCGAGGAAATTGGAGCGCAGACGTCCAGTAACAGACTGGTTTGTCATTGACCCATTTGGCAGTCATTCAGAAATGTAATAAACACGCCCTGATTAGAAAAAAAAATGGATATTGGTGTTTTTAAAATATTATTCGTTCCGCGTCTGGGCTGTCAGTTCAGCGGAAGCCGGTAAAACTACAAGGATATTTATAATTAAAAAAACTCAAACCGTGTTATTGCTAGGCATACGTCGAATTTGACGTGTTTCTAAGTAGTGAATTTTTTCCCCGGACGCTTTATAAGTTTGACGTGTGTATCTGTGTATTTGTCAGTGGCATCACAGCTCCTAAACCGGTTTTGATTTAGTTTTTATTGTTAGAAAACTGACTTCATAATTACAAAGGTTAATGCATGCATGTCATTCGTGATTGATAATACTAGTACCATCAACTTGAGTTATCTAACTCATGTCCCCTTTTCTACCTTTTCAAAAACACCTCTTGCCACTCAATTAACACAAAAAATGATTATTTTTATATACGGCACAAATACAGACTTGCAGGAGTAGTTATACCGTCAACTTTCTCATCCATGACCAGGATTTTTGAGTTTATCTGTGTGTTTATCAGACAATGTTTAGCGTTACCTACGAACCTCTTTAAGTAAGTAAGTAGTTTCTCCACTGGATACATGACTGTGAATAACACAAAATATCCTAACTCAGGTCATCGGCATTTTGTATTTAAAGAGAACTGCGAAACATTCATCATTCTAATGGAGATTGGCGTTCCGCTTTTAGGACAATAAGTAGGTGGAAAAGATACGAAAAAGATTTTATTCCATAAAGTTTTTCTACTGTTTGTGGTGTTTTTTGGTGGATCTGTGCTAATGCTTTAGTGTTAGGCTTTTACTGTTAAACTTCAAACGTTTGTAATCATATTAATGAATTAAAATCTAGACGTTATAGTATTAGGTGACATTGTGTGGAGTCCAAAGCTTAGTTTGAAAATACATATGTCGTAGTGTTATACACATTTGATATTCTAAATAATGTAAAGTATTACCGAAGTTAATTATTTGTACAAATCATAAATAACGAATAACCAATCAAGCATTTTTATGCAATATTTAAATAGTCATAAATATAAAAAACAAACAAACTCACATAATATACGGGTCAACCAGAGAACCTGCTGAGTAGGCTTAAAACATTTGAATGCTTCCAACTAAATGCACATGCAAATCCGGTTGCATTAAGTTGCATATGGATGCAACGGATTCGAATGCAACATGATATGCCTGACATGAGTGGGCAGATGTACTAAATGTCGCTTAGGGCTTAGATCTGTCATTATACTCCATTCGCTGCCATGAACTACAAATTGTATGCAATGTGAGCACACATGGCATGACTCTGGCACTGAATATGATGATTCAATCAATGATGAATAGTCATTACTAATAGGTCAGCTGCATAACATACATCGTCAAGCTGTTGCATATTAATGAGGATTATATCAGAAAACGCTTCGTTAACTTCATATTCAAAGCCTTCCATTTTGCCGAATAACCATATCGATATCAAATTGTTAACGTTTTCGTTTTATGTGTCTTCCTTTGTTGTGTATATTCTTAAAGGCGATGGCATAGATACGCGTCATACTCGTGAACGGGTGCTGTTTGTGGAGTCCAGTCTGTTCACGTTTGCAAGGACTTGTTGTTCAATTAATTATTACAGTTATGGCTTTTGACGGAGAGACCTCGTCGTGTTGTTCTCCTAGTCATTATTATTAGTTTAATGTATTTGCCCGTACATTTGCAATGTTTAATGTTTGTTTGCTAGGTTTAATAATAAATATTTGTTACTTTATTACCTTGTAATGTAACTTACTTGTATTATTGTATTTTATGTTTGAAAAAATGACCTTCTGCTGGAGTTTCTTACTGCGCTTCTTATCCGCAATGATGGTCTTGTCCGAAGTGCTAGTAAATTCACTCATTACCGACGTGTAAAAAAGCCCGTATGTTGCCAATTTACTGAATAATTATTTTGATTTTGTTTTAACCAAGTTTCTTCTAATTTACCCTATTTTAAGAAAGTTAGTTGAGGAAGTTGGTTTTATATAAATCTATAAGTGTTTGATTTCAGAGCATTTCTAAAAAAGTCAAAAATTATCAACAAAAAGTGTACATTATTTATCCCTTCTTAGGTTACAAAAAATAATAATGGACCCAGTATACTTCCCTGTGGGATACCTACATTGATATAATTACAAGGTTTGAATTATTAAGCGAATTCCCGACATTTTAATGATGCTGCGATCGCACTGATTATGAAAGAGAATGTCATACATAATACGCAAAAAAAATTAATTACCTATGTACCTACTACCTATTAATTGCCTACACCTATAGATTAAATTATAATGTTAATAAAGTTGTAACAACTCATCTTTACATATTCCTTAACATACTTACACCAATACTCCCTAAAGTAATTGAAGTACGTATACAGGGTGTCTCATTCAAATCGGTCAGTATGGGAAAGTCTGAAACTATAAGACATACGAAGATTTGTTCTTAGGAAACATGTCACCGATTTTGATAAAAAGAAAAACTGCATACATACATTTGAAAAAAAAACTGTACCCAGCTAGGGAATCGAACCTGGTTGTTTTGAAAAAATAAACTTACACTATTTCTATTCAGATATCGTTTGTGTAGGTCTTAAGCAGTAAATGTTTCTAAGAAACATGATGTTTAAAATGAATAAAATGCATTGTTTTCACAGACTTTAATTTATCATAGTAGGTGTTCGAAGTGACCACGTTTTTATTCAATACAATATTCAACACGTTTAGGTAAAAACAATTTTACATGCCTGAACTTGTTGAATAGTGTAACGGTGGTCACTTCGAACATCTATTAAAATAAATTAAAATTATGTGAAAACAATGCATTTTCTGGATTTTAGACATCATGTTTCTTAGAAACATTTACTGCTTACCTACACAGTCGATATCTGAATAGAAATAGTGTAAGTTTATTTTTTCAAAACAACCGGGTTCGATTCCCTAGCTGGGTACAGTTTTTTTTTCACATGTATGTATGCAGTTTTTCTTTTTATAAAAATCGGTGACATGGTTCCTAAGAACAAATCTTCGTATGTCTTATAGTTTCAGACTTTCCCATACTGACCGATTTGAATGAGACACCCTGTATATTATCAACGTCAAGGGTATTAAGAAATATAAATGTTGCCGGAATCGGAGCCAAAGATACCATCCCGAAATTGACAATCGGATTGACTTTGTGTTTTTATGGTTTTATAAAACCTTGCGTCAGCAATCGTTCAGTTCTCACAAATGAAATGAAACACATTGCAAAAGTTATCTACTTTTTTTTTTTTTAAAGTTTGGACGAACCTTATAATACCTATTTAATAACCTAATTAGCTGCCCGCCAGCGGCTTCGCTGCAAACTTCCTGTTCTTCCAGACCTTATCCTGACAATAACAAACGCAACAAAAAAGAAATCATCCAAATCGGTTCAGGCGTTCTCGAGTTTTGCGCTTAGCAATACATTTAGTGATTAATTTTTATTTATATAGATAGATTATTTGGAGCTAAACAATATTATACTAAGTAGATTATTATTAAGTATACAAAATTATGTGACTTTTTTTATTTTATTTTTATTATTTTTGTTCTTTCTCTTTTAAGTAACAATTTCTTATTTACGATTAAACAAATAAGCTGACGTGTAATATACAATTTATGAATAAATATGATTATGATTATGATTATGATTACCTAGGCAGTAAGAGACGACTAAGGGAATAAAGGCTTGTAGTACTGTTAGGCGATGGGCTTGCAACCTGTCACTCGTAATCGCTGTCGCTGGTAATCTTAGCCTAATTTTGCAAAATGTGGTTACAGAATTATTGACAAGTTTTTCGAGTTGTTAGTAATTCTGTAACTCTGCCTACCCCTAAGGCGTGAGCTTATGTATGTATGTAACAATACTAATTATTTACATAAAGAGATTGGCAGTTAGTTTTAGTTATCTTATTGGTTAACGTTAAGAAAAGCTTTCACTAACTATTTAATAAAATTAATGAAAGAAGTAGGCTTTTATATTTAAGCAACCAGTTGTTGTTGGTTATTGAAAAAATACTTCAGAATGCAATTTCAGCGTGCGACGGACAAAGGTTATGTTATATCTTTTAATCTAGTCTAAACAAATACGGAGCACAAAACAGGAACTTAAAGCGGTTAGTTGAGCAAATAAAATATAGCATTTTTACCTTAGTGCGATAGGTAACATTATATTGAAATACATACAGAGACCAGACGCCAAAAAAGTTTTCTTGATTTGTGAAATGTTACAAAAGGTATAGAAAACAAAAGAAATGGTCGTATGCGTATACGGTTTTTTTTGTGAATGTTCCGAATAAGAAAGGACTATTTGCATGTCTAACACAAAATCGATCATCTTCAAGAAAAATGAGATTGTTATTATCTATTAAGTACATTGTAGGCTGTGTCAATTGAAATTGCAAATTTTAAATATTTAAAATAAGGTATCCGTGTGGTTGCCGGGTTAGAATAGTGCCACTCCATATCTTCCCGTGGATGTCGTAAGAGACGGCTAAGGGAATAAAGGCGTATAGTACTGTTAGGCGATGGGCTTGCAACCTGTCACTAATAACTGTACACTGGTAAACATCTTAGCCTAAATGTGCAAAATGTGGTTACAGAATTATTAACAAATTTTTAGAGTTGTTGGTAATTCTGTAGCTCGGCCTACCCCAGTCTGGGAATAAAGGCGTGAGTTTATGTATGTATGTAAAATAAGGTATACCTTTAATTCATCATTATTTTAATCTTAAACTTATTGTGAAAGTGTATATAAATCACTACTAAGGTCTCACTTCACCTTTAAAAGCACGTGATTATAGTGTAATAATGGTAAAATGGTTCGTTTGATTGTGTTTATCTTTGCCAATTTTAATTAATAATTACCCGATTCTGCGTTGAAATAGAAACGCTGCACAAAATATACCCAGTAACATGCATCAAACACAAATGTTGTATTGCGTTCGTTAAGTTTTTTTTCGTTGCAACAATTTTGTTAAATTTATTTATTTTCATTTCTCATTTTGCACGTAAAATTGATATCGATTTCTTAATTTAAAGCCACTTTGTGCTTACAACTTACGCCACGTTTGTACTAGGCAAGCAGAGTCGATTGAGAGCAGCTGCTGTCTATATCGCGTTGCGCTCAAATGAGATCACGCCGGGATTATACCGTCCCATAGCACGCATTACTAGTAAGCAATATCTATATAGCATCGGCACAAGATGAAAGCGGGGGGTCGGATTCCTTTCTCCTAATGTGTTATATTATTATGTGCTAACATCGGCACGAGAAAAAAGCTGACGTTGGAATCGTTTCTTAGAAGTGTTTTATTTGCTTGATAGCTGTCGCGCTGTGTCAGATCGTAATCTTTTCATCTATCCGAAGTTGTTTTAAGTCCAATAAACTGAAAGAATTTTATGAGAACTATCTAGATTTAAAATTGACAGTTTCATAGATTTGAAAATAACAAAACTGTACTCAATGCTTATATAGATTTATGTGTCATTGAAAGTGACACATAAAATTAAAAAGAAATCTTAATAACAGGTAATACATACCTCATTTGAAAATTGGAGAAACAGGATGGGCAAAATGCAAAACAGAATTCATCGTTTTATACAAACTAGACAGTAAGCTAACTAGTAACTTTGGTTGAATTACCTTGTCCGAAGCGCTAGTAAATTCACTCCATATTATCGACGTGTAAAAGAGCCCTCATGAGGCCAATTTACAAATATTATTTTTTGAATTTTGAATTCTTTGAATTTTGACAGGTCAAAGAAAAGCAAGCCTTGACAACCCAACTGTCTATAGAATACGGATAATAACGTATAACATCAAGACTTTGTTTAGTAGAAAATTACATTACTTGACAGACCCCGCATATTAGATAGTCCTCCGTCTATAATATTAGGTAAGTACGCACCTTTAGAATTATAGTGACTTAAATAAACATTTAAACTTTCGACTTCGAGACATATATTCATTAATTACAGAGACCTAATTCGAAATTCAAAAATGCGAATTAGGTCACTATAACGCTCATTGAATACAAAACGGCCACATTCCAAAATAAATTGCTCTTCCATTAAAAATCGTATTGCAACCGCTTCTATTTTTAAAATGCAACACTAGACTCATTTCGGGTTGTGGCCGTTTTGTATTCAATGAACGATAATTCTAAATATGCGGGTAGTTCTTTACAGTAACAGGATTTGAAACTTATTGGTTAAAATATTCCCAAAGACGTTTTGAATGTTCTAACGAGACCTCACATTTCAAAATGGACGAACCAACGAACATTTATACACCAAAAAAATATTACACAGTCGGGTTATTATATTACAATCCGTAACAAAACTAGCCTTAAGTACAATTGCACTGAAACTCTTCTTAATTTGTTAAACTTTTCCTTTGAGAAATTCTCAGTAACGTCTAACCGCCTTACTTATAAACGTGGCATAACCGTGGGATAACTAAACCATGCTTTATCCTTATCTGTCAAATTCAAACGTCACAATGACAGATAAGGGCAAAGCGTGGTTTAACTAGCTACTCCACGGTTATTCGACGTTTATAAAAGTAAGGCGTACTTTTTCGACTCAAATCGGAGAAATAAGTACTGGAAAAAGGCCGAATCCTACCCGAAACCGACGTGCGTGAATGACTCGATGTATGAATGTGGAAGAAGCGAAAGAAATTTGTCAAGATCGTAGCAAGTGGAAAGAAGTGGTCTCTGCCTACCCCTCTGGGAAACAGGCGTGATTTAATATATTATGTATGTATAAAAGTAATGCGGTTAGAATAATCTAATATTTTGTACGAAAACAGAACTCTCAATGCTCTTAAATGTTTCCGAAAATGTTCTCAGCCATATCTTGAGAAGATTTCAAAATTTTCCGGAAGTTTTGAAACTTCTATTAGCTTCAAGACAATTCGCAGTCCTTTTGACAATTTGTCAAAAATTGTTATTAAATTCCATTGTAATCTGTTAACATTTCAGCAAATTCCGTTGACAATTATTAACGCTTAAGTTTTAATTGGATATGATACTGAAAGGAGCGTGCCCGTTCCCAAAACGGTGAGATAATCGCGACCGCTCCCGAAAAGTTTCATTTTCGGGTGTTCGTTAAGGATACAGACCAATTAATTGGAATGTTTGTGTACCCGTTTACCCATTACATTTATTTAATGGATAATTACAAAAACCTTAGCATCTTTGAGCAACATTTTAAATAATTGTTTCTATTCTTTATCAAAGTTAATTAGCTTTGTTATCTAACTTTACTTAATACTGGATACTGTAACACTTGTTTGTTTTCGTATTTGTTTTTTAACTTACCTTGACCTTAACGTTATTGTAATTCGTGTCATTATACCGTAGCAAGAAATCCTTATGATCGATCCTCATCATTGTTATAAAATTTTTCAACTTAAGTCAGACTTTTATTTTAAAAAATATAACTTTGACTACAAAACTGATAGCCGCGAACTTAGCAATTTAAGTAGCTATCTTATTGTGCATTAAAATTACGTAACATCATTTAATATATTGTAAACGAAAAAAAATATTCTGGTCTACATCAGGGATTGTAACCGGTTACAAATAAACCGGTATTTATTTAGGTTAAACCGGTTAATTATTTGGGTTACGTTCCAACGGATTACGGTTACGGTTACGCTCACAGGGAGCGAAATGCATTTACCGGTTATAACCGGTTAGAGAGCGCTTCCGTCATTCACCCTTGTCTCGGCTCACACGGAAGGAGCGCTCTCTAACCGGTAAATGCATTTCGCTCCCTGTGAGCGTAACCTTTATTATGGGTTAGGCTCTCATAGTGTGGCTTTAACCGCTACGGAAAATAAACCGGTTTTCAATCCCTGGTCTACATTAGGTACTCTGAATTTAAACAGATGCAGTAATTTCATGAATCAAATGAGAATATTTAATCAATTTAAATGCAGTGGTGATTACTTAAAATGATGCAACAGTCAAGTTGCCCAAGTTGTCAGTTTATAAAAAAGAATTCACGCGTGCTGGGTAGTGATTCTGTAAACAACGCCGGTCGTGCGGACTGTCGAGTGATATCCAAGCGGCGAGATTAAGTAGTCCCGTCAGTGCGAACAAAACACATAGTAGCGCGTGCATTTTCAATTAAGCAGCCTTATACGTTCGACCCATCGTGCTGCTAAATTGAAAATGCACGCGCTACAATGTGTTTTGTTCGCACTGACGGGACTACTTAATCTCGCCGCTTGGATATCACTCGACAGTCCGCACGACCGGCGTTGTTTACAGAATCACTACCCTGATAGTTTTGAAGAGCATCTTAATCAGTTTTATTAGTGCACTAGCGACCCGCCCTCGCTTCGCTTCGGTTTTCTGCAACACCTGTACATAAAACATAATTTATCCATACTAATCTTTACTAATATTATAAAGTTGAAGAGTTTGTTTGCTTGAACGCGCTAATCTCAGGAACTACTGGTCCGATTTGAAAAAATCAGTGTTAGATAGCCGTTTTATCGAGGATCATACTAAGGTAATTGTCCCAGTGGACGACAATATCCCAATGTATGACAGTTTCGCAGTTAATTTGAAAGAATAAGAAAAGTTACATTCAAATAACTCAATAACCGTTTTCAATGTATATCTACTAAAGGCATCTATCAGTTACGTTTTAAAAAAAAAATTGATCACTCGTAATTTTGCAATTTGGTGACAGTATGTCCTAACAGGTGATACGCGTCGGTCGTGCGTCCATGTTACTATGCAATTCGTTAAGACATCAAGTGATTTAAGTGAACTTAGTAACTGAATTATTGGATTTTGTTGGTAAGTATTGATTATAACTATTAGATAACAGTATGAACTATTTATTTTGTGTGTTTTAAAATGGTGAATCCCATTAATTAAATTGTTTTGGGGCATGTCAAACATTGGCACATAATATTAACGTTTAGTAGTGAATGACACCCCATGTCATACACTAGCTAAAATTATTATTTTTTTAAACGTAATTTCAACCACATGGTAAGGTTTGAGAGCATAGCGGTGTATTACTCTGTCAGTATCAAGTTTCTATTCAGTGTTTGAGTAATGTTTGACATGGGTGTCGAACACTACTCAAAAACTGTTTTAATGAAAAAACCCAATATATGACAGTCGTTTATTAAGGTATCAAACACTAGGCCATAACTAGTGTCATACATTGGTTCGCCAGACAACAAGTTTTACAGTTCTATCATTGACATGATAAAAAAAAAACAACTTACAGCTTATAATTACTTGGTTCCAAATAGCCCCATGATTCCCAAATAGCCCCATTTTACGGTATACACTTTATTAAACAATTGAAGAGTTATGAAGCTTACTAAAATGCTATGTCAAATACTGGTACTCAGACCTCATTTTGTCATAGTCAATTATTGGGAAATTTGAGAATTTAGCTGTTATTCACTGGTACAATTTTAGAGGTTGAGAAAAAGTTAAATATTTTATTAAAGCAATATTGTATACCTTTTTTATGTTGCCTAAAATATTAAGCACAAACCCGTTCATGTCATAAAACGTTTAAGTAGTCAATGTAACTAGTATTTCAGTATTTTTTTTACAAAACATGTGATTTTCTCTCTAAAAGTGTCGACCACTGGGACACTTACCTTAACATAAACTAAAGCAAAGTGAGGGCGCCTCGCTAGTTATACATAAAAAAACTTAAATCACTCTATCTATTAAAAGAACCGCATCAAAATCCGTAGCGAAGTTTTAAAGATCTAAGCATACATAGGGACCGACAGACAGCAGGAAGTGACTTTGTTTTATACTATGTAGTGATTACATTTCGGATTAAATGTACCTTCCTAAGCCAGTAAGCAGTATCTCGGAAACGATTGCCAAAGTAAATTCAATCCTAACATGTTAGTAATGAGGTTGTGATTGCTACAGGAGTTTTATTTGAAATGCAGCTACTTGGCTTAGCTGGGTTCTCCCATGGTCTGCATATCCGAGATCAATGCATTATTATTTGTTGATATTATGGTAACGAACTAATCCAATTTCTGCCAAATTAATCCTGCCTGATAACCAGTTTACTGATTATCAGTTAAATTAGTTATGACCGTATCTAGATTGGCATTTTGAATAAACACTGTACTGTTAATTTAAGACTGCGCCGAGCGTAGGCCGCCCAAGTAACACAGTAAGCAATATAACTACTCACTCGTGGTCTTATATACAGTTCTTTGCTGATATAAACACTTACAAAAGTTCATCCGAACCAATAATAGCATTTAGTGTCAATTAAACAGCTCAGTCTGAATAAGAGCTGTATTACGGTATAGAAAGGGTACACATTTACGTCCTTATTCAGCTCTAAGTATTTTTAAACACTATTAGCTGTTTAAGGGCAACTTAGTGGAGAACTTTATGCTAAGTGCTGTGTATGATAGCACATGTGAATATTTATTACGTTGACTTTTTAAGATACCACATGTGAACTATTATAACGTCAATAGAGGTATAGTGAACTACAAGTGAACATTACTAATGCTTAGGGCTGATTTTTTCCCTGCTAGTCAGCCTTTATTCAGCCTACTGATACAATCTGCATAGCGGCTGTTTAGAAGTTCAGCAAAACGCTAATAGCTGTTTAGAAGAATATTAGTGAATCAAATTAACGGCTACTGCTGAATTTGCGGTCACGAGTTACACTTATTATTGGTTTAGGCTGAATAAAGGGACTCTCGTTAATCATTACGCAGCCTATAGCTGAAATATGGAATAAAAGTAGTTCACATTGATGCAGAAAACTCATTCACCATTTTTTATTCTATAACCTTTAAATTATCGTACTTTATCTTTACTTTTGAGGATATTTCAACCATAAACTATTATTAAATTAAAATTATTGTCTCTTCTTAGACCAGTAACATCAGTTTATGGTATATTTTTGATAAAAAAAGAAAGAAAACGGATTTGGTATACTTTCTTCGGCGTATATTTACTGTTTATTTTGTAAAAAAACGCATTATTTATGGAGCGCGTGAAAATTTTCTTAAATAATATATATATATATACACAGTAAAATCGAGACCGCAATCATTTTCACTGATATAACAAAAATTCAAGTATACTTAATTACTATTTAATATTCCGCCATTTCCCGTTGAAGCAAATCTAGTCGTAGGGTCATCTCAATGAAAAATCAAAACACTTCAACAGGTATTCAATTAATTATATAGATTTGTAACTTGACGTTTACATGTAGCGACTTTCTTGCTTGTCCAGCTAAAGGTGAACTTGTGGAGGTTTAAGATAGTAATAAGGGTTCACATGTGAACTTTAGTCTGAATAAACACGCCCTTGTGCTCTTTTAAACAGCCGTTATTCAGCCCTTATAACTCTGTGACCCTTAATACAGCCATTATTTAGCCACTATAAAGCAATTAAACAGCCATGTGAACTTTAAGCTGAATAATTTGTGCCCAATTAAGATGAATAACGGCTGAAAAAGCGCTTTTTCAGCTCTTATTCAGCTAAGTTATTCAGCTTTAAGCGTAGACAATTATAATAAACAGCTCTTATTACGGCTTTTTGTGTTACTTGGGCGGATCTTACAGTGGCGTCCTCATTACTTTTATTATGTTTTCTAATAAAGTAAAGTATTTTCTTGAAATTGAACGGTAAGTTTTCGTACCACAAATGAAAACACAACTTATAGGGTATATCACATAATTTAATAACAATTCACCTTCGAGTTATCAACTCAACGGAAAAAAGTGGCCATCTTTTTCCGTTAAGCTGACTACTCAAATGGTAATTGTTATTAAAGTTTGTTACGTATTCCATAAATTGTGTTTTTACTTGCAATACAAAAACCTTTCATCCGATTTCAAGGAAATCTTTTAGTTAATTAGATAACATAATAATAGTAATGAGGGCGCCACTGGACGCTCGGCGTTTGCTCGGCGCAGTCTTAATGGTTCATATCGTTTTTATAAATCTAGCGTGATCAATAATATTTTTCGAATTAACGTATAGCTAACAAGCAGCTGTGTGTTTTGACATATTGTCTTTGAAATACCCAGTGCTATCTACGTTATTCTCATCAACTATGCCTGCATGCAGTGATTTTGTGGTTGCGTTCGGTTGCTTATTATGGAAAAACATCGAGGGAATATTGGCTTGTTTAATCATACGGAGTTATTCATCGAGAATATTTCGTTGCTGATTATATTACGAAAACGTGAAAGAAACATAAATAATAAATAATAAATATCAGGGGACAATGTCACACCAATTGACCTAGTCCCAAACTAAGCTCAAGGCTTGTATTATGGGTACTAGACAACGATATAAATACTTATATAGAGAAATATATAGAAAACATCCATGACTCAGGAACAAATATTCGCGCTTATCATACTAATATCTGCCCTTACCGGGATTTGAACCCAGGACTGCTAGCTTCGTAGGCAGGGCCACTACCAACTAGGCCAGCGCGTCGTCAAACAGGATTAATATGGGTTTAAAACTTCTTATGTTAAACATAACTCTACACTTAACTCGTCATTTTTTTTTTTTTTTTTTTTTTTTTTATGGCATAGAGAAGACAAACGGGCACACAGGCCACCTGATGGTAAGTGGAAACTGTGACCCATAGACATTTGCATTCACAAGACTGCCATGCAATCCTAAGACTGCAAATGCGTTGCCAACCCTGAGGACTAAGAAGGAATGCCTCTATGCTAGTCATTTCACCGGCTGTCTTATCCCCAAACCGGAACACAACAATGCGAACACTGCTGTTTGGCGGTAGGTTAATGGATAAGATGGTGGTAGCGATCCGGACGGACCCTGCATAAGGTCCTACCACCCGCAAAAATAAAAAAAAATATTTTGAGGACAATGGGTAGAAATAAATAGGTACTGCCTTATTGATGTATGAACTTAAATTTAAAAAAAAGAAGTACTGGTGCGTATGTATTGTTATAAATACTATATCGCTCATTGAATTCAAAACGGACACATTCCAAAATAATTGGCTCTTGCATTGAAAATCTTATATGAACAGCTTCTAATTTTAAAATGGAACACTGACTCATTTTAGAATGTGTCCGTTTTGCATTCAATGAACGATATTGTACTAAGCAGCTACGTTACAATAATATTAAAATTACAAAAATGAAATGAGTACAAAAGCGAACTAATTCCTCTAATGGATTTCTAAAGGTGTTTTCTACGTAGAAAAAGTATCAAATAAAATGTATAAGTAAGTTTACGTAGTAAAATAAACATAAAGATAATTAAATAATTTTCTATTGCTGAAGAACGTAGAAAGGTTTTGTGTTCAAATAAAAATAAACCATTTTTCAATGTTCTTTTTGCTATCCAAAATACGGTTTGAGTTAATAATTTCAGTAAGTACCTCAGTATGTTTTGTAGAAGTGGAATGAGAGGAGAAAATAATTGGATCTTTTGTGCCCTTATTGTGGTTAGAAAATAAATTTCTGAAGTGATAGTCGCGGGAGCTTTATTCTGAATACTGCATAATACTCTTAAATTCTGTTTACAAAGCAAACAATGAGATAAACATCACGAGATGTAAATGGGTATCAAATAACCCTGTTATACTCGTAATACAGTTAAAATTATATCATAAAAGTCTATAGTAGTTTTTAGAGTTGTTGGTATTTCTGTACCTCTGCCTACCCCACTCTGGGAATAAAGGCGTGAGTTTATTTATGTACGTAAAAGTCTATAATAAATTCGCTAAACGATGATTCAAAGCCGGTGACTTTGATAAGAAAAATCTTTTGAAATAATGTTCTCGTTGTCGAATTACAGGAGTTCCACTGAGATAAAGTAAAAATTTAATGATACAAAACTTTCAACAATACCAACTTAAAAAAGTAAACGGAAGCCAGAACCATTATTTCAGCAAACAAGTAAATTATAGTGGCTCCAAGAAATTCCAAGAAAATGATACTTAGTACGCTTCACGCTGAGCGGTGTTGTTTGACAAATATACGGAGTTTGTGTGCCATTCCCACACACGTTCGCCATACAAGCACGCTTCTGCACTAGTGGACATAGCTTTATGTGCAAATGTTCAGTTGCAGTAGAACCAATTTGAGGATGAATTAATTATATTTATTTGAAAATACTAGACTCATAGATCTAGAAGAATATCTTTACCTTGGATAGAATTGGATAGAAAAAATAATCTTGCCAAGTTCAGGACCGGACACAATGTACCTATTGTATGAAAATCATTATTGCATCCTTGCCTTTGTAATCCGTATTCTTGTAATTTCCAAAATTGTTATTTTTGTCTTCTTTCCTTTTTTATTTCGTGATCCTGCGAATGACTCCGTAAAATTGCTTAATATCTAAATGGCGTGCAAGATCAACTTTATTTATTTTATTATACGAGACACCTTGTAATTCTTTGTCTTATTTAGTGAATGTTTTTCTGTGTCTTCTTTACACAAAGACACTAAAATTTTCTTCCTAAATTAATAATTAAAAAAAAAAAGGTAAGTAAATAATAGATGTTTTATTTATCATATTTTCTTCGTAGGGACGTCATTAACAACTAAAATATTGCGGCACCTTAATTCTTAATTTACTT
Organism: Acleris laterana; assembly: GCA_963966035.1. Classification (NCBI taxonomy): domain Eukaryota; kingdom Metazoa; phylum Arthropoda; class Insecta; order Lepidoptera; family Tortricidae; genus Acleris; species Acleris laterana. Next base: position 16,415,782 of record OZ014448.1, read on the forward strand.
CTTTATACCCTTTTTAGTGTTCTTCTGCCGCTCAAAGACTTCCATAGACTATCTCCACTTATTTATAGATTTAGCCAATTATTGACAGCCTGGATTTAATTTGTTAGGCATATCGTCCTACTATCAAATTTTTGGTCTGTTTCTGGTCCAGCTACTTGGGACCCAGTCAGTCGTATCCTTGACCCACCGATGCGGCAGACTTGTCATGTCCAGCCCAGTTCCGTTTTAACTCAACGGTCTTTCTTCCCTCATCGTCATGGGTACTAGGAGCGCAGAGCTCAGACATAGCATAAAAATATTTTCTTGTATTGATTTTGCGTCGGGCTAACAGTAAGGAGGTCTAGGCTAATGTTTGAATCGCCATCTTATAAACCTTCCGTTAAGCAGCTGTGCCCGAATTATTGTGTTCAATTACAGGCAATCATTAGCATAGAGGCATCCATCTTGGTTCTGGTAGGCAACGCATTTGTAGTCTCGCGATTGTAGTCTTGAGATGTATCTTTAGACGGTAGGTGTCCTTGTAATAGAAAATCCCGTCTGTGCCATCAAATGTATCTTTCTTTAAGTATCTCTGAAATAGTGATAATTGATTTCCTACTAATGTTATAAATGCGGAAGTTTGTGTTTGTTTGTAACTCCTTCACGTTGTAATGGCCGTATTTAGATGAAATTTGTAATAGCTTATACCCTGGATTAACACATTGATTCTCTCACAACCCGGAAGCCAGAAGCTATGTTAATATAAACTTCTAACTCTTCTGCGAGTTATTCTTCAGACAGACACTACTCCACAATTTAGTGTGTACTTACATAGAAACCATTACTATTTGTAATGCAACCTTCGAAATACTAATTAAACTTTTAATTAAGAGGGGTCGTTGCGGTTATTCCGACAGCAAGTGGGCAACACGACGTTAACAATAGAGGGTCTTATTAGGAGTTCTTTGTGCAGAGAAAATTGTTACGTTTTCGGTGTAAAAAGGTTCGTTGTTTTACTATAACTATGTCTTTATTTTGGTGTTGTAATAAAACACATGAATTTATGTAGATTTTGTGATAGTTTTATCATTGCTTTGTTGTACGTTGACTGCAAAATTTTAGCTTACTCGTAAGATAGGGACTTCCGAGGCAATTGCGTCTAGGTGGAAATTTGTTTTTTTTTTATAATGCTTCAAATGAAATGTCACGTTTGCAAACTATTGTTGACTTCTCTTGTAATAGGCTAGTATAGTTTTGTCTAACATTAACGTCCATTTTTCGATATTCCATTTTGAATAAATATGTTGCGTCTTAAAGATTGAAAGACGCCAGAGTCCATAAAAGAATAAAGGATACCGTGTTTTTCTTAAGCAAAATAGGAACTTAAGATAAAACGTTAATCTAAGAACTAGGATAAATCTAGTCATGGGGTAGGCAGGTACCAGATTTTTACAGTGCAACATACGAGACCTTGATGCTGTCTCAACAAAGGCCTAAGGCTGTCAAAATAGTTTTAATACAACATGGCTGCCTTACCCAGACGTCTTTATATTTTATATCCGTAAGAACATTTGGCAGAGTTCCAATTGGCATAATATTGTGATCTGGGGCGCGAACACAGTTACCGATGACTTTGTAGACTTTTCGTCGTCGGTTTAATGCCACCGCATCAAGCCTAACTCCTTTAAATGTTACTTACAACAGAAAAGTTAGTGTAGATTTTTACGTCGCTTCATTGTATTTTCTTTGCTGTCATATCTTGGATTAATCCCCAAACTGTAGCTCCATTGATTTAATGCTATCGAAACGCTTTATTAATATTGTCACTACCGTTATGTCGTCTGAACTACGTCTACTCAAGGACGGCCTTCTTCAAAGATATCTTGTTCAAATGCTTCACATTTAAAGAGGCAGTCAGACATTTTGAATTTTATCTCGGCTGAATGCTGAATCCACTTGAGATAGAAACCTATTTAGTAAAATTTCACTTTAATAGGGTTAAAAACAGCTCATTAATGTTTTCTTAGGAACTAACAGCACGTTACTAACAGCAACTTTAAAGGACATGGCCCGTTTTACTATGGCCCTGTGCCCCAGAATGTACAGCAATCATTTATATCTCAAATTAAAGCGAAAATTATGTACTTTCAATATGTATTTGTCATTTTACATATAAAGCAGCGGTTTTAAAGTAATTCGATACTTAGTTTTTTACATAACCTCAAAACACATCATAACGTGCAAGGCGCTGTCACCTCAAACTGCAATAATGATCTCTCTTTAAAGGCCTACTGCTCCTAAACGGATTGTTCAAATTGCTTTGGAAAAATATATGTTACGTGCAATAATATCAATAGTAAAACGTTTGTTGTTTTTCTAGTCCTTACTGTTATTTTTGTCAAAAAATAGAAAAAAAAAAAAAAACTGCTATAGCGCGAAAAGGGCGCGAACCTTAGGCGAACCACCTTAATTTTTTATTTTATTTTGCATCCCGAGTCTTTAATCCTAAAAGGCGGCATGCCAAGTTAAACGTCCTCTAGTGAAAGGTACAGAGTGATGTCATATGGCTCTGTCCCTTTCGTTGCCTAGAACTTGTCAGTTTTAAGAATTTGTAATACGGCCTCCAGGGATTCACCTTTTTCAATAACACGCCGGCACGCGTATGTGTACATGCCAAACTGTCAAGTGGGTGGTTTCCGGCACACAATATCTTTTTTATATTTACTTTTTTTCCGCTGCTTGTACAGAGATTTAATTAATCACACGTGTAATTAATAATTATTTAATGATTTTTCACATATGTCTCATTCGTGTACAAATTGGGGCACAAACGGGCCATGTCCTTTGTGATCAGAGCAATATAATGGTGATAACATTTTTTTTTAGTTAGTAATTATAATAGTTTAAACCGAAAGAAAAAAACATTGCTAGCGAAGTCTTAAATGGAATATAATTATCAAACACAATTCGGCCCATCTTACAAAACCCTAATAATTTCTTGACATGGCTAAATCCTATTTCGACAAAGTTCAGACACCTCAAACATCGTATAATTTTGCTGAATGCATTCGCCAAATCCGCACGTGTATCTTGCTATTGAATTCGTAATATCACCGAAACATGCATGGAAATGTGCTCACCAGTGATCATATTGTGGTTAGAACTCCCATTACTGAAGCTAGAATAGAAATTCTGAGTAATAGTTGCACCTACAGAGGCTTTGTCTTGGAAATTGATCAATTTTAAGTACCGTTGGCGTTACAATTAGTATCATGTCTAGAAGTTTGAGGTATCAATAGTGTTAAAATGACGTAATATTTCATTGAATAGGTTAAATCGTCAATAACTGGCCACTTTAGAAAGTGTCTTCTAGTTACAAACCATCTAATTTCTTACTGACGCTGTTAGTAAAGGTACTTGGACAGTATTCCGGGTAATAACTCAGGATCTAGGTATTCTAGTTTAATGTTTTACACATTTTATTGCAAAGTGGCCAGTTACAGGAGGGTGGCCAGTAATAGGCAATTTACCCTATGTAATTTTTTGTTGTTTTTCTTCATTTGTTTGTATGTAATCACTTTATTGTATTGTAATATTCACAATTATTAAGATTACAGCAATAATAATGTGCTTAAGTGAACTTTTTAATGGAACTAGATTTTTTTACTTATTTTGCAGATGTATCAGCCATAAAGAAGGTTGGTCTATATCGTTTTTTTTTGTATGATAAAAATATGTTTTTAAATAGAAAGTACGAATATCAATTACAGTATTTTTAAAAAGGCTATCATCGTAAATACTACCGTGATGCCAAATCGTTTTACGACTTCATGATTCAAAAGATGTTTTCGTCTTCATTCGGAATAATCATAAATTACGTTTTTGGGTTTCATAAATTCTTGTGCAGTCACAATGTCAAAAGATGTATTTTGCTATAATAACTATTGAAATTTGGTTGATATAACTTACTAAAACAACAGGACATATCCCGTCTCATTTTAAAATTTCACAGTTCAAATGTTTTTAAGTCCAAGTTTTCTCGAAACAAAGTCTAGAAACTTCAGCAACAAAGTATTGTATTGCGCTTTTGAGCGACTTGAAACATCTAGTTTGCCTTGTGCAAGTTTTGCAGTATCATCGATCTTGTTGATCTCGCATTAAATTACGTGCATTTGAACTTTCTGCTCCAACTTTTGAAACTGGTAAAAGGGTTATTGTTTAGCGGTCTTGGAATATTACCAAGTGGTTTCTGTTCTTACTTCTTTAGTAGTAAATAAGATGTTAATCCAGAATGTGACAGTTTTGGACTAGCTATTTTTATTTTGATGACGTTGGTGTGGCAAAACTAGAGTAAGAGGTTTATTTTAAAACAAAATAGGGTAAATCGTCAATAACTGGCCACTGAGAAATTGACATTTAGTTACTAGCCATCAATGTTATATATAGAATATGGCGTTCGCAAAGATACTTTGACAGTAGTCAGGATAATAACACTGGATCTAGGTATCCTAGTTTAATCATACAAATATCAGCATATCTTTTGCTTTAGACATATTATTTGCAATTTACCCTTTAATGCATGAAAAGGTATACTTATTGTTATAAGTTTTTACTTTTCTTAATATAGTACCTAACTAGCGACCCGCCCTCGCTTCGCTTCGGTTTATGTGAGTATGATATATAGCCTGCCTTCCTCGATAAATAAACTATCTAACACTGTTTTTTTTTGAAATCGGACCTGTTGTTCCTGAAATTAGCACGTTCAAGCAAGCAAACTAACAAACAAACAAAAAAACTCTTCAGATTTATAATATTAGTATGGAAGTATTAGATGTCAAAAACAATTTGGTTTTACCAAGTAGAATAAAGCACCAGTCAAATATCCATAAAACGTTGTTACACAAAGCTACCGTAAGTAGTTGTTTTCCCCTTTTCTTCTCTAACTTGTTTAATGTAAATTCTTTCGTAATAATAATGTTCATCGTCATTTAAGCCCTAGGGATCAAAAGCACTTTGTTGCGCACTCTAAACAAGGTATTTCAGACCTAAACAAAACTTTGCCACGTACGATGTTATAACGAATGTTTTACCTTCTTTTGCTCTTACTTTCACAAAGAGTTAGGAATCCTTGAACCGAAATTCACATTAAGTAGCGAAATCCCAGACCCTTGGTACTATCAAAATATAATTCACTGTTGGCCCTTCTCCGGTGCGGGTAGCATAATATTTAATGCCTTATTTGGATGTTTTTACAAGACTTCCTATTTCCAAAATGATTATAAGACTATCCTCTTCTTTGTTTAGGCATGAAAAATAGAAGTTTCGAGAACGGTGAGTTTTATTATAGGGTCAGCTAGATCAGTTATTATAAATGTTTTGCAAAAGTGTATTAATAATGTATAAAATTATTACCATGGCATTTTTCTTCAAGTTGATTCATGTTGCTGGAAAAGTTTAAACTGGTTTGAAGTCTTTAACTGTCTATGCTTGCGTTTTTGTAAGTGACGTCTGTGACCAAGCCCTAAAATAGGGTTTCCTTCAGAATCCCTAACAACGTTTGTCCTAAAACGTCGTTTGTCCGAATGTTCATTTGCCCTGAACTGATTTTCATATGAGTCGGGCCACTTTTTAAGTTTTCCAATTATATCTGCGGCTCGGTTAGCTTACTCATATGGTTGTACTATAAGAACACTAGAAATTTCAGCGGAAATAGCTTTAGGATAAACAAAATTTCGTATTAGGAAAATTAGGATAAATGACGATTAGGGTCCATAGAAGACCTTATAAGGCAAAAAAACATAGTATTCTCAAACACACCTCAGAGTGCATGAAAGCGGAAAGCCTAAAGTGAAAACAGCTCAAGACAGTACGCGATATAATAAAGATGGGTGGTGTACATTAGGACTGTGTTTCATGTTCAATATGAATAGCCAAGTGAACATTTGCTTATCGTTTTATATCTCGCCATCTATTTTCATTGGCATAAATTCTCGTTTATTTATGCAAAGGGACCTACAGTATCACATGGGTGTCACACGAATTGACTTAGTCCCCAACTAAGCTCTAGGCTTGTACTAAGGGAAGTAGACCACGATATAAATACTGATATAGATAGATTTTTCTTCTTAAATACATAGAAAACATCCATGACTCAGGAACATTCATCACACATTATCTGCCCTTACCGGGATTTGAACCAAGGACCACTAGCTTCGTAGGCAGGGTCACTACTAACTAGGTAGACCAGCGTGTCGTCTAAATCTATGATCTGGTTTCTTCTACCCTGACCTGGACAACAAAGTGATTTATATCGTTGTTTTATCTTTAAACATGGCCAAAAAACGTAAGTATTCGAATTTTTAATGGATTTTTTGCTTTGAATCTCCTAACTACCCAAAGTACTAGGGTCAAATTAGGTTGAAACATCGTTAAGCTCGACGTCAACCTCTTGTTACATTTCAAACACTGTTAATTTATTATCAAGCCCTTCGTCAACCCCTTTATTAGGTGGCCATTGTTAACCTCTGTTGTGGCGGCCATTTCTAGCCGGTTGTATCAAGTTACGTGACACGGATACCTTTTACCCATTCAAGAACATTATGTTAGTACGAAAACTACAAGTAGTGAACTCAACTTAATAGTTATTGTTGTTATGTAGCTTTGAATTTGAATAAGTTATCGTGGCTATTGTACTTCTCTTCAAAAGATAACCCACGCACTTATACTGTCTAGTGTAAATAATGTCGACTGAGTAAAATCAATAGGTGGGTTATGATTTCCATAAAGAGGAATTGACTAATTTTCAGTTTTGCATAAATAAATTTCATAATTTTGATCTCTTTAATAAACCAACGATATAATTATAATTATGCATAACAACGATATGCATAATTTCATCATAATGTTCACAGGTTATAAAGTAGACATTTCTATCGTCTTTGATTACTTCTAATGTGGTTACAGTTGTAACCTAACATGGCATGTTAAGAAAAAGTAACTTTATGTCATTTTGATTGTATACCTGATGAAATCATACAATTCGTTTTTATGCTAAACGTTCATAATGCTTTTCCTAGATTGTGAAATAAAATTAGGCAAATAGTTTTTAGACTCATTGAAGGGCACCCAAAAACAATACAATATATTTATTAAAACAACATTGTTGTGAGTTTGACCACTGAAAATACTCTTTACCTACTGACAAAATAACCATCAAAAGGCAGTAAATATTAGTGTTACTACTAAACCGTTCTTGATGAAACTTTGAATTACCTATTAAAAATCATAATAAACTTAGAAACTGGTATACATTTTATCTACAGAAGTTCTATAATTTTATGAATTCTTCTTTTCAGATGAGTTGATTCCAAAAGAATCCCAGAAAAACCGCAGAGATGTAAAAGTTGGAATATTCGTCTTTAAATCTTCTTTATAACAAGTATTTTTATGAATGTGCCAACCAAACTGTGTCGGGGGTGCAATTGGAAAGTTAGCTAGACCAAATACTGCCCTTTTAAATTAAAAGGACTCATTTGCCATTTGATACTCAAAGCAAATTGAATTCCCAGTCTAAAGCAATAAGATCACTAATACATTCGCAATTCTATGAGACATACGCCCTTTTTTCTAATTAGAGCGGAATAAGTTTCCTGTTTTATTTGATTTAAGTACTATCGAATTTCAAGTCTCTTCTCCGTACCATTAAATAATCTCATTAAATTAGGTACTTACCAATATGACGAAACCGGAATTAATATCAATGAAAAATATTAGAGACGCGCCGAATCTTCGTTTCGTATTCAGCTGAGTGAGACAACTTTTTAGGCACTCCAAAATTCCCGCGGTTAAGTTACGTTTGGGTTGTACAGTCAAGGACTTTAATTGTTAAGCCATTATGAAACCCTGTCATACTGACAGCGTCAAACGGTATGAAGGAAATTACGCTAAAATTAATGATCAACGTTATGCGATAGGGTTCCATAGTGGCTTAACAATTAAAGTCCTTGACTGTATTATAAACAACACTAAAATGTTTTAAAAATCATCCGGAAATGGCTTTAGGACAAATGAAAATTCGGACAAATGATGCATTAGGACAAATGACCATTTATTTCAATTAGCCCTACTACAAGTATGAATAAGATTTGCAAAACCACTAATCCGCAAAATAAAACCTAGTCGTTACCTTTCCAGGGTAGTGATTCTCTGAACAACAACCGTCGGACGGTCGGACGAGTGAATGTTCAAGCGCATTGTACCGCGTGCATTTTCAATTTAGCAGCATGGTTTCTGCCGATGGATCAACGTATAAGGCTGCTTAATTGAAAATGCACGCGCTAAAATGTGTTTTGTTCGCTCTGACGGGACTACTTAAACTCGCCGCTTGGACATCACTCGTACGTCCGTTCGACGTCGTGTTTTTCTTTAGACCCGTGCAACAAACTTCCCGCATCCAAGTTGCAAAGTGGCCGTTATATGTCTAACCTGAACTTAGCTAGTTTTCAAAGTGGGTAAAAATCGGGCGGATCTTCCGTATCGAGCTTTGCTCGGGGGACTGTGAAGGCTTAAGCTAAGGCTGTATTAAAAAAAAAAGATAAAAGACATTTATTCAGTAAGTAGGCCGTACGGCACTTTTACACGTCTGAATCTACCTGCGCTTTCCAAGAGGAGACACTGCTGAGAAACAACGCCGCAAGAAACTCAGGCAGTCAGTCATTTTTAAACATACTCGTAATTCGCACTGCTAGATCAAAACAGTAGTAACTCCAAATACTTCTGTATTCTAAAATCAACTTTAATGCCACTTCTATGAGCTTCAAACAAAAGTTACAAGGATTTTGAGTTGATACGGTTTTGGTCTAGCAGTGCGAATAATTACAACTAACATAACATATTAGAACTAATAATTCGTCATTACTTCATATTAGATTATTTTATTTACTGTTTTTTTGTTAGTGTTATTATCATATTTCATCTACTGTTGTCTGTTACTGTCAAGATTGTAATTTTCTTATCTTTACTGCTCTAACGTCCGTAATAAAGGGCCCACTGAAAATCAGCGCCGTGGCTTGCCCCGGCATAGTACTGACAAACAAAGACTCACGTGATCTACCAGTGACGCCATTGGCTTAAAAACCAAACGAATAGAAACGCTAGTTAACGTAATGCTTCTTGTTTAGGGTCTCTGTCATCACCTTACTTCAATCCTATACATTTTGACAATTCTCGAAAATCGCTAACTTAGTCAAACTTAATCTTGACTAGGCGTTTTATAATTCGCTCGCTTAATTCGTGGACTCATCCTTACTTGCGAACTTTTGAAAGCTTTGGGTGAAAATTTTCTAAAGCAAACTGCGATCCGTGGAATTTCAAAGTTTTGGTTAATCGGATACGAAGCGATATGTATTGGGGATGTAACAAGTATTAAAACAAGTGATTCATAGCTTATTTTACATACACCGTAAGGGGTGAGTAGGGACATGACCTAAAATTAATCGTACGTTACTAATAATTAATTGTAAGACTGAAATTATTTCCAATAGACGTAACGTTATTGTCCATTGAATACTTGTTCTTATTTGTAACAAGCTATGACTTATGGTTGTGTCCCTACTTACCCCTTAATCATTTGTATGTATTGAAAAAGGTAACATTAAGCTTATGCCTTTTTTAGGTCATGTTTCTCCAAGTATTACTTTAAATTGGTCTTATTCTTGATCATCATCAAATTCACTGTTATATAAATGACCCTGTGTTACTCTTACCGCATTAATTATAAACGCATGATAAACCTCTTTTAGTTAAAGTATTCTTTGTCCAAATAAACCGGTAATTTTTAACTTTTAACATTATATTTTAGCTTTACAATCCATTTATATAATTGACATTAATATTAATAAATTTATGTAAATACTAACGAATTTATAAACGAGAGTTACTCAGTTTGTTTGTTACGCGTTCATACCTAAACCCTTGAACAGATTGTAATGAAATTCGGTGTAAAGATAACCTCAGGAAAGGACTAAGGTATACTTCTACGCAGACGATTATAGCAGGCCATAGCTAAGTATTATAGTTACTTACTAGCTCCGTCCGCGTGAAACTCGTTTATATCGTAGTTCCATACAAATTTTCATCCTCTATTTCACCTCCTTAAGGGATGATTTTCGGGATCAAAACTATTTTATAACCTTCTCCGGGACTCAAACTATCTCTATACCAAATATCATATAAATCGGTTCAGGCGTAAAGAGGTAACAGACAGACAGACAGACAGACACACTTTCACATTTATAAAATTAGTATGGAAGTATGGATATATCGTAAATAATTAGTGCAAACTCCAGAACTAATTACGACTAAAGCCGTATAAATACTAAATCTTTCTAAAATCTTACTTTTAACACAATTCCATCATCAAAAGTTCTACCGCTTTGCTCTCCTTCCATCATCGCCTTATACTCAAAATCTTTTCAGCGGAATTTTTATTTATTTTAAAGAGATACGGCATTTCCGAATGTCGGTTTCACACGCTAGATTATCCAGCGTTGCAATTTCCCCACGAATTTCCCTTAATCGAGAAATAAAAGTATTTTTTCCCGTCACTTAACACGCTCGAAACGCGGTTGTCTCTGAATTTTCCTCAGTTGAAATTCTCTCGCCGAATTTTTGCAGGAAAACTTGATTTTGTGCAATTATGTTACGGGAATTATCGTAACGGTTTTATTCAAATTATTGTCAATAAAGGTTCTTTAATGTAGTAGTAGTAGCGAGTCGAATGCTTTGTCTTTCGCAGACCTCGTAGTGTTCTTAAACAGTGTGAAGGACAGAGCATTCGACTCGCTAGGGAGTACGATAAATTGTTACTGGTTAATGAAAATACAGTTTGATCATAGTATAAACAGTAGGTCGTCTTCAAACAGGCATATATTGCCCGGCTTGCAATGTGTACGCGCCTAGATCGTACGTGCCGCGACCAACCACAAACTCAACAGAACAGATTGCGTGCGTATTCAGTTTCACGTGCATAGACTAACCCTAGCGCTGAGGCGGCAATAGGTAACAGAAACTCCTAAAGGCCTCGAGACGAACAACTTTTCTTTATTTCATACTATGATTTGATGTCACTTTTTTTAAAGTCACTAGACACACGTTTTTTTCTTGTACTTTTCATAATAATTGTACAAATTATGTATAATTTATGGTAGCCAATTTCTGAAGATATTTTCTAAAAGTAATTTTATAAGTAGGTAACTAAGTTGATTCGTTTGCCATTTAAGTATTTTTAAAGATTTATCAAAGCGCCTGATCGACGCATCACGTGACAAAAATGCTGGTCTGTACTTGGCACAAAGATTAAGCATTGCCATTCAATGTGGCAATGCTGCCAGCATTTTAGGAACAATGCCCACTGGTAGCGGTTTGTTAGATTAGTGTAGTTTTAAGTGTTTTTGTAAGTTCTTTCGTTTGTTTGTTTTCTGATTAATTATCCTTACTTGAATTTTACAATAAATCATTATAATATAGTAAGTAAACAGAGAGTTTCGTATATCTCATTATCTTTTCCAATAAGAAGAAACCTGAATAATTTATAAACTTGGGTCAAGTTGCAAAACAAAGTCTATGAGACAACATCTTGGTATTATAATTGAGTACCTACTATCTAAGTATTTGCCGAATCGCCAGAAATACAATTTGGTAGAAATTAAACTTGACTTTTTTTGGTTAAACATTCACTACTCTACACTTTTTTGACTAGATGATTTCATGACTCACATACAGAACTAATTTAAAGAATTTTGGTTCACAAAGATAATTTTAAACCTAGGGAATAGACAAAGAAAGAAAAAAATTGATGGTTCACGAAATAATTGCAAAACTACGTGGGTGAAATCCGGATAAAATCTGGTGTTTGTAACGAATTGTTCAGACTGAGAATTAAAACCTGTCTGAGTGACCACAGAACAGAGGCTGTAACAGACCTTCAAGTTCTTGTCAGTTAAGTGCTACTGCTACTGCCTGAAAGTTGTTCAACCATTAAACGTAACAAATATTTCTAAATACATTCTTCCAGAAGATTTTAATAAACATTTGAACCTACATAAGTAATCTAATATTAATACCCCTAATGGACAAGATTCCAATCAGTTTTCATTTTCAATCCCACTTCTGAACGGTATCGGGCAATTTATATCTTAGACCCTCGCATTAGGAGATTTGATCTGTAATGACTCCTGATATTCGGATCAAGTCACTGGTGATTTCAGATATTTATAAATTTTGAATTTTCGATCATAGATATTTAAAGATCTCTGTGGCTGTCAAGATGCATACGCTTCTAATATTTTTCTTTTCTATCAATCAAAATGTATGGGATGACCTTATCATGCTTTACGATAAACTACGTGGTCAACTGTGATTCCTTACATTTTGAACGATAGGAAAGAACGTTACGTTAAAATTTAGCAAAGTAAATCTGTAATTATGTCTTACAATGTACTTGACAGATTTAATTTAATAAGTAGTACATACATGCATACATAAACTAAAGCCTTTGTTCTCAGAGAGGGGTAGGCACAGCTGCAGAATTACTCACAACTCCAAAAACTTGTTGATAATTCTTTAACCACATTTTGCACAATCAGGCTAAGATGTTTACCAGCGTATTAAGTGACAGGTTGCAAGCCCATCGCCTAACAGTACTACAAACCTTTATTCCCTTAGGCTCTTACGACATCTACGAGACATGGAGTGGCACTATTGTAACCCGGTAACTACACGGGTGATAAAGTAGGAAGGGTAAATATTTGTTTGTGTACAGATCATGTTTTGTTCCTAAACTCGGATGTTTTCTATAAGATTTATCGTTGTTTAGTTGTTGTTGTTTACCATTGTTCAAACCTAGAGCTTAGATAAGAATTAAATCTGGGGGCATAATATGACATACACATATGTCTGCGTCTGACAGGTAAATAAGTACACGTGTCAAAAAGTGACGGATGCTTTATCCACAGTTGACACGTGATATAGACGCAGCCATACTAGGTCCGCAGTGTTTGCCTTAGTTTATCTGAGATTATCCCCTGTCCTTCGGGTAGCCTTATATTCACCAGTGAACATGTCTATAGTTAGCTACTTAAATAATTTTGAGCTGAGAACGTTTAGTACTACTTTAGCATGTTTTGGATGTTTCAAGAAAGTAGTCTTGCTTGCGGCTGAATTTTAAATTGTCGCAGGTTTCTCTTTTATTTGTTTTTGGCAAATATTTTTAAATCCAAATTGACAAAATGGCTTTTACACAAATATTTTTATAATATAAATGAATTTATGAATTAAAGTGACTTAAATAGATACTAAGGAAATATGACTATTTTACTTCTAATGATTAATGATTGTGTTTTTACGGAATGTTATTTATGATATTTATTTAATTATAATTTGTATGTTATTATTTGTAATTGATAATTGTATTTCAGAGTTAGTTTTTTTTTTAGACTAACTACTAATATTTACACGCTTGCATGCAGGCTGAACACAATGAATTCTTAATTCTTGAACATCTGCTGTATGTAATACTTACTGTGTTCTAGCAAATACATATGATTTGACTTGATTTTAAAAAAACCAATACCAAGAAAGCATTTGAAAAGTATATTTCTCCGTTTCCAATTACAAATTCCATTGTAATAAGATTGGCCGTTGCCAAAATATCCAGTCACAGCCAAGTTCTACAGAGGTCGGTAACTAGGTTTCACAAACAACATTACTCAGATCGGAAATCTAATCAAAAATATCTCAAGTCGAACGCTATATTACTGATCGAAATCAAGTAACTCAATTATAAAAGCATTGTTCTTTTAGAAAGTGTTTGATGCCTTTTTATAGTACACGGACTTTAGTATGGATGTCTAAGTAGCATTTTATAAATAAGAATGAATTTTGAAGGAATTATGACTCGTTGTGTTTAGTAAGTAATTAGTGATCAACCTTTCAGAAGAACTAGAAATTGGTGCTAGATTGTGTTTTGATTATTATTCAATAGCTTCCAGCCAGCGATTTTATCCGCTGTAATAACCACACGGAAACTACGTATTCTTTTAGGACAAAAGGTAGCCTGTGCTGTCTTATCTAAATCCGTCTAACCATTTTAGCAAAAAGATGGATTAAATATACTCATCACACACACACACAACCTTATACATTTATAATATTAGTGTAATTAGTGTTAGGTGATTTGGTATAATTTTATTACAAGACTGAAGAAAAAACACAAATTCTAACAAAAAAAATATCAAGGTGAGAGCTGGGCTTACCTATTTCGATTGAAAATCGAATTAAAAACGCACATGGCCTATTTTTTTAAATGACTTAATCTAGATTGGATTAGTCTGCGTACCATTACATTTTACGCTTCAAATTATTTTAATTGTCCTAAAGGTTTTTTCGTTACCCAATTTGTTTCAAAATCGTGACTAGCATAAGCAGTTCTTCAAGGATCAGGGAACATTATGTTAAATTCCTTAATTGTTTAGGATGTAAATAAACTAAGCGGTGAAAAGGGATCAGAAGGGCTATAGATGGAAAATTTTATCGAAATAAGAACAGAAAGCAAAAAAACAGTAGTAAGTTAAACGATAAGTTTGTAGGTAAATGGCAAAAGAACAACCTTTGGATTTACTACGATGATTATCTCATTCGAAAAGTAATCCTTGTTTCAGATGAACTTATTAATCCGTGGTCTAGTTGTTTCAAATTTCAACAGACGTCTTAGCACTATGTGAAACTGTGAAGGAATAGTAATAACAGCATTGTTTTACTTTTGTTAGCATTATAAATATTCAGATGCTTCATGATTGTGCAATGTTTCAGAATTGAAAGAAAGAAAGAAAGACTTTGTACTTTATTAAAATCTAGATGAACAACAGCAATCAATTTTCAATTCTGTTCAAATCAACTTTTAAATCGTCCCAAGGCTTCCAGACCATCCTTTGAACATACAGCTTCCCCATCAAGGCTATCTCTTTCACACAAAGCACAAAAGCTTTTGTGTCATTGTACAGTCCCAGTCTTATAATAACATTAGCTTTGTGTGGCTCCTCGCCGATGTAATACCATATCAATCATTAAGGAACCTCTTAGAGAGTTTCCTTTGCTAAATTGTTGTACGTTTAATATTTATCAAACCTTTTTTTTAATCAAAAATTGGTATTTGAATAAGGTTTTCTATAAAGATAGCGAGGAATAAATAGAACAGGGCGACGATCATTTACACAAATAGTCATACGTTATCATCAAATACATTTTTTATGTATAATTTTTTACATACATACATACATTAAATCACGCCTGTTTCCCAGAGGGGTAAGCAGAGACCACTTCTTTCCACTTGCTACGATCTTGACAAATTTCTTTCGCTTCTTCCACATTCATACATCGAGTCATGCACGCACTATTATTTTTTAAGAGCCTACAATATCCCATACTATATATTGGGTTATATTACCCTTGTTACTCGTACATTACCAGCAATGTACAAGGAAAAAATATTCTTTGCACAGAATCGGGTATAGTATTAATAAATATTTTGTTCTTTGCACATTACCGATTACATTTCCAGTTTTGTATGAGGATGTAAATATTCTTCCTACATTACTCGGTTTTGTTCAAAAATATCGTTATTCCATGTACAAAACCAAGGGGGTACTCCGAGTAAACAATAAAAACCAGTTCAAAAGCATTCACAAAACCTGAGCTATGGATGCAAAACCGTGCACGTACTTTACCAAATGATACGCCTTTATTGACTAAACTTTCTTGGCTATTAATCGTGTGTTTGTATGTATGTATGTATGTAAACACTTTATTGTACAAACAAGATATAACAATTATAAAAAAGACAAAAATATAACAGGGATGTACAAAGGCGAACTTATCCCTTTAAGGGATCTCTTCCAGTTAACCTTTGCGAGATTGAGAAATAATTAATTTACAACGAATAGCCAAATAAGTACAACACTAAAAGTAATTATTTGTTTGTTTGTTGTGTTTATGTGTGTGTTTGTGTCTTTAGTAACAATTTTTAAAACAGTTTACATGATTTTCGCCCCGTCGTTGTGACTGACTGTTCTAGCAAATTAATCACTGTTTCATTGTTATAAGAGAGTAAGGGCTGATTTTTCAATCTCTAGATAACATTATCTGTCAGGTAAGTTGTAGCCCTGTCCTTATCTTTCTTAAAACAAAGAACAGGACAGAGCTGCGATTAACCTGACAGATAGTGATATCTGGAGATTGAAAAATCAGCCCTAAGAAATATTACTGCGTTAGTAGGAAATACCGAAAAAATGTCGGGACGCAATTAAATAAACAATTGAGGATTATTGCGGACGCCCGAAGTAACAGGAGTTCATGTACTAATAACATCCCTATTGAATAAAAAAAATGACTTACTGCGCGTGCAAACATCTTAGTTTTATTTCCATGTTAAGCTAAAGCAAGCAATAGTAAGGTTAGGAGGTAGTTGTTGTCTTAGTGAGGATCCCACAGTAAGTAAATACTGTAGTGTGCTTGAGTGGAAACCGACTTATTTAACAATCGCGGAGATGTTGAGTCGACTTCGCGCTTCAATTTCCGAAACAAAAATATTTTACTGTTAGGAAATAAAATGAACTAACTAGGTATTCTTAATCTTAGAGTTTTTAAAAAGTTTAATGTCATTTTTTCGTTTTTTTCCCTTCTCCAATCAACGAAAAAAAAAAGAACTTAACCATACATTTTGCTTTTGATGTGTTATCGTATTGAAAACGTTATGATGGCTCTTATTTACTAGATAAGGTCAACCGGGGTAAAGGCGTCACCGTTTTTTTACATTTTTTTAAGACCTAAATTACGATATATGTATTTACTATATTGAAATACTCATTCGTTCTGTTATTTTTACAACTCTTTGGGAATTTAATTCGTGTGTTAAATTTTTCGCTGCACTATAACTAAAAGATATATAGGCATTTTTAAAAAAAATGAGATTTTAGACGCTTTTTCCCCAGGTTGGGAAAATGCATCTTTTTAAAATAATTGTTAAAAGATTGCAATTAGGCCTTCAAAACTTCACGACCCGTTTCTGCAATACAGTTTTCTAGAAGATTTTATAATTAGAAGGGCCCAACAACAGCTATTAACAAGTTGAGACAGAAAATAATATAATTGGGGAAAATGCGTCTACATTTGTAGACGCATTTATCCAAACCTAAATACCAGATGTCGTAAACATTTTTTTTCGATTGAAAAGAGTGAGATAGAAAATTTATGAAAGACATGTTATTTTCACCTTGTGACCGATTGCGGGTAAAATCAAATAGAGTTTTTCGATTTTATGTATGCAAGTACTTATTCTGATATTAAAAGAGAGCGGACACGACTCAGAATTTGATTATAGGAACAAACAAAACACCAAGATCATTTGCTACTATTTATTTATCATAAATTTTAAGAAATTTGTCAAGATCGTAGCAAGTGGAAAGAAGTGGTCTCTGCCTACCCCTCTGGGAAACAGGCGTGATTTAATGTATGTATGTATGTAAATTTTAAACTATAATTCAATAAAGTTAAAATTAAAATTTCGTATCAAGGAAAAGGTTGTTCACCACTGACATTGGGGCAAAAGCGTTACACTGACGCAATTACCCCAAAGGTACTGACGCATTTAGCCAAATTTGAAAAATAACCTCCGAACACTTTATATGGAATTAACTTTAAACATTAAGCATTTTAAATACAAATTGGAGTTCGTACGTGTGAGTTAACTAAAACTGGTCATGTTTTAATAAAAACTAATACCGAAATCTAAAGAAAAAACAGGATGTAAATGGATTTTGGACACATACCTCACGCTCCGCGTTGGTTTGGATTGACAATAAATTTCAAAATGATCAACGACTCGAATACGATCTGTTAAAACGCCCTCTATGGTACGCGTTTTCCTCTAAGTAGTTCAAGTGTCTATCACTACATGGCGGGAGCAGTTGTAACTCACGTTGTTTAAAAAATAATTCGAAAAAACGCAATAACCCCATAGTCGCTTTTACCCCGGTTGACCTTAGTTAAAACGTAGGATAACCTGTCAAGAGCATTATGGTCTTAACAAATAGAATAAAGCCCACGGGCTTAACAAATTCTGGCGTTTTTTGGCAAAGCACAGTACAGAGATAGAATTTTACTGTTCTAGTTAATTTACCGCAGTCTTATCCTCAAATTAGAACACTAATAAACACATTACCTTCCTCCTTCCGCAGTCAGGTAAAGTAAACACTGCTGCGTGGTGGCAGAATGGTTAAGCTTGTTGGGTACTAAAATAGTGAAAAAGTAAATATATTTTGTTTTTCTTCAAGTGTATCAAGGAGGCTTGACGTCAATTACTCTGATAGGGTCTCAAGCTGACGATGGATGATGATAGATAAGGGGTTCCGTACTGTTTTCGCTTTTTTATATTTTATCAACAATATTATAGGTAAAAAAAGCCGTAGGCCTTTGAACTGAACTTGGTTTTTGGCGTCTTTATTACTGTAATTGTGTTTGATAAAGTTAAGTTACTTAAAATCGAACATGACCGATTAAATGTACAACTGAATTTACAATTAATAGGCTTTATTTTAACTTTTGATTACCTTTTGTGCAATAAACACGGAAAATAGTGACCACTTTTCGGCCTTGTTGCTTTTTAATTGTGAGAACATCGATACGTTTCAACGCTTTGTGCAGTAGGTACCTATTTAAATGTTATATAAGTTTGACATAGCGAGAACCCAATGGTTATTTTTTTTATCCTAATACAGAAAGTAAAGTAATTTTTATTGAAGACCACGACTTTGTCCAAGTCAATTTTTTATCATCAGATCCAGTTATTATAAAAGAGTGCAAGTATATACGAGTACATGTTTATTTTAGTGCCCATGATGTCATACTGCCACACATTAAATTTAATGCTTGTTTATTGACGTGTTGTCTTGTTCTATTGCTATAGCAAAGAAAGTGACAGCAGCAACTCTAATCAAGCATTAAATTTAATTTACGTCTCTGAGTGCTGCAGTAAAACTTAAATTTGGAACCAGGGTCTTGTTTACCCATCTTACTTTTGAAATCTTATTAGGTACTGTTCACTATTATTCGGTTGCTTGTCAAGTGAATAAAATATACCCTACTAGCGACCCGCCCTCGCTTCGCTTCGGTTTATTTGAGTTTTCTATAACACACGTACATAAAACAAAATTTATTATACATAAAAACCTTCCTCTTGAATCACTCTATCTATCTATCTACTAAAAAAAACCGCATCAAAATCCGTTGCGTAGTTTTAAAGATCTAAGCATACATAGGGACAGACAGCGGGAAGCGACTTTGTTTTATACTATGTAGTGATTATTAACAGGATATGATTAAGGACAAAATATAATAGCGACCCTACTCATTTTATTCCCTTATTATTTTTTCTTTATTACTCCGACATAATATTCGGTAGAGATTTAATGCAACGTCACACGAGCGACGTGCTCGCACCGCAACTTGTCTCGTCACGTCACGTCAGTTTAGTGTCACTCTCAGTCTGTATATCACGGCTTTAGTTTTCTTTTTATTTATGAACCAAGTATGTTTTACACGTGTAAAGATTACAAAGCAGAAAAGGAAATTTGTAACTATCTTAAAAAGTACATTAATAAAGAACGCTGCATGTATAACGTCAGATTATCAATTAAAACAATCATAATACAGAGAAAATAAGTCTTTAATAAGCTTTAAAGACCAGACTATAATATATTGTGTTCAAAGGTTTAGTTTATGTGACCTGTTCTTGCTTCGCTTGGGTTAATGTGAGATTTCAGATGGATGGCGAAAACGTTAAGTGGTTTAATAAAAAATAGCGGATATACAGACAGATAGACAGGCAAGACAGACGCTGAAAGCGACTTTATTTTATACTATGAAAAGGTAAAGAATATTTTTTAACTGTGTGGAGCATATGATCTCTCATATGCTTATAAAATTGCGACTGTATAAAGATAAAGAGACATTATTTTATTCGCAACAATACAAAATTACATTGCAAAACGGTCCCAACTCAGCATTCGCTAGCGGTAAAGCCACTGGTCTTCCGTTGGAAAAGCTTGGTGAAGAGACTGAAAGTGAAATACTTAACACAAAACTTACTCTTTAACTGTGAGTTTTCTAAAAAAAATACTACCTAACACATGTCTTACTAATCATTTCTGCAATATTTTATCGGTGTCGAGAATAAACCTAAATACAAAACTTCATAAAAGTAACAAACGTCTTACCACTCCTGCTCCAGAAATAAGCCAGAGACGTGACTTTCATTTAAAAAAGCAAATTTAAAACACGCAACAGTGCCACGTCCAATGTCACAAAGTATACACTTTTGACGTGTATTTACGTCAAATTGTCCACTATGCAAATGCCAAAACTTTTATTATTTCAACAAAACGTGCAGCTTTATCACTACGAGAAACTTTCTATGAAATTCCGAGGCGAAGTTTCTAGAAAAGTTCCGCTATGAAAGGAATAGGTGGGATGTGGCTTTTACAGACTGAATGATAAATATACGCATAATAAGGCAACTTTGAATATACTTACTGCTGCTAGCTTCTGAAAATTTGCGCTCGTTAATATAAAAGGGTTATTGTTACATCGAATCTAGTATTTATGTCAGAAATTCTTTAAAATGCATTGCTGCCAATCCAAGCAGAATTTAACTGACGTGCTTTTATCTAGATAAAACGTGCTTTTAGTACCAATAAGTACGTAAGCATAAAGTATAAACAAATATGTGGAAATTAGTTTTCACTTTAAACATAATTTAATAAATCTAAAGAATAGTAGCTAAGATAAGGTTGTAAAATATTGAGGTTCACCAAATAAATAAGGAGCTACTTTCATAACTTTTGCTATACAATATCGAGTCAAAAGCAATTAAGTTTTACCGAGTATAATAGAACCGTTGAAACATGAATCGAACGAGTATACACACAAATTATGCATTAACACTCAGTAACTATGTATATACTAAAGGACCCAGTAAGCTGCCTTGAGGTACACCTCTTAGAAAAGGAAAAATACAAAGAAAGTAAATACTATCACTTCCAGGAATAATGCAACGCACGACATCAATAATCTTCAGAAACAACGTATGATACTCTATCTTCGATGATATTTGCACGGGCATCAAAGCTGGCCAAACATCAGGGTTTTATTGCGTGGGAAACATTTTCCCTCGCTAATGGGAATTGCTGGCATTTCAGCGGCCATTTTGTTTTATTCTGCTTCCTTTTAGTGATGTATGCGGGAGGAAAAGAGGGATGCGATGTCAAGAAATTAGAGGTTATAAATCATATTTTGGTAGAGCTAAAAAAAGATACCTAGTAATTAATTAAGTATAGGGGCAGTTGCTATCAAACATATTGCAGCTTAAAATATGTTCTTAAGTACCTGAACACGCATTAAAAATTGAGTCTGAGTGAAAATATTTTTAACGCTTTATAAGGTTCAGTTAAGATTGAAGTTTGTGATGTTGTACAACTCTTCTCTTGTTACGTTTGGTTGATAACGTCACTTTATCAAACTCCATAGTTGCCTAGGATTCAAATTGGTAGTCTATCTATATCAATTTATTTTTGTAACGTGTAGAACTAAGTTGCCAGTGTATAAAATAAATCGGATATTTTGTTACCCGGGAGTTATAACGAAGGATGATGTTTTTTAATTGTAGTAAAAAAATACTATTTTCAAAACTGTACTGCCATTTCATTTAAACTAACTTTACGAATTATCTTTACTAATGTTATAAAGCTAAAGAGTTTGTTTGTTGGTTTGCTTGAACGCGTTAATCACACGAACTACTGGTCCGATTTAAATAAATATTTCAGTGTTATGATAGCCCATTTATCGAGGAAGAATATTATAAGTCATAGGTACTCACATAAACCGAAGCAAAGCGAGGGCGGGTTGCTAGTTTATTATATTTATAAGCGAGAGAGGCTGATTTAGCTTACACACATACATACATACATACAATATAGGTAAATCACGCCTGGTTCCCAGAGGGGTAGGCAGAGACCACTCCTTTCCACTTGCTACGATCCTGACAAATCTATTTCGCTTAAAATGTGGTTATAGAATTATTAACAAGTTTTTAGAGTTGTTGGTAATTCTGTAGCTCTGCCTACCCCACTCTGGGAATGAAGGTGTGAGTTTATGTATATTTCGAAAATTGGGCGTTTCACATAGGAACATCGATATTATAAATTCTACGATAGTCTGAAAGAATAAAGAAAATAATGATTCTTTATCTTTTCGTGAAAATCATTACGTTACAGAATTAATGCTTGGGTATCTATATTCTGTGAAACATTTATTGTTTATACCTTGTTAACGCTCAAACAACGTCAAGTTTGTAAAATTATTTAGAAAGATGTTAAAGATATCGTATTTGTTTTTGTTTGCGTTAATTCTAGCAAAACAATTCTCAAGGGATATCTTATCTTCTAAGGTAAATGAACTTTTTCAGAGCAAACGACCGATTGAAGGAGACATGTTAGTTTGAGATTGAATTAGTTATTTTATTTTCATCTCAGCTTCGTCTATCATTGGTTAAATATTTTTGAAAGTTATATTTAAGTAATTATTTTAAAGGAAAAATCACTACATAGTATAAAACAAAGTCGCTTCTCGCTGTCTGTCCCTATGTATGCTTAGATCTTCAAAACAACGCAACGGATTTTGATGCGGGTTTTTTTAATAGATAGAGTGATTCAAGAGGAAGGTTTATATGTATAATAGATTCTGGTTTATGTACGGGTGTTACAGAAAACTCACATAAACCGAAGCGAAGCGAGGGCGGGTCGCTAGTCATAAATAAAACTTGAACTCTGTATATTAATTAGGTACTAATATTCTTCTTTAATAGAACTTTAAAGATGGTTTTTTGACTTTCAACGTGTTACTGTTCATTCAGCATGAGTAACTTGTTTTTTTAAGAAAACGCTGTAGGTATATAATTATATCGTTGCGTGTGTTCGCGTAATAATTTTTCAACTATACCATATCAATTGGAAACTTTGAAAAAATAGTTTTTTTTTATGATTTCATGTTACCTTACCTAAATGTTACAGAAGTTAACTATCTTAAAAGCTTTTAATTTAGAAACCTTTTTTTTCCTCTACGTAATATCTACTTGTTTTTATAATTTTTTGATGGCAAGAAAAACAGTTATTGCTGAAAAAACTGCTGACATACGAACAGGCAAATGAAGTCTCACCATAAGACTCCTTTAAAACCCTTAAAAATAAAAGCATCAAGCACCATATTAGTTTCAAAATAGCATCATCCACGTAGTCCTGACATGTCCCAACCTGTCATTAGAGAAAAGCAATCACGTAGCCTATGTCGTGACCGAACTTGATGGATGAACCTAAAAACCAAAATAATGACCATTTTCATCGAAGGATACTTTCATCATTTTACGTGACCTGAGTCTATTTCTAAACCCGACTACACTACTTAATGGAGCATCCAAACAATTTCCCCCACGTCAGAACGTCGCATGTGATGAAAACATTATGAAAGTGTTTCAAGGACTTTTGAATGGGAATTTTAACCGAGTAACTATTTTGAACTTTCAACAACGTATTGCTCTAAAGGGGATAGAAGTTTCCGTCCACATCTCGATATGACTTAGTTGCTAATACGCCCCCTATTTCACCATCCTGACAATGACAGGTGACAGGTGACATTTCAGTGTTCATGGCGCAGCTGATATGAATCCCGCTGATGTGAAAGCTTGTTAACTTTGCAATGTATACCGAATTGTCACATGTCACCTGTCATTATCACGATGGTGAAATACAGGCAGATCGCTTTGTTACTACATCTCGATCTGACTACATCACTTTGTGCTTACATCTCAAATAGTGTGAGCCGCTAAATGACCACATTTTTTTCATCTTCATGTCTTAGCAATGTCGACAGAACCCCGCACGGCGGGGCCACTATTCCTAGGCAATTTGTAATAATCTATACTAATATCTTTTTTTGCTATTTTTGATGCAAACTTGTATTTGTTGAACCCTATGCATTGTCCTTACTCATTTACGTCAGGATTAGCTAGAAGAGATCCCATTTAGGAATAAGTTCGCTTTTGTACATTATTTTAATAACAATTTTGTAATATTTATATTTTTGTGCAATGAAGAGTTCGCGGGGTAGGCGGAGGAGGCGGGTCGCTTGTGTAAAAAAAACGCTAAAACAAATTAAGTCTCTTGCTTGAAAAGTTAATAGTTTCGATTGCTTTGCTGAATTATAAACGGGTTTTAATCGTGGTTTGAAATAATTGACGATTTCCGATATGTTTGTGGTGTGGTCGTCGGTTGTCGCGGTAAGAACCGATTTATTATCATTAGTGTCATAAATATTTGCCGTGACAGTTTAATACATAGTTATGCCTAGTACTTCAGATATTTTGGGCATTCCTATATTGTCAAAAGTCAAAAAAAAAAATGTACGCATTATAAAAACAACATCAATATTCTAGTGAACTTTAAACCGTTTGAGAGGAATATGTATGTCGGATTATTATTTCTGACCTATTAAATAATATTGCTGAATATAAAGGTCAAGAAAAAGAACATCGGTTAATGGGTCAAGGTCAGTCATCAAGTTCAATAATGAAACTGAGAATTCTGTCACTTCATTGTTTCTGTCTAAATAAAACAAAATAAAATCAATCACAAACATTTTCCAATTTTAAATTACTTGGGCGAACAAAGCCCTATAAATACATGATCCTTTATAGAAGTTTCAACTCCAATGAACTCAAAGTACATTTTAATATTAACTAACCGAAGGCTTAATGATGCGGCATTGTTCCTTGAAACTCGAGTATCAGATAAGTCATGGAAAACGGGGCCGTTTAATTATGTAAGAAAAGGCTTAGATGCTCAGCTTGACTCTTGTAGGCAGATCACGAACACACATAAAGTGGGTTGACGAATAATTTTATTTGCCTTGTTTCCGACTCTTGTTTCTACGAACATTGTAATGCTGTTTAAATATCCTGTAGCTATAGGAAGTTTTTGGGTCTGATTTTTTTCTTATTACCTCTTGTGTTTGTGTAGGTAAAGATAAAAAAGATAAAAGATATTTATTCAGTAAGTAGGCCGCATTACAGCAGTATGTAGGTTTTACATGTCAAGAATCTACCAGCGGTTCCCAAGAGGAGACCACTGCTGATAAGAAACGCCGCAAGAAACTCAGTCGTTTTTTAACCATATTTAATACTACAATGATACTACTTAGTCTAGCATTATATAAAGCTATAAATATTAAATAAAATATAATATCAAATATCATGCGTAGTTCAGCAGGAAAACATGTCTAAAATATTACGAGGAAGATAAGGGAAGATGGGATCCGTAGAGTAGGGTTCCGTGTTTAAGATAGTTTGGTTGGAAAACGCAAAAGAAAATATACGTGTTTTTATGAAGATTATTTTCTATGCAATAATGTCAATTTTGACTAGCCTACGTTGTAATACAGATTTTTTAAATATTTTTTGTATTTTCAAAACTGTGTGATTTTGACCTTTTTAAATTATTTAATTATTAAAAAAGTAAAATTAAAATAATTATCTTTAAATCCGGAACTTTCAGACTTTACACACTATTAATTTCGGAGATAAGGAAAACGGTAAGTTTTTGTAAATTTTTAGCTATAAATCAAAAAGTACGTCACGGAAAATTATAAAAAAAACAGTTTTGAAATGAACAGATTAGGCCCTTTTATATTGACACCCCGTTTGCTTCAATCAAATCACTTTAATTTCTTAACTCTCCATTCTAGACCCCTTTTTAAATATTTAGAAAAATAATACCATATTGTACAGTCAACAGCATAAATAAGTGATCATTTCTGTACCTTGCCGCTTTCAATCGTTTCACAATTTTGTATAACATTTCAAACACGACGTTAAAGTGACAAGGTACATAAATGATCACTTATTTATAATAATAATAATAATAATAATATTTTTTTATTTCAGACAACGTCCATACAAATTTGTTAGTAATTCTTATAATAAGATGTTAGAAAATTAAAATTAATAAAATAAAACTAAACAAAAATCAAAAATTATGCTATGGGATGTGCGTGCATATGCTCCCATCGAACCCACATGGGGCTATCCTATTTATTTATGCTGTTGACTGTACTAACTAAAACAAATGCGGGCAAGCAAGTAATGCAACAACGCCAAATTTCAAGTTGATAGCTTCTACAGTTTAAACACCAAACTCTCACCATAAGGGTTCCTTTTTTACCGTTTTAGTACGGAACCTTAAAATGCATTCGACTTTTTAAAGCTTGCTTTGTATTTCCAGTTGAATGGTGACTGACTGACCGTATTTCGGTAAAATTGTGACCGAGTACTTTATTTAACCGGATATTTCGCATAATTCATGCAGTTTTTCAAGCGGCGACTCAACTGTGAATCGTATATCTGCTGGGGGCAATTCAATACTATACAGTACCAAATTGTTTTTCAGTGTTGCATATTAATGAATGTTATTTCAGTCAGATTACTTTTTTAAATGCATGTGATCCCACGCTTTGATATTAATATTACCAAGTTGACTAAAAATGTCCTTCAACTATTTAGAAATAGGTACTTGCATTTTGTTTTGCAGCTGGTAAAATGAGGAGACTTGTCATTGTATATTTTTATTCTTCAATTTAGTAAGAATGTTCTGAAAACTTCCTTAAGATTAAAAAATGAAAACTCTTTTGGTAAAGTACATATCGGTACATACCTTCACGGCTATCTCTCAATGGGATGCAACTTTCGCTTCCTCTACATTCAACCTCTTCATGCACGTGCGTCGGTTTTGATTTGGCCATTACTCAGTACATCGCGAATCTGATCACTGAATGTTCCTCTAGGGCATCTCCTACCGACATCTCCACTCATTCTCGCTCGCCATACCTCTTTTGTTACTCTTCTTTCATCCATCCTTTCTAGATGACCAAACCATCTTAGCATAGACTTTTCGATCTTTGTCACTACATAATATCTTCTTTGAATCATGTAGGATCTCGCTATTTCTTACTCTATCCATCATCCAACTTCTTACATACTTTCCGAGCTCTCATTTGAACAGCATTCATCTTGCTTTAATTTTTCTTCTGCCATACTGATAATTCACTACCATACATCAATGTTGGTGTCAATGAATCATATAGGATCTCGCTATTGCTTACTCTTTCCATCATCCTAACTCCACACATACTTTCCGAGCTCTCGTTTTAACAGCATTCATCTTGCTTTAATTTTTCTTCTGCCATACTGATAATAGTGATAATTCACTACCATACAATCAATGTTGGTGTCAATACTCTCTGAGCTTTGCTCGATATGATCTTGTTACCAAGATTAAGTGTAACGCCCCATTGATCAAAGTAATACTAGAAAAGTTTTTGTTATAACGGAACAACATAGAACAAAGCAGTAGCGGGTCACTATGAAATATGCATAGCACCGATGCGGTCCGATTTCCATTCTCGATTGCTGCATCTGATATAACTTTGGGGGACACGGGTTGTAAATTTGGTTCGACATCCTTTAAGTTCGCGTTCGACGAGGGTGAGTGTACTTTAAACAAGGTTAGGGTTTGTAGATACAAGTTTCAGTTACTTTGCTTACCTTGCTGGGTTTATCAATTTGCTTGTAGCACAGGGATGTTATATTAAAATTAAAATTTGACGACGTTTTAAAATCCCGGTAAGGGAATAAAATTGTGTGATAAAAGCGAGTATTCGTTTCCGAGTCTAGTAAGTTTTTTATTTATTTAAGTGTATATTTCTCTAAATAAGTTGTCTAGTACCCACAAGTCTAGAGCTTAGTTCGGGACTCAGGGGTGTTATTTAATTCTCTCAAAAACAACAGACGGTCGGACTAACGAGCGAAATCGCAGCGGCGAGTTGAAGTAGTCTCGTCAGAGCGAACAAAACACATTTTAGCGCGTGCATTTTCAATTAAGCATCGTTATACGTTCGATACATCGGCAGAAAACATGCTGGCAAATTGAAAATGGACGCGCTAAAATTTTTTGTTCGCACTGACATGGCAGGATTACTTAAACTCACCGCTTGGACATTCACTCGTTCGTCCATCCGACCGTCGTTGAGAGAATCACTTCCCACTTGCTAGCTTCGTAGACAGGGCCAACTAGGCCAGCGCGTTATCAGAAATTAACGTATAATGTATCTACTTTTGTTTATAGCGATATAAGTCAATAGGCTATAACCGTGAACATAAATAGACAACGTAGTGACGTTAATGCAAATGGCCAGACAATTATAATGAAACAAAGTTTCAGAACTACGTTAATCGAGTAACCAAACTGCGACAGGACTGTAAACTGTCCTGAATTTATTAAGCAGAGATGGGGAACCGGAGCTCAGCTTCTGAATTTATAGCCCGCATATCTGGTGTCCACGGTGCATTATCCGGAATAAGTACTAGTAAAATATCCGCTTTCACAGAACAACCAGGAAACCCACCAGGGCCTGTATTCTGCTCGGTAAAACCATATGGCCTTTGAAATGGCCGCCATTGCTGCTGTGAAGTTAATAAGCGCTATCGTAACGTTGAAAATACGGAAACATGCTAAAAGCTTTATGGTTTTACCGCGTAGAAAATGAAAATAAAAAATGATCATTTTATTGAAAAAAAAAATTCAAGTAAAAAACACATAATATTAAATTAACAATAAAAAGGTAATAACGATCATAGGTGTCAGACATTAAATGGGTAAATGCATTATATTATGTAATTAAGGTATTTACATTTAATATTATATTTTATTTATGTCGACACTAAAATTCATTTAGGTCAAAAAATTGCAACTTCAAATAGGCATTTTTTGAGTCTTATCTTAAAGTTATTCACCAAACAGGGACTGGATTCTGCTCGATGAAACCATATCGCCTCTGATATGCTATCGTATGGTTTTTAATACCGTGTAGAAAAGATAAGATTATTTTTTTTATTTTTAACTGGTTCGATTCCGAGTGAGACTAGTGAATTTAGAAAAAAAAGCAGTTCTGTTTCGAGTAGCACCGACTAAATAGATTTATTTCTAATTTTAACAATTTCCTTTCCTGTAATGTAAAGATTAGTAGTTGTATTATAAAAGTTAGGTACGACGACGAGCGTAGCGAAGGGGAGTGTCAGGTTGATCTGTGATAATTTACTGACTGACCGACCTAAATTACTCAATCTAGTTATTCAGTATACTTAGTCTTATGCTTATTGTTTTTTGGTTTCTTATGCTTAAGGTTAAGATAGACTGGTGGTGGCTTAGAGTAAAATGATCTAGTTAAAGGATTTATGGCAGTTATTGCGTAACAAAGTTTGGATAAGGCATCTGTCACCTTCTGCCACGTAAATAAGTATGAGAGTGACGGGTGCTTTATCCACATTTGACACGTGATATAGACGCAGCCATATTAGGCCCGCAGGGCCGATATAAAACAAAGTCGGGTTAGTAAATTCACTTCTAACTCAAGAATGGCTGGACCGATTTTAATGATCCTTAATTTGTTGGATTGATCTAGCCCCAAATTGTAGAATAACTATTATAACATCGGAAAAATACCAGTATAATATTCCGAGTTGATACTAAATTCGCCGGGTCGTCTAGTTATAAATATGAATACTCCTTTTCGGAATGACAAAAAACCTACGAATAAAACGTGTAATATGTCTAAGTATCTAAAAATAAACGTAATGCTACCTTGTTAATACCTACACAACACAACAAACAGTATAATAATATCTTGTTTATGCCAGAAACGTCTATTTCTGCTAAATCCAAAAGGTATCATTTATTGGAGAAACGCGTTCGGAATATTATCTTTTAGATATTTCTAGTACCTACATTTATTTTGTATGTGAAGCGAAAAAAAGCTATGTAAAGTCGATTTATTTCACAGGTAAGCCGACGACTGTCGCAGATTTGATTTTCTCCCAGGATGAGATACAAAAATGTGATATTTCTGAAAATTGGATTTTGGGGTTATAGTAGACTAAAAATGCTGCTTTTTGCTGATGTATCAAGTGGGGCTAGACAAGTTGCCATCGTTCACGAACGCTAGCGTTAGGTGATCACTGGCGACATGAGTTGTCATTGAAAAATGTATGGGAATGACGTAAGTCACGTGATATATCACTCGTTAACTGACACGCTGAAAAGTGATCACTATCACTCGATAGGTTTGACGACTACGGTCGATACGCGGTACTATTTTGACACAAAGGCTAGACAAGTTGCCCTTTTGACAGGTCGAATAGAACACGAGCACAATCACCATGTCGCACTGCTAGATCAAAACAGTATTAACTCAAAATCATGGCTAGTTTGGTTTTAAGTTCAAAGAAGTTGAATTAAAGTTGATTTTGACATGCATTGTATTTTGAGTTACTACTATTTTCATCTAGCAGTGCGATATAAACGTCGGTATCTAAGGGCGGTATCTATGGACGGCCGTAACGACCAAGAAACTGTCAACTGAGTCCGTGTCATCACTGTCATCATTGCTTCGCGGTCGCATAAAATTATATTGTTTGAACTTTGATTTCTTATTAAAAATGCTTCCGCTGAGACTTACATATACGCTGCTCACAACAGTACGAGCTTATCCAGGCGCCGACCCAGAGAAATCTCTCGTGCGAGCCTGGAGGCCGCGGACGGGATGCATGAAATGCTGTTCAGGAACATTTTACGTTAAGCAAGGTCTCATTTAGAGTTCTTTGCAGCCTTTTGCGTTCCCTGACTTCGTTGAGGAGATTGAAGGAGGTTCTCCTTGAACTGAAGGTAAGCATCATTTTGATTTTAACATGTATAAGTTGGTATGTGCATTATATAAACAATACCTACAATGAAACTTGTCAGTACCAATAAAGATATTTATTACGATTATTTCAGGTGCTGTGTGCTCTCAGCTTTCTGGCGACAAGGTCGGATCAGAGGATCACGGGGTATCCAACCAATTAACGCAACGGACCGCTGCTAGTAGATGCATCCGTCAAGTGGGGGATGCTCTCAACAACGACACAGTCTTGAAGAGGAGGATCGTCTTCCTACAATCGGATGAAGCTAGGTCTCGTATAAGACAAGAGTAAGTTATGACATATATTTAATGAAAGTATTGAATGTTTCATTCCCTGAATATGTGTAATGTTTTTTATTCACAAGGTCCCGCCCAACGTTTAAATTAACCGAGGGAGCGTTTTATCTTTTATTGAAAACTCTTTATATATATAGTAGTATGGTTTTCGGAAAAAAATAGTACATAGTTACTTATAGCGAGGTCAAGTAAGTATACTTAACCGATATCATACAATTTATTGATAAAATAACTTTTGTTTGTTTTAGGCAACAAAGAAAATCCTACAGACGGCTGGTTGACGATGCCGGATGTCCATATACTATTATCAACCCCTTGTCGCAGAATTACAAACTCCGGTGTTTCAATTTTACACGGAGCCTGCAGCCTGTATGGAAGGAGTATCTCAACTTTCATTCAATGTCTCAAAGGTCGCCCCCTAGGTTATATTGTAGTGCGGAGCAGTCCTTTTATAATTGGAGCCAAATCCAGGATGAGCCCTACTAATTAGAGGCAGGATTATACTTAATTGTTTGGTGAAATGAGTTTGAATTACTATTAATTTATTATGTTTAAAACCTCATCCAAAAAATGCTATGAATCAAAAAATTATTGATTTCAAGTATTAAACGTTCAAAACAAAATCGAAGTACATTATTTTAGTAAAGTTTCATTACTCGAAGTTACACTGATGGCCATATAATTAGGAACCGAACGCTTGCGTTTTTCTCGTAAGATATACTTAATACAATTATGACTTAAATTTTGACCACCAATCAAAAATTTCTTGATCAATTTTATTTTTAGTTTACACTTATCATTATATAATAATCTGTTTAAATGTATGTACAGTTTGTCGCTGCTAAAATCGAATATTTCATCAATTTCATGTTAAAAAACTTTGCATGGATACGTCAGCACTAAGTTTTTAAATCCCTTTAAAAAATATTCGTTTTTAATAGCGGTAAACTGTACAAAAATTTGAGGCTTAGTTTATTAACTAACGATAAGTGTAACTAAAACTAAAATAGGTCTAGAACTTTTTGATTAGTTGTCAAAATTGAAAGTATATTTGTAGGCAATTACATGGGAAAAATGCAAGCGTTCCTAATTATTTACCCACCACTGTTATTACAGGAGGTCACGACTAATTTGGTTACGATCTCGGAAATATATTATTCTGGCCTGACAGGATAGAGAGCAACTCCCTGATGCCAAATATGTCGTTCTTCCTGCGCACAGCGGTCGCATTAACTAATATGGCGGCTGAAAGACGTGTTATCGTTCCCAAAAAAAAGAGATAAAGGAAATGGCTGAATTTTGTACATAAAGTAAGTACTAGTAGTACTCATGTCAAATACCTATGCAAAAAATGTTCAAAAATAGTTATGGCGTTATGTACTTTCAACGGCCGATAGTTGTTACCAAAAAAAACGATAAGGGAAATGGTTGAATATTATGAGCAAAGTAAGTATTAGTTGTACCAATGCCAAATATGTAAAAACTGACCAAAATTTTGGTCGCGTTAGGGCACTAGGACCTTTTAAAGATACTTCGAAAGTATATAACGCCATAACGTGACCAACATTTTTGACAGATTTTGCATATTGGACATGAGTACAATTAGTACTTACTTTATTTACAGTATTCAGCCATTTCCCTTATCGTTTTGTTTTGGGAACGTTACCACACGCATATAACGCGACCACTGTGCGCAGGCAGTCTGACAAAATTGTAGTCAGGTTCCTCTATTCCCACTAGTTCAGTTGACTGAACAAGTGAGATTTTTTTACTCGTTTGTTCAGTTGAAAATAAAATAAGTTATAACTGAACTAGTCAGATTTTTTTTCTCGTTTGTTCAGCTGAATAAAATTAATAACCGCTTAGTTCTATATCCATGTATGACTTCTTTGAACACGTAAAATGGTACTTTTTTGTTCTGTCTAGTCATACACCTACACGATGTGTACAAAACGAGTTGTTTAAAATGAGGTAGGTTTAGGTTATGTTAGTTTTGCAGCAGGCCCGCAGGGCCAAACCACCCAGAAATAGGAGTTCCGCCTGAGCGGAGCTCCGTCGACACTCTTATTTCAAATCAATCAGACAGTGTCGACGGAGCTCCGCTGACGCGGAGCTCCAATTTCTGGGTGGTTTGGCCCTCCGGGCTTGCTGCAAAACTAATATTACCTAAACCTACCTAGTTTCTGGTTATGAAAATGGAAAAAAAGTCTTGTTTAATAACAGGTTAAGAAACAGTGAAAAAAAATCATTATTCATAACCAGTTATGAAATCTTACTTGTGAAAGTGACGAAAGGAAATTGACGACTTCAAGAATATTTTTCTTGAAATGTGTGTCAAATTAACGCTCGTGACCGTACAGTCACCATCAAATATCGGAGTAGGCGTTCAAAAATACCCGCACTCAACTCAATTAATTAAGCAGTGTATGTAGAGTGTGTTGATATATTTTTGCACACTTTGTTTGCTGCGATGTGTTTAAAGTCGTACCTACTTTAGTTGCTTACATTTACTTCAACCGACCTACAACATCCGACATTATGGGAAAACGAGCATATTTGGAAGGTATTATAGGAATGAAGACAACATGAATTGATTATTTTACTGAGCAGAAATTATGGAAAAGTACATAATTGTATTAACGCAGACATCACAGGAACATCGGAGTGCACGGATCCAGTTAATCTGCATTGCAGTCCTTCTAGACAATGCATACTATGTGGTAAAATTGGTGGGTGAAGTGGCTGAAGACAGTGGTGTTGGTTTTTTCTGAAATTAAAATAAAATGACTTATCATAATTTTTGTCATGAATATAAACTATAACTTTGTTTCTACATTTTTTTTACATTCAAGTCAAATATCCGTAAGGGGCTAAGGGCGCTAAAACACTGAGATATTGTTGGAAAAAAGTTAAGAAAGGTTATGTACTCGCTGTCTCCAACAATAATATATTATCCAATATAGGGCTGAAACTATTGGACAGAGAGCGTGTCAGATAATTTTGAGCGTAACGCAATGTGAAATATAAATTATTATTGGCGACTGTACTTATTCTCATTTAGTTTATATTGGTTTTGCAGACACTTTAGAGAGATCAAATAACTTATATGAATAAAAAGCAAATTATTTACATAGATTTAATGCTTAATCTTTGGCCAAAGTAGCTGGTCACCCGAAACGTCATTTAGGCATGAGGAAATTTCCTTAATGAATGAGTTATCTCACGCCTCCCCCAAAACATAAAGACTTGGCTAAAAGCAGACATATTTATGCCATTTCACTGGTTTGACTGATGCAGCCGCCGTTCTCAGTTTGACAGAGGAAGTTTGAAGTGGGACCTAGGCAGCGTATGCATGCAGGTAACGTCCGCCAGGTTAGGTAAAATACTGAAAATACGGAATAAAACTGTATACACACCATGATCTGCATTTGCGAATATCATTATAGGTATCCAGTGGACTTCATAAATATTTTCTTAGTTCCAATCACGTGTAGTCTAGGTCCCTGTAAATTAAAAATTAACTGTAGGTATATCTTTATCACAAACACGCTGCTCTAGTTAATTTTATCGAGTACAGGCTTCTGTACTATTCTGTCCATGTCATTACGATTAGTACCGCAATTTTAGCAAATGTTATCCGATTTTAAGGTGTAGCTGAAAGAAAGTCAAACACAACTACACTAAATAAATAAAAAATCGTACATACATACATACATTAACCCTGAAAACATTACACTCCTTATTTTAGGCAGTCATGTAAAAATAGTTGGGTATGCCTGTGCGCCCCTGCTGCGCTTTCACGTGATTTGAACATAAACCTGTATCTGATCTTCATTATTGATTTAAATAGGGAAACTATTTAACAATGCCTGGGAGACGGGTTCATAAATTGTTATGCTGTGTAATTATTTTAAATAAATAAATAAATAAAGGAAGTAACTTTTCTTACATGTTACAAGAATTCATAACACATACATACACGTACATATTTACCTTAGAATAACACACAACACACAACACAATCATAATCTCATAACATTTTATGAAAAACCACATGTAAATAAATAATGTAACAAATACAACATAATACGTACCTAAATATGTTTATTTCCAATGCACATCTGCGACAGCGTCAACTTGACTTTTAAGGTCGAAAAGTATAGACAAATTTATCATTTTTAGAAAAAAAAACTAGACTGTCGAGCGAGGTTGTATCCATCGTGGGCATACACTTTGGCTAGATTTTTCATTTTTGACAACGCATGTCGACAGTGATCGCCTAACGCTAGCGTTACATTCGATGGCAACTTGTCTAGCCTATTTCGCCAAGTGACAGGTGATCACCAAAGTGATCGCCTAACGCTAGCGTTCGTGAACGATGGCAACTTGTCTAACCCCACTGATTACAGTAAATAAATACGGACTAATAGAGTTAAGTATAGAAAATTGTAATTATAATAATATTAATTGAGCACAAAAGGTTTAAGATTTAAAATTTTAAAAATGTTACAAGCTTGAAGTAGTTACCAACATACACACATTAAATCACGCCTGTTTCCCAGAGGGGTAGGCAGAGACCACTTCTTTCCACTTGCTAAGATCTTGACTAATTTCTTTCGCTTCTTCCACATTCATACATAGAGTCATACACGCACGTCGTTTTTAGGTACTTAAGTTTCGGCCCTTTTCCAGTATTTCTCCGATTTGACTCAAAAAAGCACGCCTAGGGCGCACTGTGGAACGAAAATGGCCTCTCCATAGAAATAGGGACTTAATTTTCTAAGTGCCTATTTTTTTAATTGAAATCGGATCTACTCCTCATAATTAGGTAAAAAAATGAATATGGGTCAATTTGGCTGGAAAACCGCCGAGTAATAATTTTTTTACTAAAATTTTGTATGGAGCGTATATGAAAAAACGGAATATCTCAGAAAGTGCACAATTTCCCGTAATATCCTTCCGCAGGAATTTAGTACCAATTATTTATGATTTTTCGGCGTACTCAAAATTTCCCGGGCAGGTGCACTTTTTAAAAAAAAAACAAAAACGTTTTATATAGGGAAAACTTGGTTTTTAGGAGGTATTTAAGTTTGCACGACACGTTTAATCGTGGGATAAAATTAAATAATGGCTTTAGATGAGATGGATGTTCAAAAATGAGGTCATTGGAATAATGACATTTCTCACTTTTTGGCCCTTTATCTCCCTGCCTTAAGTGTATGATTAAAAGTAAAAATTAACATAAACTGCAAGTTGCATTTGATCTGGCTTTTGAAAGAAAAGTGCATATTTTGCCGTCCAACATCGTCATCTTCAGTTCATGCTTCACTGTGTTGGTTTTGTGTTCTGTGGGTAGTAGATCTTCAATTTCCTTGTCTATCTCCGTTTTCTGAGCAAGCACAACGGCTTCGTTTTCCTTAATGAACTTGAACTGTATTGGACGACAATATAACGCTGAACAAGGCTTGGGATTCGTCCATATTGTATCAGTTCCTGAAGTTAATTTTAATGGTACCAGGGTTGTCATGAAAACACTAGAATCATCTTGCTCGGAGTCACTCATCTTTTGCTTGTACCTGCTTTGGCTCGAAGCACCATCAAACCCCCATTTAGAAATAAGTACCATCTGTTTGTCTTCTACGTGCTCCGGTATACTATCCATTATTCTGTTCACTGTAATATTCAATAATTCTTGCAGTTTAATTTTGGCTGAAGAATCCGTAATAGTTATTGATTCACTCGGAGGATAGCAATCTAGTTTAGCTTTTTGTACTCTGTAGTATGACGGATACACATTTTCTGCACCTTCTCTAATAGCACTCTCTCGCAGGATCATATATTGCCATTTAGACAACTTGAGTGAAATAAAAAGACTTAGTGCTTTTTCAGGTGTATATATCGTAGATGTTACGGGTTTCTTCGTAGAGATTGTCACTTCTCTTAGTTTAGATGCTACTTCTGGGTTTTTCAGCATATATTCAATTACGGCCGCAATATCATCGGCCATCCTGCTTAAAACGTTCTGCTATATGCCAATTCATCAGCGTTTTCGGATTGTAAGTCACTCGATCTTTTTTTCTTCTGTTTGGTTCCCAGATCTTCGAATGACTTACGTTTTGTTGTAGTCATTGTTCCAACCGATGAGGTCGATCCTTCATAGTTTAAATCACCTGATTCTTGGGTGGGTGAATCGGATCGCCAAACTACAAAGCTTGGCCAATCAACATTTTCCATAAGCCAATGTTCATAAGTACTTCTAAACTTTTTCGTATCTCTTCGGCACTTCTGCCATCTTTCCAAAGCAGCTCTTGAAAATCTTTGGCAAAATTCCTTGAGGGTATCATAGTCTTCTTCAGATAGTTGTCCATTGATTTTAGTAACCACTTCTTCCATCAAGGTTTTGTAGTTAAAAGAAGGTTCCTGATTTCTCAAAATCACGTACAAATCTAAGTTGGTCGTTAAACCCTCCATTGCTTGCAGTTGAAATGTTCCAGAAGGAATAAACAATAAAATTGAACTGCAACCTATTTATTGCATTACTAATGAGAACCCATTGAAATCTGGGTAATTATCATCCTTAATGATAATAAGATAATATTTAATTTATTTTTTTACTTAATGCCAACTCATTAAGAATAATTAAGAGTGATTTAGTTAATTTTTACTTTTAATCATACACTTAATGAGCACCGATTGTGCTCATTAGAGGGCAGGGAGATAAAGGGCCAAAAAGTGAGATATGTCATTATTCCAATGACCTCATTTTTGAACATCCATCTCATCTAAAGCCATTATTTAATTTTATCCCACGATTAAACGTGTCTTGCAAACTTAAATACCTCCTAAAAACCAAGTTTTCCCTATATAAAACGTTTTTGTTTTTTTTTTAAAAAAGTGCACCTGCCCGGGAAATTTTGAGAACGCCGAAAAATCATAAATAATTGGTACTAAATTCCTGCGGAAGGATATTACGGGAAATTGTGCACTTTCTGAGATATTCCGTTTTTTCATATACGCTCCATACAAAATTTTATAAAAAAAATTATTACTCGGCGGTTTTCCAGCCAAATTGACCCATATTCATTTTTTTACCTAATTATGAGGAGTAGATTCGATTTCAATTAAAAAAATAGGCACTTAGAAAATTAAGTCCCTATTTCTATGGAGAGGCCATTTTCGTTCCACAGTGGGGCGGCCCCTTTCGACCCGTCCACTCACTTTAGTAGTTATTAATTTAAATGTTATTCTGAACTGTTTTTTGAATCATTTTAATGAATTCTTTTAAATTATGAAATATACAAAAAATTCAAAATTCATCTATACTTATTAAAAATCCTATACTGAATCACAAAATCCAACTACACAAAAATCACTCAGCAATTTAGCTGACTTTAAAAATGGCTCCTAAATTTCCCACAACCGTGGGATTATTTAAGGCAAGATGCTTGCAATTTGCGCGGTTTCGACACGGAAACAAAGCTCGAACGAACCAAGGATTTACTTAATGCGAGAATAA
The DNA here is from genome assembly GCA_963966035.1 of Acleris laterana. Classification (NCBI taxonomy): domain Eukaryota; kingdom Metazoa; phylum Arthropoda; class Insecta; order Lepidoptera; family Tortricidae; genus Acleris; species Acleris laterana. The sequence continues at coordinate 16,454,522 of OZ014448.1, forward strand.
ATAATCCCTTCATCGGAAATTCGCTTTCTCTTTGATGCATTCCAATTTATTTAATCCCCCTGTAGATTCTTTTGTCTAAAATGTCTTATGGCACAAATGATAATGGAAGAGTTGTTTTGATGTGTCATTTAAGTGGCAGAGCATTATAAAACAGGCATTATTAGAGCAGGCAGGTGGGACTCTCCTATTGTGGCCAATTGGAAACATCTCCTTATCCGCAAGACTGGTAGTTTAATTTAATTTATTTTTATTATTTCAGATGTTTATTTAATTTTCAGCAAATTATGGTAGGTTTTATTATTTTCAATTTGTAATAAGGAATCATAATTTTAATTTTATTATGTTGTATTATATTGTATGAAACATTGTAAGGTTTGGAAATATAATTATATTCTATTATAATAATTAATATCAGGGGAAGATCTTACACAAATTAACCTAGACCCAAACTTAGCTCTAGGCTTGTAGTTTTGGCACTAGAGCACAAAATACTCAAGTTTGCTCATATTGGGAGTTAAACCTCAGGGTAATTCTCTCAACAACGACGGTCGGACGGACGGACGAGTGAATGTCCAAGCGGCGAGTTTAAGTAGGCCCGTCAGTGCGAACAAAACATATTTTAGCGCGCCCATTTTCAATTTAACAGCATGGTTTTTTCCTGGCTGCTTAATTGAAAATGCACGCGTTAAAATGTGTTTTGTTTGCTCTGACGGGACTACCTAAACTCGCCGCTGCGATTTCGCTCGTTCGTCCGCCCGTCCGTTGTTTTTGAGAGAATAACACCCCTGATACCCTGTCACCAACTAAGTTCGTCTCGTCGCTTTATCATTAAATATTACACCCATTTTTATTACTTACAGCTGTAGCTTTTAAGGGTCGTATCGATCCTTCACGGATCGTACTGCAAAAACAATTTACGAATACGGCTTACTGTGTGATGTCGTCGAGGAAAGGATTACTCTTGATTTATAAGAATCTATAAGTAAATAATGCTTTCAGTTTTATGCTCATGTTATCAGAGTTCAGAGTGTTTTTTCGCTTCCGACCATTAATTTCTATTATAATATCGAATTTGACAGAGTCTACGGACCTCCTATTTCTGAGTGTTTTGGCCCTTCGGGCCCGCTGAAGTTCTGACATACCAACCTACCTCATATTTATAATACTAATTTTGGTCAGTTGAACATAGCAGTTGTAGCATGGGTAGGTTCTTTTCAGCATTATTTAAAATGGAGCTAAAATCTTTTTTTTACATAATAATAGTACTTTTTTTTCTCTAAAATCAATACAATTCAAAATATTTGAATTGCATACAAATAGAAGCTTCCTGTGAAAAAAACATCTTTTTTTACCGCCTTTTTGTTTATGACAAGGAGAAACGCAAGGTTTTATATAAACACCCTATTCCAGACACAGATAAAAAAGTATTGTTTCAAATAAAATATGGATGCATAAGCCTCGTGTACTCATTTTATTATGGCCGTTTTCACTTTTCAATGTCATCTTTTCCGCACATTTTTGAGAAAAAACTTATGACTTGAGTGAACTATAAACCCTACGATCACTAGTCCAGCCACCCAACGCTATTAAGCCACGGACGTTTATCCCAGTCAGTGCTAGCTTCTTGAAATTCCAGAAACTTCCGCAACTGACTCATTCAGGAACTGAGACGAAACGGAAAGGCTAACGTTGCTCAGGAAACGTCTGCGAGCAATAAAGTTACGGTGGAGTTAGCTTGCGTAAACAATCGTGGTAATTTGGGGTAGCACTCCACTGAGCATGAAATCGGTGTTTTGGCAGAACCGCTCTCCGCACTTTAGGCGTGTGAGAAATAGATCGGCTTGCATCTCTGGTTGTTTGCGTGCGAATGAATATGAGCATGAGTAATGCGAGAGAAATGAAAGCATTGCTAAAAGCAGTACTGTTTTAGGGCATGTGTCAGTGGACTGGACGCCCTCCGAGATAACAATGATCATTCATCATTATTTTAATTATTTTAATTATAAATTATAATTCTATACACCGTGTTTTTTTTGATTTACGATAACTTTAAGGGAACGTTCTTTAGGTCAAATAAAGTTAATTTCCCAAAGTCAGACAAATAAATGATAACTCTTACGGTTTTAAAGATATTTAATTTTTAAATTTAATCAGTTAATCACGTTGAACTAGTATAAAAGGCTCTTAATTGATAATAACAATTTTCTTTTAATTCTTATGAGTAAAGAGTTTACAATTGTTAGGTTTGTATACGCGTCCATGGAATTAGTAAGTACTAACGTACATCTGGAAGGTGCACTACACCGATAACGCGAGCCGAAAGAAATGTACTAAAGCTTACTGCGTCCCTTTCTAAAGGTGACCATATTTGAATTGCAAGTTACGGACAAATTAATTTTACAAGCCGGTGGGGCAGTTAACGAAACAATATTTACTTATTCAACTGATTGTTTCCAAACTTGATATCTGTGGATCTGTGGATCTGTGTGGTCTCCGACAGCTAATCCGTTGACAAATTGAGGAAAAGTAGCCGCCATCTTGAACTTTTTAGTTATTGAACTGATTGTCTCCAAAATCAATATCTGGGCATCTGTGTGGTCTCTGTCAACGAATCCGTGGACAGACTGAGAATAAGTAGCTGCCGTCTTGAACTTCTTAATAAGAGCAGGTAGAATAAAATACAAGCATTGAAAGCTTTCAAACAAAATCTAGTATTAAGTTGTCATTCAAGTGTCAATTTCGAATTATAGGAGACCACACAGAATACACAGATCCCTAGCTCCACATACAGGTACATTTCTTTCGGCTCACGTTATCGGTGGAATATGCACCTTCCAGATGTACGTTTATACTTACCTACTAATTCCATGGTTACGCCAACATTGACGTATTTGACACTCACTATTAGTTAACTGTGAAGGCCCTTTTAGAATGATCAAAGGTATAACATTGAATTACTTTGTTCTAAACAGAAAAAAAATTTTTTTTTTGCAATATTTAAAAATCAAATCTACCAATTAGTTTCTATGGATATACCTAGTAATATGCCGAAGTTATCGTAAATAAAAAAAAACACGGTGTATAGATGTATTGAAGTTCCGATCGCGTAGGTAATTCTAAATATTTATTCTGTTATCTTAATGTTTTTCCACAGTAATTCATAATTATGTTAAAAATTATAATTATATGCTTCATTTTAGGTTGTTTCCCTACTCACTCCTTAATCCCTACTTGACATTCATTTTATTTTATTTATATTTCCAGGACATCAATTACACATTATTTGGTATTGTTCAGGGTAAGATGTTAACTTTCTTTCCCTGTTGCATAGGCCTCCCCTAAAACGCGCCATTTTTCGCTATCCATAATATCATAACATAACCCTCTATAATCCTCGTAAGGCCTACGTCAAATTTCGTTAGTTCGAAAAACAATCATGTATCGGTCAACTAAACTCAAAAGTCACTTTGACCGTTGTGCCTTACGAGATTAAAATGTGACCTTTTAGCTAACCTTATTCTTATTACTATACAATTATATTTTACTTACAGACCACAAATTGTTAATTCTATCTGGCGAAGCGGTATTATTTTGCTGCGAAATAGCTATTATTAAACTTTCAAGTTCAATGCTCTCACTAGACTGTAATAATGTTTCTAAGTGTTGTTTGCGGTCTGGGGTAAAAACCCATCTTAACCTAACAAATTAAAGAAAATTAAGGTATGAATACACGGGGGATGGAGTTACTAAACTTTAGTAGATAGAAGAATACAAAGTTTATTTTAAGATTCTTCTTTTTTATAACTGACTTAGGAGGTTATTAAAATCGTCTGTAATTGTTTGAGTGTTATATTACTTGGTTTTTCCACCAACCGTCAACCCATTGTAATATAAAAAAATCATTAGAAATAAGTCATATCTGAGAAATAGTCCAGTCCATGGAAAGTTAACGGAACTCCTAAATGTTTTTAGAGTTGATTCAAACTTTTTTAAAGTTTTAATTATCTAAACAAAATTTAAAGTATTTTCTGTGTAACTTTTGTTTCCGTTAAGTAAAGTTTTAATAATCTGGAGCCAGATTTTGATGCGATAAAAACTTGCTAAATTTATAGAAGTGAAAAGGACAAGGCTATATACTAAATCTCCGTCTCGTTTACTGCATGACACTTAGTAGGTTTTGACACGTGAATAATAGAACTGCCGTGGATGCATTTGTTGAAGGAAAGTAATCGCCTTTACAACACAGCCAACAATAAATGTTGATCATAATTATGTCTTCACGCTCAAAATATATTAGTTGCTTATAACAAGATTGTGATTGTTGTCAATAGGTAAGCATATTGATTCCATACGAGGCTAACAAGACTTTAGACGCAGAAATATGAAGATATAAGTAAGTTAAATCACATGTGAAATTAATATCAGTTTTAGATGTAACTATTATCAGTTACTATTTATATTAAAGTATTTAAAATTATTGCATTCATAATAACTTGACAAAAATTAAACCGTTTAAGTCTGTTTGCGACCCGTTTCAAAAGAATTGAATTACCTCTGATGCGTTTCCCTTTTTTTTGGTTTGTCATTAAGAATAGTCATATGTAACTTTATAAATTTTACGCAAAGGTATATGATGATGATGACCCTAAGTGATAAAGGTACATTTATAATTTGCTTTTTAATTCTCTGATTATAAATATAAAATATATCCTTAGTTCTTGAGGACCCCAAAGCGTTCAATCTTTAGCTGTGACTTCAGTAATACGAACATCTTAGCAGCTCCATTGATCCTCTTAACCGACTTCCTTTACCACTTTGTCGGATTTTCCTTATCACTTAACGCAATTTTGCATCGCACTCGATCAATCTGCAGCTCAGCATCTTGGTTTCCTTTTGATTGGTTTTGAATAGGCAAAGTAGAGTTGTACTACTGGTAACTAATGTTCTGTGCAGTTATACTGTTTTGAAAGAGGAATCACAGTAATGGTAAGATGGATTGTTATCAATTTGTGTATAATGTTTTTGTGTGTTATTTAAATTCGTCTAAATATGAATATGAGGGGACCATATCACACCAATTTCCCTAGTCCCAAACTAAGCCCTAGGCTTGAACCATGGGTACTCACTAGACAACGGTAAAAATACTTATAACTCCAAATACATTCATAATTCGCATACAAATTTGTAGGTACATCTAACTTGGCAAGTTGTGTACTAGGAACGTACAGAAATAAATTAAAGGTTTGTTTTTTTAACCAAGGGAAGAAAATGATCAATTGTAACTCAAAACAAACTAGGCTGCACTATTGAATTTTAGCCACCTTAAAGACTTTTCATATCGACATTACAATTAATTTTGCCTATGTTTCGTGCATATATAGTTATTTCGACGTACATAGCCACATGTATGCTCGCCATTAAATATATCAGAACATATAGAGTGTTGTTCAAGAATATCCAATCTCACGTCTTTTGATAAAAGCGCTAGATCATGTTCAGATATTTTTGAACACTTGTACTCTTGAAGATGCTGTTTACGCGATACAAAATGCCCTGAGCACTTACCCTTGCTTTGTTATAAGGTTGCGAGCTTGTAATAAGAGCTATGAACATATAGGAGATTTCACTTTATCGACGAAAAACTTAACGTAAAGAGGTCACACTCAAAGGCTTTGTGTTTTTTAAACTTAGGAACTACAATAACCTATGACAATGAACAATTACTAAAATAGTTGCAATCGAAAATGAGACAGTGAAGATAACCTTTCAAACGCCCAGTAGTTGCAGCGGTGTATTTGTAAGTCTGTTACATTTTCACTGCTATATTGCTAACCTTTTTAATAGAGTTTGGTATAGAAATAGATTGAATTACAAAAAGACAAAACAACTTTTGTATCAAAAATTCAAAAAGTTTTCGATATAATAGCAATAAACAAAAGTTATTATACGATTCACGCGTCTTCGCAATAAAGTCAGAAACCTTCTTAAATATTGCAGAAATCAAAGATATTAAAATATCATCTAACTTTAACTGCCGTTGATCGTTTATTGAAAGATTTCCTATTGTTTTTTTTACGAACAACCCTTTGTTAGAACAACTTTACTGCTTTCTAGAAACTCTTTCTAAACAACGTAACTGAGTTTTTGTCATTAGCTTTTTTGCCCAGGCCATAATTCAAAGTAAGCTAATTAGAGGCATTATCAAAGGGCATTTTATTATTGGAATTATTTATGGATGGATTGTTAGAGTTGTTGGTGATTCTGTAGCTCTGCCTACCCCGCTCTAGATGAAGGCGTGACGGTATGTATGTATGTATGTATGTAATGGACCATAATTATATATTTGTAAAAACGTAGACATTTAAAAACTCTTGAAACATACCCTTTCACTTTTATTGTATCAATATTGATCGTATAGTCAGGATAATAAAAGGTTCGTCACTTTTGGCCCTTAACAGCGTTGAAATAGAGTCAAAAAGTGACGAACCAAAACGAATATTTTGATTTTAACATGGGTTTAAATTAGCCCGAGTTAATAAGTATTTTTTAATAAAACTACTAACACTCCTTTTTTTAAATGGGGGTTTAACAGACCCACTATATAATTAAACTCAGAACATAAAACCCTTTAATTAAAATAAAGCTTCATCATTATTTAACTTTGACTTTAAACTGATTTAAACTAAAGTACGCCGTTTTTAAGTAAAAAATACTTTTTTATCTCAGATCTGCTGCAACTTACAAAGCCCTGCTTAGTTCCCCGTGAAAGTAATTGAACACGAGACGTGATTCGGATACGTAGTTCATCCCTATGAAAGTTAACGTTTTCTCTTCTTCTGTGGGATAACGACGTATCTACACCAAAACTCATTGCGGATTCAATTATCCTGTAGCGAAGAATAAGGTTCGAAATGTAGTGCGTTTGTAATAAAAGCTAGTATTTGTTTATCTGAAGAGGTAGTAGTATTTTATTCCCTTCTATCAAGTTTAAACTATAACCACAGGCTGATTTATCAACACACAAAACATGACCTACGTAGCAAGCAGTCCCGGGATCGATTTCCGTAAGTAAAAGTAAGGGCAAATTTTTGTGTGATCTGCGCAAGTATTTTCTTCTGAGTCCTGGATGTTTTTTTATGTACCTTTAAGTTTTATTTACATATAAACATTAAATCACGCCTGTTTCCCAGAGGGGTAGGCAGAGATCACTTCTTTCCACTTGCTACGATCTTGACAAATTTATTTCGCTTCTTCCACATTCATACATCGAGTCATGCACGCACGTCGGTTTCGGGTACTTAAGATTCGGCCCTTTTCCAGTATTTCTTCGATTTAACTCGAAAAAGTACGCCTAGGGCGGCCCCTTCCGACCCGTCCACTCACTTTCGATCTGTATATCTCTTTCGTCAGTTTTATTTCTCTATATAAATATTTATTTCGTTGACTAGTACCCATAGTACCAGCTTACAGCTTAGTTGCCAGATAAAGTTCATATTCTCATGCTTATTCTTATATAGTTCACCTAACCTTATTTTGGCTATTGCATTCACTACCAAAAACCCATAAAACGTTCACCTGACTTTTACCATATAACGCATATGTGCATTTACACAGTTTGAGAGCTTCGTCTTAAAAAAAAAACAAAATAAATCAAGTGTAAAATTGCTAAAAGTGCGTTTACTAATATTAAAACAAATGATATTATGTTACGCATTATTACAGAGTTAATGGCAGAACGTTACATGACCACAAATATTTGTGTGACAAATAAATAAGTCGTATGTAATTAATTTGGCGCAGTATAGTTGTGGTCGCGTAACACCATTCCACTTTAAAATAGTAATCCAAAATGCTTTGATAAATTTAACGTGGTTACCAATAGAATGCTTTGACGACTACAGTTGCAGTTAGCCGTGTTTATGGTAGGACGGCAGAATGCAGTAAAATATTGAAAAAAATACATCAATAAATTTCAATACTAATGCTATACTACTACCCAGCAAAGCTTAGTCTTTATCAGTTAAAGAGACACTATGTCACAAACGTATTTCTAAAGAAAAAATCACCCATCGTCGGTGATATTGCAAAACCAGGTAACAAACAAATAAGGCGCGAAAGCACACCTCAGCAAGTAAGGTAGCATTTGCAAATTGAAAGTGTTATTTACGCTGTATTGTAGTATCATCGACATTATGGAATATTTCATTAGTGATAGTTGTCTACCAACTGAAAAATATTGAATCAGCAATAAAGTTTTAGTTACTATGTTTTGCAAACGTAGTTTATTTATGTTGATGATTTTATTTTGCTCTGGCATTATGTAAATTGCGTAGTGCTTAAAATATATTTGCTTTTAAGTACTGATTGAATTTGAATGCAGTCGATGTTTATTTTAAAACATAATATAACTGATTTTATAAATACAAAAGTTATTATACATACTTTAACTTACTTTGAGATTGAACTCAAGCCGCTAGCAAGATGACTGAATTTAATTGAATGAAAATCGTCACTGAATTTAGCAGCGGTAATATTTTGAGATGGTCTTTTCTTAGTAAGAATATTAAGTAAAAGAGGATTAAGTAATAAACAAATTAATTACAAAGTAAACATTTTAATTAACTATTACGTTTAAATAGCATGTTACGTTGTCTGTAAGAGATCGTTATTTAGGTATAAAATCACCTGTTGCCTCTGTATCATTTGTTTTATACTAGCTGTTGCCCGCGACTCTGTCCGCGCAGAAAAATAAAACATAGTATATGTTCAACAGGGATTATGTGGAATTCTTATGGTCTTCTTCTTCTTCTTTCGTGTCGGCAAGAACTCGGGCTAAATCTTACTTGCCCAGAAAGCGGCTACCGTGGTAACCCTCTGGTTACTGGCAAGTAAGTCCTCACGCGAGCAGGTGGTCGGGCACGCGGGACAGTTAGTGAGGTGTAGCATGGTTTGCAGGGGTTCTCCACATTCACAGCTAGCGTCTGCGCTACTTGAGTACCCCCACCGACACAGGTTATCAGGTTATAGGTAGGTTAGGGTATTCTACTGGTGAAAGATTTTTTTAAATCGGTCCAATAGTTTCTGAGCCGATTCAATTCAAACAAATAAACAATATTATTATCTTTATCCTAATTGGGACTCATGGAGATTGAAGGGAAAGGTGTTAGCCCAGCACTGCAGTCTACTTATATTGTAGGCTATAAAATAAAGGTGGATTAAAAAAAATTGTGCTGTTATTATTATGTCGTGTTCAATTAAGAGTATTTTGTATCGTATTTTGTTGCAAGCACGATTTTTAATCAACATTGAAGTATCGTTTTTGTAGTCACAGTTTTATTTAAAATCTTTCTAACCTACTTCCAGTCGATTTGATTTTAATCTTACTCGTAGGATGCCGTTCCATTTTCGAACGATGAAAGCAACAATCGCTTACGAATACTCCTAAATTTATTTTTTCATCTTGACCCTTTTAAAATGAATGCTCATAAAAAATGAGGAAAAAGTTTCATATTGCGGCGGGAGCGTCCATTTGTATTTATGAAAATAATTCTTGCGAGAGACTGAATAAACATTTAAGGTGGAAAAAATAAACATGAAATTACATGGAGTTACGCGTTCAAAATTTAATTCAATTTCGTATAGATATCTACTCCAAAATTACTTCTATACAATAAACTTGGAAATGCTTGTAAATTCTGACACAAAACTTCAATCCTCATAAAAATATCCTTACTTTCATTTTTATTTTCAAACTTTAGTTTTTTACTTCCCTCCACTAATGTTATTATTTGTTAAAGCAGTAAGTAAATGTAAAAAAAAACATTAAACTTTAAAATCCTTGCCAACATCCACTATAATTATTTTATATAAGTATTTTTACGGACATTTGATTATGACATCTGCAGAAATTGTGGATGCATCTCGTTTCACTGTTTCTGGTTCACTAGTGAACCTTGTTAAACATAATTTACGTGGGTAGCCTTTTGCTTAAATATTATTATTATTTCCTTTTAACCAAATGTTAACAATTGTTCTGAAATAATGTTTCTTAGAAAAAATGACCAAAGCAGACTAAAATAAGACCTGTCATGTCCACAGATATTGTTACAAATAGAACAGAAATAAATAGAGACTATAATTACGAGTAGACATCCCTTGTCGATTCCACTTGATGTCGATTAAGTAGATCTTTTGTATTTTCCTGTACCAAGGATATGTTTTTTTTATTCTATTAGGGTGTCTTACTCCCAGTCAAAGGCCGTTTCCTTTTTTTTTGCTAGAACGAATTCAGTGCACGCTCTCACTAACCAGATCGAAAAGTCAATTTTATAATTTAAGAACGGTCTGTCTTATTTTGGACTTTTAAAAGAGTTAGTAAACTAAGTTTTATTTTACGGTTTGAATAGTTTCCACATATCGTTTCAAATGTTCCTGTATCTTTTTTTTAAATGAAGCGTTGATAACACAAGGTAAACTGACGACCTGGTGAAGATCGCTGAGATCCACTGGATGCCGGTGGACCCAATGGATTTACACAAAATACATTGTGAGATGGTTAACGTTATCAAAAATATATAGGACTGACATAAGCTACAAGATGGTCGCGTCGAGTAGTTTAGTCAATTCTACACATTTTGACAGTTTTCGACAATCATTTACGCTAGAGCTAAGCATCGCTAACGATGGCGATGTGCTAAATTCAAAATGGTTGCCTCATCCTTTTTACAACGTCTTTTCCTTTTTTGTTTGTTTTTCTCGAGATATATTTTGAGAAGTTAAAGAAATCTCACCGTATACTTTCCTTGCCCACAGCACCATGAAGGCGACATTCAGCCTTCTCTGCATCTACTTCTACGCACTCCTCTCCAGCGGAAAGAGTACCAGCGGCAATGACAGTCTCTGGCTATCGTCGCTCGTCGAGCTGGTTGAGATGGACTACCAGGACAACTGCGAGCAGAGAGCCTCCGCTGTCTGGGATGAACTGATGGGCTCCAGCAAAGGACTGGCTATGAAGGTATTGAGACGAGAAGAGAGAAGTTCATGTGTCATCATAATTTCTTCTTGACCAACGACTGGTCTTGAAGAATATATTCAGTCAAAGTAAGAACAAAACCTATAATATTGACGAAAAACTTCTTACAATTTAAGTAAAAGTTCCAAATTGTTGTATGGGAACAAAACATTTTTAATGCTCTGCTGTATTCACTTTTTACCTTACTAAATTGTAATAAGATCCAAAAGTGGGAACATCTCTTTGTAGTCTACAATCAATCACTCAATCATTTACATAAAACATGGTACTGTATTTTATTGTGAAGATATTGTGCAATTTGCACATCGTTGTTACATTTTAAACCAACCAGTCTATTTAATCTTGCTTAAAGTCTCAATCGTATTCGAGACATCATAACACATCAGTCCAAATAACATTACCAGCTTTATATCACAGACTGCATCCTATAACGGAAACTTGACTGAACGTCATTAGCTGAAAGCATATTGCAGATATTGCAGCAATATTTATTTTCCAGACATATTTTGCGACAAAATGTTGCTCTGATGGCCATGGTTGATAATATTGCAGCCACAAATTGCGGTGAAACGTGGCTCGTTTAGAAAGCTGCTTCCGTTTAGTTATATGATACGCTCTTTAAGATGAATGTTATGATAAACTTAATAGAATGCAAACAAAATTTTGCGACTATTATAAAAAAATGCCTCTTAGTGATGGAGTTAGCCTAGGGTTCGATGAAATGTCCGTTCTGGGAAAATGTTTGTGTGATGAGCATGAATTTTTCTGAGTCTTCGGTGGTTTTGATGTAGGTATGTATGTATCTTCATATTTATATTTATCGCTGTCTAGTACTTATTGGTACAAGCCCAGAAATCAGTTTGAAACTAGATCAATGTGTAAGGTTATACCGAAAAAAAATTGTTACACAATTATCAACAAAAAACCTTAGAACAATAAAGAATCTTTGAAAGTTTGTAATTGTTATGATGATAAACGTAAAGAAAAACATTTTGTTATAATTGTGGAATGTACAGAAGTCCTTTACGTTACCTACACAACAAGTTTTATTTTTGCTCAACAAAGGCGCTAATTTCCCCAACAATTTCGCCAAGAATTGGACGGGATTATTGAGGATAAGATGGGAATTGATGACTTCATCCCCAGAGACAAAGCAGGAAAATTGCGATATTAATAGAGTGAAGGCTCGGTAAAGGTATATTAATATTCATATTTTTATTAAAAGTGACATTAATTAACTTGAGACATTGCAATGCGAATTACCACTTAATTTTCAAAAGTATTATCTACAATTAAATATCTACAATCTATACAATACAATACAATTGTATATTATCGTGTAATAATGCAAAAGATTTGCGTTAATGTGCCATAAAATTAACCGTTTTTTTTTTCAAGTAGATTTTTTTTTTAAAACCGTGTAACTCCCCACCAAATAACTTGCAAAACAGCGTAACTTACATGAAATAAAACCTTTTGTTTTTGCAAAAATAAATTCTTCAATACCGTCAGTACGTGCGTCTAGCATTGTAGAAAAAAGTTTACCTTAAATTAAAAAAATGGCCGTAGCAATATTCATTTCTACGTTGATTCCCAGCTTTCAGGAATTAATTTTCAATTAATATCAATCTTCCCCTAAATAAACGTAAATTTAGGTCGGACAAACGAATTTCGGAAGTTCCCGTAGTCTGTATCATTGCAGACTGTCGCAGTTAACGTTTATTTTGCAGATAACGAAATTGCCGCTTGAATTACGAGTATGCCTTTGACTCGGAAGATCTAGAGGCAGTTAAATAATAAGGCTGTAGTTCAAAATTTAAATAATAATAGGCTAGTAATAATAATTTTAGGATTAGTTTGCCTATTGTACTATCAGACCATTGGAACCTTGACCCACCATAGAACGGTGTCACAGAGACGTTATGATTCAAGTCATAAGAAGTGTCAAACAAATTGTTTTCTAATGTCACTGTGACACCGTTCTATGGTGGGTCAGGGTTCCATTGGGCTGATAGTACTAGTAAAATCATTGTTTTTGTGTAATATTTTATTGTGTTATGCTACACGTATTTAGGAGACGCAAAGATTAACATGATGTTTTTTGCTTTGTTTTTCAAGATTTTTCCTGAATACATACAAATCTTGATTCATCATACATGATAAAGTTAATTTCCGTAAGCTTTACTTTCATCAAATTCAAAGTTTTACACGATTTTTTATGGAAGCTATTTGACTAAATCATATTTAGAATAAAAATATGTATCTTCTTTTTTTCGACCTGATAAATCAGAAAACACCATGATCAAAGTTAAACTTAAAATGGGGTTACTTTGACACCACTAAATATTTGAATTATTTTCTCAAATAGAATATATTTTATTTATAATATATTTTATTAAAATAGGTAAATACTTAAATTAACAAGTAAGTCTATCCAAGAAGCCTAAATCTCCGTGTCCTTCAACAGATGGACAAACTATATTGAATGACTATTAAATAGTCAACTGACACAAATTGACCTTGGTCCAAACTTATCTCTAGGCTTGTATGACCTCTAAGACTCAGGCACCGAATACTCCCACAATACAAAAAAAACCCATACCTGGAATAAATGCACACAATATAAATAATTCCATGTGGTTTCCGAGTTAGAATAGTGCTACTCCATGTCTTCCCATGGATGTCATAAGAGGCAACTAAGGAAATAAACGCTTGAAGTACCTGTTAGGCGATGGGCTTGCAGCCTGTCCCCTGTGCCTATTTGTGCAAAATGTGGTTACAGAATTATCAGCAAGTTTTTAAAGTTGTAGGTAATTTTGGAGCTCTGCCTAGACTGCTCTGCTCTGCTCTGTCTTTGGTTGCCGGGTTAGAATAGTGCCACTCCATATCTTCCCGTGGATGTCGTAAGAGACGGCTAAGGGAATAAAAGCGTATAGTACTGTTAGGCGATGGGCTTGCAACCTGTCACTAATTACACTGGAAACATCTTAGCCTAAAAGTGCAAAATGTGGTTGCAGAATTATTAACAAATTTTTAGAGTTGTTGGTAATTCTGTAGCTCTGCCTACCCCACTCTGGGAATAAAGGCGTGAGTTTATGTATGTATGAATGTATGGATGTATGCCTACCCCACTCAGGAATAACAAGATGAAGGTATGTATGTATAAATAATTATTTTCTTTAGCTGGAGCGCGATAAATCCTTCGGGATCTTCGCTCGCGGCCAAACGTCGGAGGTGCGCGTGGCGGTCGCTGCGCATGGACTCAAAGGCGACGATGTGCTCCGGCGCAAGATTAAACTGCTTCTACATCCGGGGGATATGCTGATGGATACTATGCAGTGGATTAGGGTGAGAAAAAGGTTTTTTTTGAAAGGAAAGAAAGGTCGTTTGTTGATTTACATGTAACAGAAGTGTACTGTAGTGTTTTGTAGAAGAACAAATTAACGAACAGAAACACAAACACAAACTCTACTGAAGTAGTGATCGGATCCCTTTGATAGCCATACATATCGTTGGCCATAATGTACTTTTACGCTGAAGTTACAGTTTTTAATAAACGTTTATCGTGTAGATTCGTCAGGTTAGGTTAGATTACTTTAATAAAAATCCTAAAAATTACCGTGCATTGAGAAAAATGCATTATGTCTTGCGAAAATTATGACTTAAAACACATTATGACTTAAAATAATGATGGCAGCAAAATGGCTCCTGGTCAGTATATTACTGGTTATTAGGTCAGAGCTGGTCTTCTGCAGGAGCCATTTGGTGACACCGCGGTAGGTCACACAAAAACTGTATTTACTGTATAATTTTAACACACAGACAGTATAGCAGTGGCTTCAATTCAATAGTGATTATAATAGGGACGAGTAATTTCATCTGATGACTGATGAAGACCAAGCTTTTCTGGGTAGTAGGATAGCATTAGTTTTGCAATTTCTCAACTTATTTTTTTCATTATTTTCTACATTCAAAACTGCAGCAAGCAAAAACAACAAAAGTAAAGAACCTAAATGAAGTAAGGATAATCAAAAAATACGAAAAGAAATAAACTAAAACACATCTTTCACCATTAAAGACGTAAATGCTTTGTTTTCAGCTGGCGACGTTTGCAGACACAGCTGAGCATAGACTGCGCTTTGCAACGGACTACGATTGTGGCACTGTAACTAATTGCACGTTAAGAGGTAACTTTTTGTCTTTTGACTGCTTATTACGTAAGTTACTATACCCTTTATTTAACAAAAATACTTACTATAGTACGACAGACAATTACAATTACCTAAATAAAACTAAAATAATTCGTATAATATATTCTCTACTTTATTTTTTAATTATTAAAAAATAGTAGTTGTAACTTAAATTAATAATGATTTTGTGATTGATAATACTCACAGCATACAATACAATACAATACAAAACACTTAACATTTATTTATTCATTTAATTTCAAATGCAAGTATAATAAATTACAGTTCGCATATTTAAAATAAAAGGGATGTAAAATGTAAATGAAAGTTGAAAGAAGAAATAAAAACTGTTTGAAGATAACTTGAAATCGAATTGGAAAATAAAGCAACACTCGTAGGTAATCAAACATTCAAACATTTTGATACTTTGAACCTACAAATGGTCTCACGTTTAAATACAATTTTGCAGTCTTTCCATATTCCGAAATTACGCGAAACTTTTAACAGTTCCGCTTGAGACGAATGGTCGCGTAAAAACTTAATTTCTCATTCGTAAGAGAAATTTTATTCTTAAAAAACAAGCGAAGATTGATGCTGGCTATAAAAAATGTGGCACGCTCGAGGAAGTAAGCGTACTCGTTTGAGATAACTTTTCAATGGCCGAACTCTTCAACAAAATGACGACAGATGCTCCGACGCGTTTAAGGAGATTGTTAGAGCGCCTAACCGTTGTTAAACCTTATAAGTGTTCGAAATTTCAGTTTATTATACTTTCAGTTGAGTTCCTCTTGTTAAATTCTATACTGTTTCATTATTTTTAATTAAACAGAAATTTGAGACTCGGTTTAATATCAGTTTTTGAATTTTTTACTCTTTTAACAAAATGTTTTTCTATTTTTTTAACCGTAATAATCGGTTACCTATCTGAACCCCGAAAAATGTTTGTCCGAATTTTGGTTCGACAAATATTATTCGACAATTATGGTTTGGTTTTTTTTACGTTTACCCGAAAGATCAGTTCGAATATATTCATTTAGTCATTACTTGTTTTGATTTTTTACTGATTTGATAAATTATCTATTCCCTATTACTGGTTTCGGCGTATAAACAGTTGTCCAATGTAATGGTTTGTCAATTTATCTATTTCCCATTTCTGATTTTACCTTAGTATCCTTTGCCCAATGTAATGGATTGTTTTATTAATAGTTTACCTATTATTAAATCGACTATGTTATGTTTGATATTTTCTGGGCAGAAAAAAAATAACCTCGAAGGCCAAGGCGGGAGCTCTTCTAACCTAACCTATCCGAACCGGTTCTGCCCTAATTCGTCTTTCTACTAAAACTAATTACAAGTAATATTTTTTGGGCGAAAATGAATATTTGACGTAACTTAGTGAAATCTATATGTAGCATTGATGAAGTGAAAATTTGGTTACGAAACAAAATACGTAACGATCCCTAAGCTATTTGTAGCATTGGTGTAATGAAAAATAGGCTATGAAATAACATACGTAACAATACATAGGGCAAGTGACTATAAGGTGAAAAGTTACTCGGACTAAAGATATGTTTACGTAATGTAAAATAGTGAAGTAAGAAATTGACGACACGTGCCATCGGAGAAACGATAAAAAGCGAAACGTTTTCGGTGAAATGAAATTCGGTCAAAAAAATTTCGAGGTTGCGATAGGTTACCGTAATAATCACTTGCTCAGACTTATAAGCTTTTCATTTGTAAACAAAACAAAACATAAATACTAAGATAAAATTACTTTTCTCACAAGATCCTAATCCATCTCCAGAAATAAATACCCGTAGCTGGTTCTTTTATGAATGTTATTCGCAACTCTAATTTTGGACGCCTGCTCTAACAACCCATTACGCAACCCAGAACAACGCTGATTCCAAAAGCTAATAACGTTACGTGAAAGTTAGCGGTAACGGGTAACACGGTTACGGAATGGAAGGGTTTTTTGGACAGAGGTTTCAGACGCAAGTATTTAAGTAAATAATAAAAATTCTGTCTCTAAATAAAACATCCTTAAATGTAAAACGTAATTAGAGTGCAACTTTAAGCATACTACTGGAATCGACAGATTTCTGTACTTATACGAACACCAGTAACGTTTTGCGTAAAAACAAAAGAAGTTCCATTCTTGATGATGAAGTTACTTTTGATGTGATAACGTCTTATAAATCGACTAGCGACCCGCCCTCGCTTCGCTTCGGTTTATATGAGTATTCCCGTTCCCGTGGGAATTTCGGGAATTCCTTTCTTAGTGCACCTCTACGGTACCTAAGCTACGTCCCTTCCAAATTTCAAGTGCCTACGTTTAGCTGTTTAGGCTGTGCGTTGATATGTCAGTCAGTTAGTCAGTCAGTTTCTCCTTTTATGTATTTAGATGAACGCCGCCGGCGGCACTCACGAAAAAGCATGACTCATTGTGACGTTCCGCCTGAACCGAGCGTGCAAGCGAGACCGCGGAACAAGCGATAGAGAGGCACGATCGGCCTAAGCGTACAGCTTGTGTGTTTTATCATGACGTTATCACGTAAAATTATCGTTCTAAAACCGACTTTACAGACAACCATACTTTTTGTGCTACTGTATTAACACGCTTTAAAACGTAGCAGACCTTTATGCTCACTAACATAATTATGACTTATATTCCAATAGTGGAATCATCGTTATCTTATATATATATAAATATATAAAAGGAGAAACTGACTGACTGACTGACTGACATATCAACGCACAGCCTAAACGGCTAAAGGTAGGCACTTGAAATTTGGAAGGGACGTAGCTTAGGTACCGTAGAGGTGCACTAAGAAAGGAATTCCCGAAATTCCCACGGGAACGGGAATACTCATATAAACCGAAGCGAAGCGAGGGCGGGTCGCTAGTATTTTATATATTTACTACGCAAACCAAACAAAGAAAATTAATTCACCCGTATAAAAAAATCCTCCCTCTGTTCCTATTATCCCTGTAAGAATGATTTGTGGACTCATAAACGCACGCAGAGGCATTTTTCTTGGTATTACACACCTCGTGTTATGAACAGTGTGCAGCTATATGGAAACACTCCATTTGACAAGCAAAATGTTTTCATATGGAACGTGGAATGGGAAACGCGAACCATTTTAATAAATCGTAATCCATATTCGCTCATGCTTTAGGTTTAGATTGTATATCCAAAGGTGTATTTTAATGCGAAACTTATTCATTTTTAACGAAAAATGTTAAGAATTAATTTACCTACAGCGTAACAATTACATTGGCAATCAAAATGTATACGTAGTAAAAAATGCAAATATTCTCTATTTCGGGCAAAATAACTTTCGATCTTTATCATTATTCTTTTTGTTTTTTTCAGTAACACAAAATACAATCGGTCTGTTTTTGAGTGGTACACTTTAGGATTATTTTCAACTTGACTGAAGCGCGTGGAGCTAACCCCATGTGTCTCTGTAAAGTCCATTAGAGAAAATACTCTTTTACCGAACAATAGCCTTCGCGTGTGATATCCATAATAGACATATTTCTCTAATAAGTTCATGAGTGTATATAACTCGACTTCGGCGAAATACACCTTAACTTTCACTGGGTAGTGATTCTCTGAACAACGACAGTCGGACGGGCGGACGAGTGAATGTCCAAGCGGCGAGTATAAGTAGTCCCGTCAGTGCAAACTCAACATATTTTAGCGCGTGCATTTTCAATTTAGCAGCATGGTTTCTGCCGATGGATCGAACGTATAAGGCTGTTTAATTGAAAACTCACGCGCTCTAATGTGTTTTGTTCGCTCTGACGGGACTACCTAAACTCGCCGCTGCGATTTCGCTCGTTCATGACATCCGCCCGTCCGTTTTTTTTCAGTGAATCATTACCCAGGTGAAGCCGTCAAATTCCTTTCATGAACGGTTTCAAATAGGAAAATTATTTCAAAGATTTTGAAGGTAAAAGTAGTAAGATTCATTCTAGAATCGGATAAATTAGTTTTCATCACACTTGCTCGTAAATAGTGTCTTAACATGCTAGAAAAATCGACCGTAAATCCAAAATAATACCCGCGGGCCTTTTTTTACCATTACGCCCTATCGTGCGTAATAGCTTTTTTTTAATGTTATACGTGGACTCGAAACTATCACAATACGTCAGGACCCCAATTCTTGTGCCATTCGATATGAAGTGTCCATTCGAGATGAAATGTCAGTTGCATACAATTTCTTAAAAATCTCGCATATAAACTATTGATCTCGACTGTCACTAGAATCAGACTCCAAACACGTTTGACATTATCTGTGGTAAGTCACAGACAATGATGTAGTCTGCCGTTAATAAGTTAAAAATATGATCTTTTGTCTGATTTTATTTAATTTCCTCGCAATTGTGATGATAAACATTGTATGTTACACGGGTGGTAAAGGAAATACAAAGCTCGAGTCAAGAGCCTTCGGCTTCGGGCTTCAAACAGACTCTCGTTTGTAATTATTTCTTTACCACCCTTAATAAGTACACAATGTACTATTATTTGCCTTATTTGGACCCTTTTAATATGACTTTGAGAAATTTAGTGTTTTATTTTAACTTCTCACTTTGGCAGAACTACACAACAGTTTAGCAAAACAACACGATGAGGTGACGCTGCAGCGGATGAAAGAGTCTTGGGAGAAAAAACTGCCTAACATTAATGAGTACCTAATGCAGATTCTTCCACTACTGAAGAAGGCATCCAAGGAAAACCGTAAGTTGTTTCAAATAATCAAAAGTACCTAATTGCTAGTCAATTGTTTTTTTAAGTAACGTTAGGTAACGTAAGCGAGTATTAAAGTTCTCCTAGAATACCTAATCGTGATTTGTCCTAATGCATTGTTTCTCCGAATTAAATTTCCACTTAAATTTTAAAATTATTCTAACCTAACCGAACAGCAGATATAATTGGAAAACTTAAAACGTTGCCTGACTCATCTGAAAACGCATGCATTCACAAATACGTTCGATCTTACCGACAGAAGCTATGCTGCCAAATTGAAAATGCACGCTCTTAAATGTGTTTTGTTCGCTTTGACGGGACTACTTAAACTCGCCGCTGTGATTTCGCTCGTTCGTCCGACCGTCCGTTGTTGTTGAGAGAATAACACCTGTGAGGACTTAAACGGATTACCTCTATGCTTGTAATTTCATCGGTTGTCTTACCACAGCACCGGAACACAACTCTGCACACACTGATGTTTAGTGGCAGGGTAAATGTAGGTGGTAGCAAACAATCACAAGGTCTTTTCACCACTAAACACCGTTGATAATACGTCTAAAATGACTATTGTATTCGCTTAGATCTTTGTTTTTGACTATGACGTTTAAAAACATCTTAAACATGCTCTTGATTGAGGCCCGTATTAATAAACTAATCTCAACTCTAATGCTCGTCTCGAGATGTGTCAAAAATGACAGTGTTCTATGGTTTGGCGTTTATTTTGACGTATCTTGTGATGCGCATCTCAGCCAAGATGAGTTTATTAATACGTGCCGTACGTACTCATACACGATTTTTTTTTAATTTAAATATCCTTTTTCAGAGTACAATACAGTTGAAGAATACTGGGACTCATTAGCGGAATTAGAAGGAGCTGTTCTAAAGGCCAGAGAGTTATGGAGCCATGTAAAGCCGCTGTATGAAAAGTTACACAAATACGTCGCTCTTAAGTTGAAAGGCACCGAGGCGGTAGGCCAGCCTCTACCCGTTCATTTGTTACGTGAGTTTCTATTTTTATTAGATTGATGTAGGGTAAAGTTACCAGTCAGCTAGAGACTAGCAGTCGACCTTATATGAGTGCAAAGAGTGGGAAACATCTTTCGTATTCTTCCCACTCGTACAATGTATATGCAGAGGCCGACCACTGGTGCCTTTACCCTATTTCGACATTGTTATTTAAGCACGTTTAAATTTTTTTGATACTATTGGCGTACTCATTATTTTAAAGAATTTCACTCCTTCGATTGTGTAATTTCATCAAACGCTATTTTCTGCTGAAAATATGATTTTTGTAAAATATTCGAGACATTCATTACGTAGGTTAGGTTAGGTTAGACTTTTAACTGCCAAAAAGAAATACCTATGCGGCAAGCCTTTTGATGAAATAGTTTTTCGTGTACTTAATGATATATGTTTTTGGTGTGTCGATTTAATATGAACCCATTTCGTAAAGCATACTAAATTGTCCGTGGTGCGTATTATCCCAGCGAAAAACCAAAAAAAAACATTCAAATAAAGTTATTGAATTGCTATAAAATTATTAACCAACAAATTTGAATAACAAACAATTTAAAGATACTTTTCTCAACTCAATTTTGACCAGCAAAAAAACTTTCTCCCAAAGAGAACGATGGCCCAGTAAAATTTATTAAATAAAGTAATTTCCATAAAACTGGCCAGAAATATCGTTGTTTCAGCGGTGTTTATGCAAAGCCAATTGATTTTATGGCAAATTTCACAATGTTATGTTAGGCCGTTAGGTCGGCCAATTTTCATAATTCATTTAAAATTTTAATGAAAATGTACTTATCCACATTAATTAACCCAATTAATGAACCGGAGTATATTAAGAAACCGTTAAAACTACAATTTCAGAGAAACTCTTTGGAAAAATCAAAGAGTATATTCAACCGTAACTTATTCTTAATTCACGATCCACCGAGCAATAAATTGTGAAAGTAACAGAAAGGCAAAATGCCAAAGAAATAATATATACCCATTCTTAGAATAATACCTAAATGCTAAAAGCACTCCAACAAAGAATTACTTGCACTCTTTGATGATAAGTAGGGAATGCAAATAACTGGTTATAACCAGTTTGAACCTATTATTATCATACAAAAACGCCTAATAACCGGTTAAATGGCATTCTATAATGACAAGCTAATTATTATGTTTGATTTCAGGATCCCTTACTGGAGATGACTGGTCTAATGTAATTGAGAGTTTATTACCTAAACATGCTGATATTTATCAAAAGGTGCACGCTAACATCCAGTTAAAGGTTGGTGCCAATTTTATTATACTTTAAATGTTCCAAGTTTTTTCTTCTTCTTAGTCTATTTGAGGGGATCCCCTTGACTGCCATACATATCGTTGGTCATAATGTATTGTTAGTCATACTTTTTTTTGTCATAACTTCTTTCAGGCTGAAGTTACAGTTTTTGATAAACGTTTATCGTGTAGATAATTTAGGTTAGGTTAGGTAAGTTTTATAAAAATCCTGAAAAAATAACCGTGTCCTGAGAAAAATGCATTATGACTTGCGAAAATTATGACTTGTAACACATTATGACTAAAAATAATTATGGCAGTCAATAGAGACCCCTATTTGAGTGTCACATTGCCGGGCAAACGCCTCTTCCCTGAATCTCCACGAGTCCTTGTATAATGAACGCTTCTTCTAGAGTTTGTTAAGAAATGCCGCCAAGTCGTCCCGCCATCTATGTCACAGCCTGCCCCGTCTGCGTCACCATCTTAGGGCAACCAATTGGTACCTACACTAGCCCGTGTGTCTACCGCGAGGACACACACTCCGTGCTATTTCTGTCACATTGTTTGTTATGTTTCATTTCTCTGTTTGTGTGTCTTCTGTGTAGTGAATGAATGTTTTTTTTTTTTTTTTTTATGGCATCGAGTAGACAAACGAGCACACAGACCACCTGATGGTAAGTGGAAACTGTGACCCATAGACATTCGCATTCACAAGACTACAATTACAATGCAATCCTAAGACTGCAAATGCGTTGCGAACCCTGAGGCTAAGATGGAATGCCTCTATGCTAGTCATTTCACCGGCTGTCTTATCCCCAAACCGGAACACAACAACCCGAACACTGCTGTTTGGCGGTAGGTTAATGGATAAGATAATGGTAGCGATCCGGACGGACCTTGCACAAGGTCCTACCACCCGCAACAAATGTATTTCTTCTTCTTCTTCTTCTTCTTCTATGTGGCAGACGTGACTAGCCCACTCCTATATGAACCTGTTGGTTCAAAGATTAAAAATATTCCCTAAACTTTGTATCTTTTTCAGGATCTTGGAGGTTTGAATGCCTTTCAAGAGGCATCGAGACTGCTTACAGAAATGAATATGCATCCAAGTCTGACTAACTCATGGGAAAAATCTCAATTTAACAGCAGTTGCCCTCCCGTACTTGTAGATTATTGTAAACCAAACAAACTAAGTATTGTTTCGTGCAAAGATGTTACTATACCCAATTACATTGATGCTCACGAGTCCGTCATGAAAATTAAATACAAAGAGATAGCAGCGTTGTACAGTAACAATACTTATACACTTAGAGAAGCTAATCGGTATTCAGGTAATAAATAAATTTTAACCTTTTACGTGTGGAAGCTTATTAACGAGCATTTTTACGGCCATATGTGGCCAGTAACTATGGACGTCTTCTGCTTAAATACAAAGTAAGAGTAAAACAGCAAAAGTTGCCGGTCAAACATTGCCATGAAAAATGTATGGACAACCAGCCATGTATTGTTTCACAGGATGGATTGTTTGATGACGCGCTGGCCTAGTGGGTGAGTGTGTGTGACCCTGCCTACGAAGCTAGTGGTCCTGGGTTCGAATCCCGGTAAGGGCAGATATTTGTGTGATGAGCGCGAAAATTTGTTCCTGAGTCATGGATGTTTTCTAATGTATTTAAGTATATATTTCTCTATATAAGTATTTATATCGTTGTCTAGTATCCATAGTACAAGCCTAGAGCTTAGTTTGGGACTAGGTCAATTGGTGTGACATTGTCGCCTGATATTTATAATTATTTTACAATAAGTATCCGTTCAAAACGTTATCCTGTGAATTTATCTAAAAGAAGTTGTGATAATAGTGTTGGTGGAATAGGGTATTTGACAAGAGTGAAATTAAATTGGGTTTTTTATTAACAACAGATGAACATTATAAAAATACTAGGAAAACATCAATCTTTTATTTATATTTGCTATTTTAAGATTTTTAAATTCATAAAATCCAACAATAAGGACGCTGTTTGATTGTGACGTCACATGATAGTAATCCCTATAAATTCCATAGTAACGGAGCGTTTTTGATGATTCATAAAAAGAAGCTGATTTTACTTTTGTCAAATACCGTATTTTGTTTGTGGTAATTCTTGTTAAACAATTCATTATATCAATTTTACAAAACCATAATGTGCCTAGCATTTATGATAGTTAACTATGTAATTTGATTACAGCTGCGTACGAAGCTATACCTGGATTTGCTTCATTACTAGCGATGAACCCTCACGCCCTAAACCGGGCTGGATTATACCCAATTGAGAGGTTTAATGTCAATCCGAACTATCACCGACTGGTCTTACAATTAATATCGGCTTTGCGGGATCTGCCAAGGCAAGTATAAATTAATGTAAACTTAAGTGTCATTGACAATGTCTTTAGCAAAGGTAGTTTATAATAATGTCAGAATCGTTATTTATTGCAGCAGTGTCAAATAGAAATTATTTTCTATGCCATTAAAAAATACTACTTCTATCTATTATGGTTCCAGTTTTTGGCACAGCTAAAGTGTTCTTATGTCGATTTATGTTTTTGTTGCAAATACTCCTTAGTTGTTACGGAAAAGTTGCCCTTTCATTCAGTATTTTTTCATGAAGGTAAACTCTAATTCCAATATTTTGTTTTCAGACTAAATTACTATTTGGCTGCTGATGAGTGGAGGCTTCAGTATTTGAATGAGTCTTCAGTTCAAGCAATAAATGTGAGCAGTTGGAGTAACTTTAGAGAGTCTTTCTCGCTATTACAAACTTCTGACGTCGATTTGCTTGGACACCCCTATATTGTCAACAACAAGCCATTTATAGGGTAAAGGTTTATTTTTTATATAAAAAAACATACGATTGAAAGTAACTGGATATTATATAAATAATATATACTTTTATGTTTTAGAAAATTTATGGGTGTTATCCTTAAATACCAAATTTACCAATCGTTTGCTGAAGAACTCATGTCGGATGAATATGATTTAATTGAACACATTAAAGAAAACAACGAACGTTTGACGTAAGTATTCTTAGATATTGAAATGTTTACGTAAATAATTATAATCCATTAATAATCATAATTTCATTCTTTGTTTTTCTTAGGCTAACCATGAGTCAAGGATTTGGTGTCAACTGGCCAGAAATGGTTAGTGATTTATTAGCTAAACGAGAAAATGGGCTAGAACACACTGGACTAACAGACTATTACAAACTACTAGATGACTACTTGGACTCCCAATTAGATCCTTCTATTGAAATCACAGATGATTACATTGAACCTATTGTTGAAGAGCCAGAAATCACAAACGATATCCCTCCTGCTTTAGTGACTCCTGAAGAAAAACCAGAGACACATGAAGATATTCAAGCCAACGTAATAGACACTGGTGACGAGAGTCATTCCAGGTTCGGTGCTGAAACATCGACAGTTGGAGTATTAGAAATCAAAAACCCTGTCGCATCAGGAGATCAAGGACACGAAGATAATAACATAAAAGAAGCTTCGTACAACGCTTATTGGTGGATAGGAGTGGGCGTTGCAGTTGCAATAGTCGTGTTATTAATAGCAATTATTGCGAGAAAGCGGCAAAACCACAGAAAACAACTGGACAGGCAGAGAAGAGACAACACACAAGCCTGATTTGAGGAATATCGGTTCTAGAAAAGGGACCGATGTAAACTGATGAGACTACTTTTAGTGAATTTGTGCCAACACGATTCATTTGAGAAGTGTGTTAATTTCAAAAGTTTAGTGGTTCTGTGTAGGATAAGAGTTTCTATTTATTCTGCTTGGTTGGTTTAGCTGGTAGTTTTCTTTATCTGTGTTTGTTAGTAATGTTAGTCGTAAATCTAACATTATCTGAGGTGCTGTAAATGTATGGATACGAGAAAAATATTTCCCTTTTCGGTTGGTTTTAGCAAATCACTTTTTAATACGAATAAGGATGTCTAGTAAGTAAAAATAAAGATAATATTTTTGTACATATCACATTTTGCAAAAAAGTCTAAATGTTACCAAGAGTGTCTATGATAATTGTATATTATAATTAAGTGTAATTTTGCTGTGCCTTAAGCGTCTCAATTTCTAATGAGTACTCTGTATAGTATACAATATAATAGTTATGATGAGAACAAATTTGTAAATTACCTTCGGGTTCTTATTTTATGGAGTAAATGAAACGAAAAAAGTGTCAGACCAATTTTTATCTAAAGAAAGATTATAATTTTTTTCTAAGCAAACTTTGACACTTAATGTGTTTGTTATATTAAGTAATTAATATAGTTTAATATTATATTATAAGATTTTATTTTAATTTTTAAAAATATTTTTGTTTTTAAATATTAATGCATGCCAATGATGTTTAATTGTTGTTGTTTGTAATTTAATTTTCGTTTATTTTACAACGAACATCAAATGTTCGTCCATTAATGTATGCATTTTCATTAATTACATGCAATAATTTTTCGTTCACATGGATTTTAGCTGAACATTCATTTGGAATAACTGTGAGCTATCGAGGAAGGAAATAATAAATGTTTAAACAAAGAAAACGTTTTTTCTTTAACAGCACGAGTATAACACAGGTATAATTCCAAAAACTTGTAAGAAATGTCATAAATTAACGAAAAAGTTATAAAAGTAATAAAAATATCTAAATTTACTACAGCAAAAACAAAAGAAGGGATATCCGACCTGCAACTAGCGGAGTCCAATGTCGGTGATCTTGCAATAACGCAAAAAAAAGAATAAGATAAGTAAAAAAATCATTAAGTTGCAAAATGTACCTTACTACTCACGTGCTAAGGTGTACTTTACAACTTATTTAGTTTGTTAGTTACGCGGTATTACAGGATCACTGACGCAATGCCTTTATGGAAACATGCCAAGTAGGTTTGGCGATACCGTATCTAAAGAGTATATACCAACAAGTATGTTACAGATTTCACTCGCAAGCATTTTTCTTGTGAATTTTGGAGATACATCGTTTGTTATTTTTTAGTGAGACACTTAAAAGTGACATTGCAGGTTAATAAAGTAATTTGAATGGCTGTCATTGATAGCTATAAATCTATAATAATTCAGTACTGAATACAAATTATTTAATTTATCAATTGACAACTGCGGTAGCGCGATAATTCGACGCAAAATCGTTATAATTTAGGTACTCTTTTAAATTGATCATTTTATTAAGGTAAGCTGCATGGTAGATGTATTGACTAAGATTGAAAAGGGCATGCTTCGATTGTTCGGTCATTTGGAAAGGATGGATGAAAGAAGATGACGAAAGAGATATACACATCGATAGTGAGTGGACGGGTCGGAAGGGGCCGCCCTAGGCGTACTTTTTCGAGTCAAATCGGTGAAATACTGGAAAAGGGCCGAATCTTAAGTACCCGAAACCGACGTGCGTGCATGACTCGATGTATGAATGTGGAAGAAGCGAAAGAAATTTGTCAAGATCGTACCAAGTGGAAAGAAGTGGTCTCTGCCTACCCCTCTGGGAAACAGGCGTGATTTAATGTATGTATGTATGTATGTATGCTGCATGAGTACCCAACTCGTAAGCTCAAGTAATCTTGTGTCGGTCAACTAAAGTTAAAAGTTACTTTGACAAATGTCCTAATTTTAGGACTTTGGGCCTTACGATATAATAAACAGTAGTCGTTCGGGATAAAAACTAATATTCCCAAAGCTGACGACCTTACTCGTATCAGATTGAATTCTGGCCCTGTTAGAGCCGTTTTATATTTGACTTAAGCTCACTTAAAGTATAATATTTACGTGTGTACCTAAACAATTGGCAAAATGGAACACTGACCCACCGTAGAACTGTGTCACAGTGACGTTATAAATCCAATCGTAAGAAGTGTCAAACCAAATATCACTGACTGACACAGCAGCGCCTGTATTCCACCGATTACTGTCAAGTAAATAATAGTTAGATATTAAAACGTTGGCAATACGATAACGAGACAAAAACGATATGATGTTTGGGTGTTTTCACTAAAATGTATGCCCCAATTAAGGGCTAAAATTAAGGAACTTTAACTTTGTCAGTGTTGTGACGAAAATTAGCTTTACATTGACGGCTGCCATGTATGGCTAGTTTTCGTCACAAAGTTGACTATGTTAAAGTTCCTTAATTTCAGTCCTTAGGCCGTTTTCACTAAAACGTGTATCCCAATTAAGGACTAAAATTAAGGAACTTTAACTTTGTCAGTTTTGTGACGAAAGTTTACAAATACATTGCGGCCGTCCAGGTATAGCAAATTTTCGTCACAAAACTGACCAAGTTAAAGTTCCTTAATTTCAGTCCTTTAAGTGAAAACGCCCTTTTGCCGTGTTGAATAGAGGCCCAGTGGGGTTATTATGACGTATCTGTGCAATTCATTTTATGCTGAGAGAAAAGTACTTAGCTATAGCAATGTCCTTTACGCTCACCAAAAAATGAACTGCAAAGCCATGTCATAATAACCTCCCAATCCTATGTTATGCACATAACTACATACAATAACCACAGTCATTTACAAGAATATAATGAAAATCACAATTTCGACGTAGAACGTCACGTCATTTAGTAAATTTCCATTAAATCAGTTTCCATTAACTTGTTCGTTTAATACTAATCGGATTTCCTTGTATCTCCAGCGTAACCGAGACGCGACGTGACTGGTGTTCACAGCCTTCATTAACGGAGTGGAGAGATTACTGTGTTAGGAATTATGATTGATGTCACATAGCCTAGACTAAAACAACATTATCTACTCAAGTGACAAAGTGTACTCTTTACAAACACTTAATAAGGTAAATGCGCCTATCATGGACACTATGGACAGTGCTCCAGTCATGAACAATCCCAAGATTAGATTGGATTACAATTAGATAATACTTCGGGCCTACCTCTATTAGAATTATATATTTTTGTCTGGAGCACTGTCCATGATAGGTGCATTTACCTTAATTGTTGTTTTTGATAACGTTACTTTTATGCTATTTTTGTGTTACTGACGCATTCGGAGTCAGTTTCACGATTAGGTCGTTCCTTAGTATTTTTCATACACTTGCTTGAAAAAGTAGCGAGTTTATTGTCTCTAAAATGTCTTTGCGGTATACGGTTAGTCCATTGTTTTTTTTAATTGCGGAAAATGCAGGTATAAAGAGGTAAATTGAAGTAGTCAATTGGTGGTATTTCCTTGTATCTCCAGCGCAACAGACGAGATGTGGCTGGTGTTCACAGCCTTCATTAACGGAATGGAGAGATTACTGTGTTAGGAATTATGATTGATGTCACATAGCCTAGACTAAAACAACATTATCTACTCAAGTGACAAAGTTTACTATTTACAAACACTTAATAAGGTAAATGCGCCTATCATGGACTGGACAGTGTTCCAGTCATGAACAATCCCAAGATAAATAGGTAATAAATTTAAAGAATTATTAAAATTGTACGATTTTTACAAATATCCAAATTAAAATAATTTATTTAAAGAATTATTATAATAATAATAATTAAATACCTAAATTTCTTTACCACCCTTAATACACAATGTATTATTTTAATTTTTTAGTTCAATTAGAGCCACCCCTTACGATTATATCAGCTTGGTTGTAGCGTATTTCATCGTACGACGGCGTGCGCTGCCCCTACTCGATTTAAACTACAATGTCACAACCGTGCAAGTCAATTTAAGTAACGGGGCGTGCGGTCGTAAATTGATAACACCATAAAGGGATACCGTGCACCGAGTAGACAAGAAGACTAATATAATAAGGAATAGATCATAATAAAAATGTGGAACAAATTACCCTCTAATGTTGTGAACTCTAAAAGTGTTAACCAGTTCAAAAATAAGTTTGACAAACATTCTAAATTAGTGTGACAATTCATGCAGTGATCAAGGATTTAGACATATCAGTGCCAACTGCCTGTCTAAAATAAAATAATAATAATAATAATAATGGTCCAAAATGAACATAGCCCCGGGTTGTTCTCTCTCGCGCGTCGCCAGAATAAATTAACAACAAGTTTTAGAAGTTGTTGGTTATTCTGTAGCTCTCAATGTGGCCACTAAAGCAAAAGCAGACCAAATTGAAATATTTTCTTTAAGATGTAACACGTATTTATAGACGTAAAGACAAATGAATAAATCGAGGTTTACTCAATAAATGTAGTTTTCACTTCTATCGTAAATTTCACTTTAAGGCGCCGACGTCATAAAGTGCCAGTTTTATGCACTAGAGCATAAATAAAATTTTATCTTTTTATAACTGAGAATATCGGGTATGCCAATTTTCGTAAAATTCTAAGCCAAATATTTTAAACAAATGAAAATTATTAAAAAAGATTTGTTATACTGATCGTAATGATTTGTATGACTGATCTATTCCGCGTAAACTTTGTTTTTAATCGTAGTACTATTAACTACTCAAGCCTAATAAACGTATGGTATAAAGACAGTACTCAAAGGCAAAAATATTAAAATTTGATTCTTTAACATGGCCTCTCTTCAGCGCAGTGCAAACCATATCGTTTTTGATTTGTACCCTTACCATGAGTTACAATTACTGTATCGAATGCTCTGTCCCTCGCACTTTATAAGAATACTACTGATACTACTAGCATTGCATTGCAGTCCTGTGAATGCGAATGTCTATGGGTCACAGTTTCCACTTACCATCAGGTGGCCTATGTGCTCGTTTGTCTTCTCTATAATAAAAAAAAGAGCATTCGAAAAAAAAAAGAGTACGGTAATTGTAACTCATGGTAAGGGTACTGTTATCGTATTAATATCAAAGTTTTGGTATTGTTATGTTATGGCTTATTTACATGACAGTAATGGCAGCCGAATGAAAAACGATTCCGTAATAGGTCTAAATATGATATTGTTTTTACTACATAGATTAGAGGCGCAGGGCTGTATGTTTAATAATATATATTTTATTCCCTTGATGAACAATTCTCCATTATTGTACAGATTTGAAAACGATAACATTAAGTAAGCACCTACGGTCCTTAATGGAAGATTAAATATGCCCTTTCATTACCATAGTGACAGATTAATGGGTAACACTTGAAGGTGGGCTTACTGTACTACCCTCGCCTTAAAGTGAAACAGCGCAAGTATTATCAAATGTTTTCTCAATAAACGACTTTATTCTTTGCTGCAAAAGGTTGATTATGCAAAATTTTGTAGTTAAACATGAACCCTTGCAGCTAAGCAATCGTTCTAAGCGTTTACCGTTATTGGTTTAGGACTGTGGAAACTAAATTAACCGTTTTGTTATTATTAGCTTGTACCAATATTTGTAGGCATAATTTAGTTAAGTGTTGGAAAGTACGTTAAATACAACATTAATTTCTTCTAAAATTATCAATAGTGTGGCGATGACTTTTCAAAAATAGAATTTTATTGCAAGCGATATTTCCATTTGCAAAATATGGACGTTTTCCAAAAATAGTGTACAATGTTAAGGACAAAAATTAAGAAAAGTTAACTTTTCCGTTGCATCATGAAAATTACCAATACTCTATGTATGACTAATTTTCGTGGCGCAACGGAAAAGTAATTTCTTTTTACACTTTTTTTGAAAAACGCCCATTTACTAGTTTTTATTTTTTGAGCTCTCAGCAGGTATAATTCCATTATCATAATTTCCCAATCTTTCAATTTTCACAGAGTCGACGGAGCTCCTACTTATGTGTGGCTAGCACAAAATTACCCGCGAGTTGGTTGTCGCTCGGGTCCCTCTTTCTATTATAGTCAGTAACGATGGAGACGCACTGAGCGACAAGCGAGAAAATACAACTTGTGTTACCCGTGCTGGGTAGTTTGGGCCTGCTGCAAAACTTACAAAACCGAAACCTATCTATTTTGGCCTAATTACAATAGTGAAATTTGTGACTGGAGAAAATCTAGTATGGTAAATATGCGACCAATAAATAATGGCAAAAAGACATTCGGTAACATCACGAATCAGAAAAATCACGATTGGAAAAAGTGCTACCAGAAAATAACGATTTTTGGAAAAATATCGCCACACTCGCCGATAAGTACCACATAAAGGGACATAACCATAACTCTATTAAAGATCTATAATTATGTATATAAACTAATGCTGGACAAACAAATAAATAATTTATGATGTATGATTTATGATTCAAATACTTTTATACTTAGTAGTTCCAGTGGAACTTATTAGTAGCTGCACATTAGTAGTGCTTTGTTACTTTGATGTCATGTTTAAACTGCTTCACTAATCTGTCAAAGACGTATAAAAGTGAGCACTGATGCATAAGTCGAACTGACAATCGTCAGTAACAGTAGGCCAGTCTATATCAGCACGAAAAACACAATACTTTACCTTTGCGCATACAACAAGCAATAAGTATAGTTTTAAGGAACAACTTCGTGAGTTTTTTAAGTTTTCTCTCTACCGTAAAATGTTCCTACTTTGCTCCCCCACGGGTAACTATGCTCCATGGTTATATTGAGGTAATCTGTATTGTAAATCATTCTATTGCTTTCATTTATTTCGTTGCTGGATGTATACATCGATTCTTTTAAGTAAATTTGTCATCAACCTTGACTTATATATGGTAACAAACGAAATAGTCACTATGGAGCATAGTTACCCATGGGGGAGCAAAGTAGGAACATTTTACGGTACATTGTTTTGAACTAAATCCAAGAGATATTTAAGTTTTTCTGTATTTAGTTTTCCCTGTAAAGTAGGTGTTTTGATAATACCCGTTTATTTTATTTTTTGTCTCGGTTTTATAAAGAATCATCCTCACTGAAGTACTTTTTAGGAGAAGTTGAGTAATTGACATCGCTAGAGGGCGCTAACGACTCTGCACTTTGAGCCAGTCCAAAGAAAAAGAAAAAACGCGATGCTACAGCTTGATGCCCCAATGGACTAATTGGTTATGACGTTTCAACAGTGAAATGACCTTTCTTGGATGAAAAAGGCCAACCTACTGATTGACCTAGCCCCAAACGAAACTCTAGCCTTTTGCTATGGGTACTAGGATATAGTGAAATAAATATTTAAAGACATGGCAAATCTAATAGTCGGGAATAAAATTTGTTTATTTCATACTCTCACTGCTCACACCTCTATTGGGACCTCTAGCTTTGTAGGCCAACGTGTTGTGCAACAGTTACATTATTATAACATCGTATAGTTTACCTTTATTTGGACTTATATCATGTCTTATAATTATAACACACGTAAGATATAGGTAAGTACTAAATAATTAAAAAAATAAAAACACACACAATAATTTTCGGATCTAATTACGAGTATAATTGGTAGAAATGGTACTCCCTTATTCATAAACTCACTGTAAACCTATTTTAGTCAATTTCTAGCCACATGAGTTAATTTTGTTGCTAGTCACAAAACTAACCTTATTAAACATTTTGTAATAAACGTTTAAGATATCCTAAAAACATCATAGTTTTAGCAGAAAATAGCGTTCAATGAAATTAAATTCGATGAAATGATACAATCGATAAAATGATGCATTACCCACAATGACAGATAATGGCAGTCTATTTCGAGCACACAATTAGCTATTGAACGTTTATGGCTCAGTGGGTTAGTATTTATCTAGATAAAATAAACATTTACATAATAAATAATTATTGTAAAAGTTAATAAAATATTTAAATATTTAAAATATTTTATCGTTATACCAACTGAATGTTATATCAAACAAAATTATACAAAAACGAGTTTGTCAGTTCTAAACCTTACCCCTTTGTTTTAATGAGAGTGAACTTTCTAAATTCACTGTAAAATTAACGAGCATAAAATCTTTGAATTTACTTCTCTTTCAAGTTTCAACGGTAAACAAGACGTTTCTCTAATCACCGTAAGTATTTCTGGTCATAACGAACCGGAATCCCTCGCTGTCAGCTGATATCCGTCGGCTTAACACTCAAAACATCACTTTATAAATTAATTCCAAAGTTTGCGCTAACGATATTGATGGAATCTTGACAGGAAAGGAAAAGTCTGTGGCGCTAGTTAAACGGATATAAGTCGGTGTAGCTTGGGATAAAAAAGGGCTTATATCGTATACAGAGTATACTAGACTTAAACCCTTTCTTACTTAAACTTAAAAACACTTATACCCTTTTACTACGGCTGCAGAAATATTGTGTTGTGGATTCATTTCACGGGCTAAGTAACCGACTCTTAGATCGTTAAATAAATTTTGTTTTGGATTTATTTACTACGCTGATGGAGCATTAGGAGTTTAATGTGCTATTATAATTATTTTATGTTCCTTAATTAGGGAAAGAAACAAAATGACTGTAGGGATTTATTGTCCGGGGTAAGTAACGTTTTTTTTATTATTTAACTGATGAATAATGAAAAATTGTAATCATGATAATACCAGCCTGAAGA
Source organism: Acleris laterana (assembly GCA_963966035.1). Taxonomy (NCBI): domain Eukaryota; kingdom Metazoa; phylum Arthropoda; class Insecta; order Lepidoptera; family Tortricidae; genus Acleris; species Acleris laterana. The sequence continues at coordinate 16,489,227 of OZ014448.1, forward strand.
CATAATTATACAAACAAAAGTATTATAAAGTAAATTGAGTATTAAGAGCGGTAAGTAAGGAATTACGAACGTGAGCTGTTTTTAAAGCGGATGGCGGGCATTTTGCCCACACCATAGATTATACAAATATTTCGTTCAGAAACGTTAAGGACAAATACTTACGTAGTTATACAGCGTCATGACGGAGTGTAAAAAAAATATTTGACGTTATAATACAAAAAACTTTTAAAATCCATTATTAAAAACATTCGTTGAGTAACAATGTAGCGAGATTGAAATGAAAGTCCAGTTTAAGTAGATACCATTTTAAGATTTTTTTTCAATTGCGTGTACAAACTCCTTGCTTGAACTTGCATGACCTGTGTGCTGTGCTATAAATTAAAAAAAAAATATTTACCGACCTTGGGTTTCATGACAAAAAGAAAGCTCGAGGGTTTTAAGTTTACCTGTATGTGTTTGATGAAAATAGATGTTAAATTTCACACAATTATTTACTTTTAATGAGTTAATGACTATAATATTTGGACAAAATTTGGTGGTGGCCGGCTTAGAATAGTGCCACTGCATGTCTTGCCGTGGAAGTCGTAAGTGGCGACCAAGGGAATAAAGGCTTTGTAGTATTTATTGCTAGTCATAGTAATACGCTGGTAAACATCTTAGCCTGTTTGTGGAAAAAGGGGGTTACAGAATTAACAACAAGTTGTTAGAGTTTTTGGTAATTCTGTAGCTCTGCCTACCCCCTGGGAATGAAGTCGTGAGTGTATGTATGTATGTAAGTAATATTTGGAACAAATGGTCGACGTAAAGTTTTTAGGTGACTAGGGCCTCTATTCTACTGGCTTATGGTATTGGTATTAACTTTAGCCTAGGGCCTGATTTGAATTGGATAGGTTTCTCACAAAAAGCAATATTTCTATGTATTTCAATTTGGATTAATTAAATTTTAAAAAATAGGTATTTTGGAAAGTTGTCAAGGAACTGGAGCATCCTAAATTTAAAAATTATAATGCATAAAAAATGGAAATATTTTACAATTGAGTCTGCAAATTGATATATTGTGTATAATATTGGCTCCAAATATTCTGACCAGTGTTCCAAGTAAACATTATAAAGATGTTTACCCTGACACGATACTTAATATCGATTTCAATTGAAAAGTGGTTTATTTTTAAACAGAGCAACATCTGGCGCACTCTATTTTAACTGTTATGTGTTTTTTACTGCATCTCTATGGTGAGTATCTTATCTTTTAATAACCAATCCTTTTTAATGGTTTTTGTTTTATGATTAGTTTTTTGTCCAAATAAAACTACAATTTAACTGAGATTTATGTGTTATATACATAGATTAAATCACGCCTGTTTCCCAGAGGGGTAGGCAGAGACCAATTCTTTCCACTTGTTTCGGTTAAGATTCGGCCCTTTTCCAGTATTTTTCCGATTTGACTCGAAAAAGTACGCCTAAGGCGGCCCCTTCCGACCCGTCCACTCACTTTCGATCTGTATATCTCTTTCGTCAATCATCTTTCATCCATCCTTTCCAAATCACCGAATCACAAACAACACATGTACAAAACCCCCGACTCTAAGCAGTCGGTAAAAAAACGTCTAAAAAGTAAAAAATAATAAGTATTGGCCCTATAAGTTTAATTATAGTAGGTATTAATATTTTGATTCAAGCGTGTGACAAAGAAACTGAAGCATGTGTTTTTTTGGTTTCTTAAATGCAATTTGTCTGAGAATTCTCGAACTACTAATATTTTGCGCTCGCATATGAAACATATGAAAGTAATGTCTCGAAAGAAATGCACAAAATCGATTATTCAAAAAATTATCAAAGTCTCCTCGCGTTTCTAAAGTCACCCCATTTTACGGTATCATTAAAATGGTTTCGACGTTTGTTTTCGTTATACATACGAAGAGGAAGAAGTGAGAGCGCGATTAATTCTCATTCCGACGGAACAAGGGCACTGAGATGAAATGAAAATATTCATAGACCCTTAGACGTTTCTGAAAAAGCTTTATTAAACTTGGTACAATTAAATTTTATGATCCGATTTCTTTTTCTCGGCTCCTATTTTAAATAAATCTTACTAATACTAAAATGCGAAAGTGTGGATGTTTGTAATACAATCAACACACAAGCTTATTTAAAAAAAAATGAATTACTTTTTTCCAAAATATTTATTTGTCCAAATTTAAATTTTTCCAAAAGTTATGTTACGTTGGAGCAATTTTAGATTAAATGCATAATTTAAGTGTCATACGTAGGTTTGGTTAGGTTTGATTTATAAACGAAAGCAAAAAGTTAATTCTTCTATCAAGGAATTGCGTGTGGTTCGATTAAAATTCGAAATTTTCATCAATTCGGAATTATGACTCTTCGAAATTATAAAGTGTACCTACCCATGTTCGCATTGTCGCTTATGTAGGGAAAAGACAACAGCTGAAATTACAAGCATGGAGGCATGGAGCATTTAAGCAAAACGCAGGTAAATTTGGAATCATAATTTAAGCAACTGCAAACCAGAAGACAGTCGAATTACCCTCAAGCCTCTCCCCTGGAAACGTTCTTTTATCATTACCCTTAACGACCTCATTTCAAAGAGTTTTTTCCCAAAAAAGTGCTAACAAATGAGGAACTTAACGCTTTGTAATTAAGCTTGATCCGGCGGTATCAAGTCCGCTCAAGTGTTTCCTCGTTAATCAAACCTTTCCACCGATGGAATTACGTAGGAAATATAAGAGACACTGCAATTAAAAATGCTGCGAGCGAGTAATTAAGCTGTGTTAAATAAATAAGTAACATAGAAAATTTCATTAGTGTTTCGAACTAACTAACGAGTTAAAGAGAAGCAAGCTTTGAAATCCGACTGATTTTGTTGTTTTGTTTGTGTGTTTGATAGACAGCGAGCGTGCGCTCCCACCCTCGATGACGTAGAGACACTATGGCCATTAGTTATGTAGAAAGACACCAGACAATTTTTTTCGGAAAATGAGTTAGCTATGCCATCGTAAACTAGATTGTTTAACCTACGTTATGTTGAAAAGGACTTTACTTTACTTTACTTTACCACGCCAATTCATTAAATTATACCATTATGTATAAAACCGCCAATAACGATATATTTTGTCCGTTAAAAGATGATATTTTTAATCTGCAAAACACAGCCAATCTTCTATTAGTCGATTAGTCGGAATACAAACAAATGTACTTATCAAGTGAGCACATTCATGTAAGTAAATTACTTACAACGACTAGGCAGATAGTCGCTTTGAGCAATTTTTGGTTTTCGTTCTACCTCATGTTTGGTAGTTTTCGCAGTGATGTTTTTATAACCTTTGATAAAATAAAAATAATTTAAATTAGTGTTTTACTTATTACAATCAGCATTTAGCTCTTTCTATATAAATACTACAATCTTGTATTTATAATGAGCATGCGACAACTAGAGCATATAGCTCTCTTTATAAAAATACAAGAATGCAATATTGTAATCAGTTAAGTCGGTTAAAGAAATGGTCGCTTTTATTAAAATTACGATTGGAAGCAGGATAGCAAATATTTAGTTCTATATAAAACGTCCAACAACATTGTTTTTTTAAAAAATCTATGAATACTCCAAAAAACAAGAATGCGATTTTGTAATCAGCATGTCAGCTAAAAAAATGGTCGTTTTCATTGAATTACGATCGAAAGCAGGATATCAAATATTAGTTCTAAAGCCTACGAATAGGTACTCCAAAAACTAAAAGAATGCAATATTGTAATCAGCATAAATCAGCATAAAAATGGTCGCTTTCATTGAATTACGATCGACAGCAATATAGCAAATATTAGTTGCATAGAAAACGTCCTACTACATTGTTTTTTTTAAAAACCTACGAATACTCCAGTTAATTTGTATAACATGTGCTTAATAAAGTACATCATACTATGTTCTATCAATTTGGGTTATTTTTGTGTAAGAAAACATACTAGAAAGTAATAAATTATTATTTTTACCTAACAACGGCTATATCTCGAAACCGGATTTTTATTATTGGTCTCTTTTTGCATAACTATTAAAGATAAACTATTTTATTCTTAACCTTTACAACACTCTGTCACAACAAAGTATTATTAGTAGACCTTACGATTTACATATTACACTTTTTTATGACACGGTTCTATGGTAAGTATCAATAAATTTGTTTAGATATAATATATTTAAGATATATTTCTCAATTTAAGTATTTAATTTATCGTTGTCTAGTACCCAAAGTATAAGCCTAGAGCTTAGTTTGGGACTAGCTCAGTTGGTGTGAGATTGTCCCCGTATGCTTATTTTATTACTTTATAGTAATTGTATCACTGTGCACCAAACTTTATAGGTTCTAAATGGTCGTAATATTCTCACATTTTTGATACAACTGACTTATACATTTGCAAAGATTAGGAAATATTTGAAGACATTTGATGTAACTCGAATTGTATCAATTAACACATACCATTTGAAGCAAATATAGGGTTAATTTTTGATCTAACTCAAGTTGTATCTTTCAAAATACGCAAAACTCTGGTGATAAATGATATAACTCGAGTTATATCAAAAGACACAGACATTTTTAAAGGCATAAAAACCGTGATTAATAATACATTTTTAGATGTATCATGAGGCACGAAAAAAAATATATAGTTATGGTTTTTTGAAGTGTTTTAACTAGAGAAATATCATTAAACACGGAAAATGGGAAAAAAAGGGTCAATTGTATCATTTTACACGAAAGTATCTTGGAAACTAGAAGGCCTAGGAACACGGGAGTTGGAGCAAACGATGCGTTATTTTTTTTTAAGTTGTTTCATGAAAGAACACGTTAACTGCTACAACTCAAGTTGTATCACTTGTCACAGGATGTGACGCAAGTATACATGGCGTCACGTGACTAGATAAAGTGAAACTTAATTTCAACGCACCAAGTACTCGCCACGATAGCTCACTGGTCTAAGTGCGCGACTATGAACCTGCGGTCGCGGGATCGATCCCCATACGGGGAATTCTTTTTCTATTTATTTGAGATTTTTATAATTTAAATACGGGCCGTTTCTTTATTTAGGCATTCCAGCTCATGGTTTAGAGGAGTTCACACTTGTGTTGCGAAATTTGTGTTCAACTGGAAAATACCCTCCTTAACACTCTAATGTGACGGAATTTATAAGCCATCGTAATTGATGTTGTAATTTATTGAAATTAAAGTCATTTTCTTTTTGTGTGAGTGTCATAATATTTGGACGAAGGAGTAAGTCATAGCATTAAGGCTCGATTAGACAGTCTCATTGTTTTCAATGCTTAAGACATCTACTTACAAAGGGACATTCCGCTTGTTTTAGCCTCTGGACATGCCCTTCGAAGTCTGACGAAACTAATTACGTTAGGAAATAACAAGACTGTTGCTAGCCGGTGACATTCTGGATTGGCAGGGTTCCCTAGGCAGCTAAAAACCCTCCTGGCGCTCAATACTTAGTCTTAGTTAGAATTATTAAGTTAGTTGTAAGAACCTAGGTTAGCTTCTTATTATATAATTGTTACTCTATAGTCATTCTTTCATTTCGCCGAGTTGACCCGTAACAAGGAGGCACATATACGTGGTTCAAATTTCAGCCTATTCCATTAACGAAAGGTGGTTCTAATTCAACATGCTGATTTTGAACCGGACAACTTACATACATACATGCAAACAGTGCAAGTTAATAAAAGCTTGTAAATGTAAATTTCGAGCTTTATAATCTTGTCACGAGAAGCTACCGAAAATGCTTTAAGATTTTTTCAAGGCAGGCACTGAAAATTACCAACTAAAGTAATAAATTAATGAAACTTGAAATTGCCTTAGGAGTTTTCAGAACATTTGGTGATGATACTTACTAATTAACAAAGAGAGAAGCTATTCAGGAAGTCTTTTTACTAAAGAAGGTTTTATAATTTACATTGATGTAAAAATCAGGTGTATCCCACTTTTTTATATTGACATCTCTCTCTCTCTCTCTTCTTCAACCTGTCGCCACCCAATGCTGAGTGTAGGTCTCTTCTAATGCACGCCATCTCTTTCGATCTTGAGCTTTCCTCCTCCAGTCCTTCCCCCCTATCCTAACAAGGTCGTCAGTCCATCTCATTGGTTGCCTCCCAACGTTTCTTCGGCCGGTACGAGGTCTCCACTCGAGCACTCCTGTACCCCACCTGTCATCCGTAGCACGACTTATGTGGCCTGCCCACCTCCACTTCCTCTGAGCTACGACCAAGGCAATGTCTAGCAGCTTCGTTCTTCTTCGGATTTCTGTATTTCTAACACGGTCGCGAAGAGAAATGCCCAGTATCGCTCGCTCCATAGCTCTTTGGGTGACTTGAAGCTTGCTTATCGTCTGCTTAGTGAGCGTCCAGGTCTCGGCTCCATATACCATGACGGGGAGAATGCACTGCTCAAATACTTGGCGTTTAAGATTGATAGGTATCTTGGGAGCCTTGAGCACATCAGACATGTTGCCAAACGCACCCCATCCCAATCGAATGCGACGGTCGACTTCGCCCTCCTGCCCGTTCTTGTTAAGGGACAAGGTGTGACCCAAGTAGACATAATCCTCCACTCTCTCTATGATCTGACCATTTACAGCAATGTGGTTTGTGCGGATATTTTTGCACAGTATTTTGGTCTTCGAGGTATTCATTTTTAGTCCAACTACTATTGAAACACGGTAGAGCTCTTCGATCATGGCCTGCAGCTCCTCAATACTTTCGGAGAAAATGATAACGTCGTCCGCGAACCTGAGATGGGTTAGGCGTTTTCCGTTTATGTTTATGCCTCTATTAGACCAGTCGAGAAGCTTAAACGTATCTTCCAAACAGGAAGTGAACAGTTTGGGGGAAATCGTGTCACCTTGCCTTACCCCTCTACCCACATGAACTGGTTGTGACAACTCATGAAGCTTTACTTGAAGAGTTGCTCCGCGGTATACGGCTTCGATAGCTTCCACATATCTGGTGTCTACTTGGAATCTGCGTAGCGAGTGTATGACGGCCCAGTGTTCTACAGTGTCGAATGCCTTCTCGTAGTCAATAAAGGCTACTACTAAGGGCTGGTTGTACTCAACACACTTCTCGATAACCTGCCGTACAGTAAAGATGTGGTCAATTGTGGAGAAACCACTACGAAACCCCGCCTGCTCTATAGGTTGCGCTGAATCCAACTTGTTACTCAAGCGCAAGGTAATTACTTTGGTAAAGAGCTTATACACATGGTTCAACAGAGAAATTGGTCGGTAATTAGATAGTTTGGCTAGATCCCCTTTCTTATGTAATAGTATCACGACCGCATTCTTCCACGCGTCGGGAGCTAACCCTTCAAAGAGTACTTTATTGTAGAGCAGTTGAAGCTGCTCCAGCACCCGCACACCTCCGTGCTGCAGATGTTCATAAGTCACTCTATCCTCACCTGGTGCCTTACCGAGCCTCATGAGCCTCAGCGCATATTCTATTTCGCCAATGCTAATCTCAGGGAGGTCCTCTGTAGTATGTTTCCGCAGGATAGCTCTTGGTTCTTGGAGGCTGCGCGCGGGTTCTGGTGTCTGAGAGCTGTACAATAAAGCGTAGAACTTTTCCACTTCTCTCATAATTTCGCCACGCTCTGTTGTCACTGTTCCGTCCCCCAACATTACCCTGTGTATCTGCTGATTTCCTCGTTTTAATTGCTTTCTAAAAACTTTGGGCCCTCTTCGTTTCTCTATCGTCTCCAAAATCAACTCATGTTTCGATCTTCTCAATTGTTTTCGTATTAAATGCTTGATACGAGTGTTGACTGAAGAGATGCCGTTTTGATCACGAGTTTGAAGAATGGCTGAGCGTTCCTCCACCACATCTTGGATCTCCTTAGACAACGGTTTGAGGGCTATCTTGGACTTGGGCTTTATAAGCTTTACTGTGTCAGTTATTGTGGTAACTAGCTGTTTGTTGATGGCATTCACGTCCCAGGTCTCAGTCGCATTAAGCCTTTTGGAAAGCTGTTCTTGCTAGTGCTTTCGCTGAGCAACAATAAAGTTTAAAATCAGTTTCCTTCGTTCTAGCTTCAAATCAATTCCTAGTCGGGCTCTCAAAATGCGATGGTCACTACCTGCGCTAACAGCATTGACTACATCTACATCTTGGATTATGTACTTCTTGTTACTTAGGATGTAGTCAATCTGGTTTTTGGTCTTCCCGTCAGGGCTGCGCCACGTCCACAATCTCTGGTCCTTTTTATGGAACATAGTGTTCATGGCGTAGAGTTTACTTTTTGCAAGGTAGTTTGCCAAAGTATGCCCTCTGAAATTTCTTTGCCCCAATCCGAACTTTCCTATATACTCTTCGTTTTCCACTCGTCGTCCGAGCTTTGCATTAAAGTCGCCAATAACTGTAGTATAGAAGCACGGGTCCTGACTTAAAGCGCAATTGACGTCTTCAAGGAAAATATCCATCTCCTCGTCATCTTGTGCGGATGTTGGCGCATACACTTGTACTACTTTAAGTGAATAGCGCTTATTTAATTGAAACGTAGCGTATACGACTCTAGGAGATACTGCTTTTATGTTACTCAGCTTTTCGGCGATCGAGGTATTTATAATAAATCCAACACCTCCCTGAGATTTATCCTCATGCCCTTTCCAAAAGAACAGTTGGCCGGATGGTAGTTTGACGAGTTTCTCACCTCTACGCCTAGTTTCACTCAAACCAATTGTCCCACTTGATCTTATTCAGAACTTCGGACTCCAACTCTTGATAACGATCCTCATTAAGTAGGGTTCTTACGTTGTACGTAGCCAGATAAATATTTTGTTGGCAGCCGTATCCGGTCTCCCAGGGATTCTTAGCACCCGGGCCTAGCGGGACGACTGGGAACTGAGGGCCTGTCTTTACGTCGTCTTTGCATGAAGGTTACTAGCCTTGAAACTCCACGCTGGCCAATGCGGGTTGGAGAGTCTACACTTTTAGAGGGAATTTAGCTCCTCTCGACTTGTAGCAGCCGCTCCCGAAGTCGGGAGGGTCAGGTTATTTACCGCCGCCTGATGCTCGGCGTTTGTCACTCGTTTAGCACCACCCGGGGGACACGTGTAGGGCTACAAAGGGTTGGAACCTACGGACGCGAGCAACAACCATTCCCCATATATTGACATAACTTACACGAAACATAAAATTATAAAGGGTGAGCCACGAATCTTACTACAAAATGAAAGTGTACCTGGTCTGGCTGTGTGTTTGGTCGTTACTTGTTCTAAACTACGCAACTGATTTGCATGTAGTTTACACTATAATTTAGTTTATGGCATATGGGTTAGATATTGGCAACTTATGTACACAAGGTCACTAATAATGTATTCACCTATGCATGCATGTAAATATCCACACAATGTGTCGAAAATATGTACACGTACATATTTTCGACACTTTGTGTGGACATTTATTTTTAACCTTGTTTGTATCTATTTTTATGAGTTTGACTGTACGTGTGAAACAGTAAACTCAACTGAAGCAAAGCAAGCACGGGTCGCTAGTAAAGAACAAAGTCAAATAAAACGATGCTTTATTTTAGAAGGACGCAATTACTTTTAAGAGAAATATAACGTTCTTGTCCTTGTCTTTCCATCGGAGACTGAAGTAGATAAAAGCAGAAACGTCTGGGACGACAATTTTCTAAGAAGCATTAAAAAGATTGCAGTGGCGTAAAGCATAAAATCGTATAGCAATGTCAACATAGGAATAAATGCTAATATTATCAATGTTAAAGTAACTTTGTTGGTCTGTTGGTTACAATTTGACGGGTAAAAAGCTGAACCAATTTTAATGAAATTTCGTATTAAGATAGCTTAAACTCTAAAGGGCATTATATAATTTTTTTCTGCGAGTAGCGATTAACGAGTCCTACGCAGACGGAGTCGCAGGCAACAAGCTAGTAACTTATAAATATAATTAAAACATTAAATTTACGGTTTTCTGCCATTTCAACCTTTTTTTTTATGGCATAGAGAAGGCAAACGAGCACACACACCACCTGATGGTAAGTAGAAACTGTGATCCATAGACATTCGCACTCACAAGACTGCAATGCATTCCTAAGACTGCAAATGCGTTGCCAACCCTGAGGACTAAGATGGAATGCCTCTATGCTAGTCATGTCACCGGCTGTCTTACCCCCAAACCGGAACACAACAATGCGAACACTGCTGTTTGGCACACTCAAACATGTTTGCTTAATGGCACCGTTTTAAATTATACCGACTTTCTTATATGAATTACGTAGGTTTGGTTAGGTAAGACATACGACTACCAAAAAAAAAACTGCGGCGAGAAGGCAGAGGCCGGGTACAGTCTGTGGCTGAACACTGGTGACTTACTTACTTACTGCAGGTATCAACAGTCTTCTACTTAAGTGTAGTTTATACATAGTTTATGTAAGTTTAAGTATGTCAAATTCAAATTCAAATTCAAAATTATTTATTTCAGGTTTCCCCATAGAATAGTTAGTAAAGTTCCTTATTGCATTATATTAGTAGACTACATTTACATTTACATATCAACTTTAATATTGGCACAATTTCACAATTTTATAATTTTGATGTCACAATTTAGTATGCATTATAATAAACATTCATTAATTCATTTATTTTTATTCCATAACATCATTATTATCATTTATTTTTATTTTTATTGTATGTATAATTATGTATAAATATATTATGTTTTTGTATCTATTTAATTTATGTAGATATTATTATGTTTTTTTTTAGTTGTACAGTTGCCTACTCGATGTATAAACTTTTAATTAGGTGACGTCACGGACGATGACGAGTGCGGTCGCGCTTTGATGTTTAGAAGGTGTAAATAAATTAATAATCTATCGTAAAGTAAGATTTAATCAAAGTACTAAGTTGATACCATTACAATTATTGCCGGTCAGTGTTTTCGTTGTGAAATTTAAATAAATAATATATGTTTTTAGCAAAATAAGATAAGTGAACTAATCTTCTTGTGACTTATACCCACCAAATATACAATAAATCAGTGTCGGTCATTATCCGTAGTGTAAAGTTCTCAGTGCCTGAATAAAACTGCGTCATAGCCTGCAGTTAAGTAGAGCCGGTACGCCTTGCGCCGGAAAGGTCCGATTAAGGAAAATATTTAATTAATTCGTTTTCCTCATAGCGCGAGGCGCCATCTAATTCATTAGTGCTGAAACTGAGTAGTGCGCCATCTAGTGTAGTTGTGACGAACTACTGGGCCGTAGTAGACTTAGTTGAGCGATCGATATGTCGGCTTGCGCGGCAGCTTGTGGAAAGCCACTTGCGGCGACAGGTGTCGCTAAATGCTCTGTATGCCCATCAGTGTATCACAAGCCCTGTGTCAATATCCCCATTACCGGCCGCGTCCCCACTGCTTGGGCATGCCCGGCTTGTAGAGCTAAGCCTATGCGGGACAATGCGGACAACACCCCCGTTAAAACAGCTGAAGCTCCCCCAGCTTGCGAAATGCTGCAATGCGATGCAAATGCTGTTGCGTCGATGTTGTCGCCTGTGGAGCATGCGGATGTCGCGGAGCAGCTTCGTTTGTTCCGGACGGAATTCAGCGCGACAAGGGATGATTTGGTGGGCCTCAGGCAGGAAATGGCTGAGATCTACAAATTCGTGCGAGGTTTCGAGGCTCGTTTTCAGGCAGTAGAAGAGAGGGTGCAGCGGTTAGAGGAGCAGATGGTGCAGCGATCGTCGGATGGTAATGCTAACAGTGAGTTGGCAGCGTCGGTTGCCGCTTTAAAACTAGAGCTTTCCGACCGCGACCAGGACCTGCTCCTCAACGATGTAGAAGTCACTGGAATCCCAGAGCAGCCAAATGAGAGCCCCGTACACCTCACTTGCTTGGTCGCGCGGAAGCTCGGCATCAGCTTGGAGGAGCGTGACATTGTCTTCGCCGAGAGAGTGGGACCGAGAAGATTAACGCCGGCCGCTCAGGGGGCAGGTGCTGTGGCGCCACCTGGTGCCGGGAGTTCTGCCGCCGCGCCTGCGCCGGTGCCTGCCGGGCGCCCGCGCCCGCTGATCATACGGCTCGCGCGCCGCGGGACCCGCAACGAGCTGCTGCGTGCTGCGCGCGTGCGCCGCGGGGCCGACACTTCCGACCTTGGCGTGCACGGGGAAGCAACTCGTTTCTATCTGAACGAGCGGCTGACAAGGCTGAACCGGTCTTTACTATTTAGTGCGCGCCAGGATTGCAAGAAGCTCGAATGGCGCTACTCGTGGACCAGGGACGGGCGAGTCTACGTGCGCCGACAGAGTGGTGAGCCGCCACACCGAATCCGATCTGAGGAGGACATTAAACAGGTTTTTGGAAAGAGTCACATTTGAGGCATAGTGTTAAGAAAATAATTGTAACTATTTTATGTTTGTTTATTTTATATAGTTTAATGTTTCACACAAGGCCCATATTAGGTAGGCAGATTATAATATATCTAAAGGCTTTAACTGTTCTCAGCATATTTTTCTTAGCCAGTTTAGTATACAGAATGCAGCAGATGATTGATATGAATTTTTATATCCTAATTTATAGATATCACAATTATATGTTTGAATTGTCAGTGTTCCAAATAATAAACATTTGCAATGATAAATAAGCAGCTAAAGATTGGTTTGCTAAACGCGGGTTCTCTTGGCACGAATCACGACAACTTCATTGCAGCCTGTACTCTACAAGATTTTGATATTTTGGCAATAAATGAGACGTGGCTAAGAACGGGGGAGGAGGGACGAGCGCCAGTACTACCAGGTTGCAGACTTCGCCACAAACCTCGCCCGCCAGGCCCCTTCTCTAGGGGCGGAGGAGTAGGGTTCTATATAAAGCAAGGGGTCAGCGCTCGTACCTTGTCCCACCCGGTAGATCCCCAGCACAGCTTGGTTGAACAAATGTGGGTGACATGGAATCTTAATGGTGAGAGACTAGTGATTGGGACAGCGTATCGACCGCCTCGAATGGATGTGGACCTGTTCTTTGATGCCATCTCTGATACAATTAGTTCCCTACGCAACTATGACCATATAATCCTTCTGGGCGATTTCAACATAAATACTTTGGCTAGTTCGGATCCAAAATTAACTAAATTTAATAATTTCCTGTCTTGTTTTTGCCTCACTCAGTTAGTTACAGAGCCGACACACTTCACAGACACTAGTAGGACCCTCATTGATGTTGTTTGCACTGATTTGCAAGCTAAAAGTATTGACGTTGCACACTTGGGGTCCCTTCATGGACACTGTCTTGTAGGTTGTGAGTTTCACATTAAGCGTAAAAAGCCAAAGCCATTTACCATCACCCATAGACCAATGCATAACATTAATCCCTTATTTTTTGATAGAGACTTGCAAAGTATAAAATGGGAACTAATACCTTTGGGCAATGTAAATGAGACAGTCAATGATTTAAATCAGCTAATAATGTTTTTATTTGACCTACATGCACCTATAAAGACAACCGTCGTCAAGGTCCCCCAACCCCCTTGGATAACTGACACTATAAGGTCTATGATGCAATTGCGTGATAGGGCGGCAACAGACTATCACAAGACAGAATCTAGTATTAAGAAAAATTACTATAAGGATTTGAAATCCACTGTATCTAAGGCACTGTATCATGAGAAAACTGCCTACTTCAAGCACAATATCAACAGTATAAAAAATCCAAAACAACTATGGAAGAATCTCAAGTCTACCTTGTTACCAAAACATGAAGCAGAGTTACCTACTTCTCTCAGTGACCCTCACATAATTAACAAGCATTTCTTGAGCCTGCCGAGCACATTGCAGGTCTCTATTTCACAGCTGACCTACTTTGAATTTCATAAATATACTGATTCAGTCTTTAAGTTAGAGCCAGTAAATTCAAATATAGTTGCTAAGTTAATCAGAGGTCTTAAATCAAATGCAGAGGGCTGTGACGGCATTAGTCTGAATATGTTGTTAATGACTTTGCCATACACTCTTGACATAATCACTAATTTAGTAAATTCCTCAATATTAACATCTGCCTTTCCCGACATCTGGAAGGTGGCCATTGTGCGGCCTCTACCTAAAATATCAAATCCATCTCAGCTTAAAGACCTTAGACCCATTAGCATTCTACCATGCATGTCTAAAATAATGGAAAAAGTTGTCTGTTTGCAAGTGACTGAGTACCTGGAAAAAAATAATATATTACCAGATGTTCAGTCAGGTTTCAGAAAAGGTCGTAGCACTGTGACAGCCTTGCTGGATGTCACAGATCGCATCCTATGTGCCCAGGATCAAGGAATGTGTACTCTGTTGGTGCTGCTTGACTTTTCTCGTGCATTTGACTGTATAGATATTAATTTACTGTTGTCCAAATTGAGTTACTATGGCTTTGATAGAAGTGTGCTAAAATGGTTCAACAGTTACCTTAGTCATAGATGTCAGTATGTGAGGTTGTGTCAGAGTGATGGATCGTCTCAAGCATCAGGTAAAATGGAGCTCACACGGGGCGTACCTCAGGGATCCATCCTTGGCCCAATCTTGTTCATTTTGTATGCTGCTGACATAGGGACACAAATTTTAGATTGCAAGTATCATTTATATGCAGATGATGTGCAAGTATATATCTCGTGTAAACCGACTGAAATTGATAATGCAATACAAAAACTCATCATGGATCTTTCAAGAATAGCAGCCTGGGCCTCGGGTAATGGTTTACTGTTGAATCCTACTAAAACGAAGTACCTAGTTTTTGGTAGCAAGCAACAACTGTCTAGGCTTGCCCCTGCCCGGGATGTTAAGTTGATGGATGAGCCTATTGAGAGAGTCGGTGAAGCGCGTAACTTAGGCCTGTTAGTGGATAGCGAACTACGTTATGAAAAACATATTTTAAATTCGATGAGAGGATGTTTCTACAAGTTGAAAGTTTTGTACAAGATTAGACCCTTTTTAAGTGAAGCCCTGCGAATTCAGTTAGTGGAATCTCTTGTATTGTCAAAATTGAATTATATGGACATAGTTTATGGTCCGCGTCTACTCTCAAAAACAAAAAGGCTTATTCAGCGAGTTCAAAACGCCTGTGCCTGTTTCTGTTTCGCCATTCCGTTTCGGGCCCATGTCACACCTTATTTGAATAAATGTAACATTCTTAAAATGCTACATAGACGCAAGCTTCATCTGGCATGTCTCCTCTTCGGGGTAGTAAAGCACCAGGCCCCAGCATATCTCTTCGATAAATTATCTTTTCGTAACCCACGGGGTAGTCGCCAGTGCGGGTCGCAATTATTGTCCCATCGACATGCGTCAGCTGCTTTTCGTGGCAGTTTTACATACGTAGCAACAAAGTGTTGGAACAATTTGCCTCCGCCGCTTAGGAACCTGAAATGTATACGTAGTTTTAAGGCTCAGTTAAGGAAACACTTGCAGGAACACCAAAAGAGTCAAGAAAATTTCATACACGACACTAGTTGCTATTAAATTTGGTTCGAGTCACATTATCATTTAGTACCTACCTGCTTTTTGTATCCCTGAAGCATCCAGAAGCATGTTACTGGCTGTTTTACATAATGCTGACTGTATGCACTTTCGGATTTAGTTTCTTTAGTTTTCTAGTTTTAATTTGGTTATCATGGTCCTTGACCCATTTTTTCTCATAATTCGATTAAAATTCAGTAATCTGTAATATTACGTAATCGACGTAATTGTTAATTTATCCACAGATTGTAGGATATTGAATGTATCTGTCATAGATAAGGCCTGGTTTTGTTTTATTTTTTTTAAATAAGCCACAGATTACATGACGCGTTGTAAAGCGGTGTAAAGCGGTGTTTGCACGACGATATTATTATTGTATTTGTGTGGCATGTTTTTATCTGTTTATCTGTTTCTTTCTTTTCTTTTAAATTTTATTTCTATCAGTATTTTTTGTTAACTGCTTTATGTTTGTGCGATCGTGGCGTCATTGTGCCGTGTCTTCACCAAAATGGTCACAACGGAAGACCAGCGCTGGCTCTGCCAGCATCACGCTGAGTTGTGTCCATTTCGTGACAAACCACTTAGGTACGCTTTTTTCAGAATTCTGTATTTGTTAATTTGTTTGTCACGAATAAATAATTTCTTTCTTTCTTTCTTTCTTAATTTTCTCAATCTCTAAAGGGTTAGCTGGAAGAGATCCGTTAAAGGGATAAGCTCGCCTTTTTATATATTTGTTTGTAATGTTTATTGTGTTGTTTTTGTTTTTCTTTCGTACAATAAAGTGTTTACACACATACATACATACTTTACCCTACCCGGTAGAAAAGGATACAAAACGTCAACTTAAAGCATTAATGTTCAAAGGAACAGTAAGGTGCAGTTTGCCATTACATATTTACAGGAGTTGTTATTGGTACAGAATCGATTTAAATGCAAATTTTATTAAAACACAAGGCGATCAGAAATTGAACAAAGTTAAGCCAGCGCACGTGGGGAGCCGCGGGCAAACAAACGTGTATAAACGAGTGCGTAATTACGTGCTTTATTAAACAGTGGCGGTTTTATAATGGGTTCAAAGGAGACTGGTGTGATAAAAGGCGAGTTTTAAAAGTGTGACTGCATTTTGATGCGTCTGTCTCTCCCCAGGCTGTATCCCATGAACCGTGTCAGCTAGACAGTTCAAAATTTCACACAATCATGATGTATTTTTATTGTGTGTATTTTTATTGTGTGTATTTTTATTGTGTGTATTTCTATGTATTTCTGTTGCCCCTGTAAAAACAAATACTAAAGACAGAATAAAATAAATATTTAAGGCTCCCATAGAAGAAAAGTGATTATTTTGCCGTCGAAAACATTACCCTCCTACTGACGCAGTTGAGTGCTTATGTGAATTCCATACATTTTTCAGTTTTCAAAATTCGTTTAAGTTAACGTCTTATCTAGCGTCTCTTAACACGTTTTCGAACAGTAAAGGCGATTCGAAAACACGACGTATGATTGAAAATGTTCCAGCTTAAGCCACGCAAGCGTTTATCTTACTTGTTTCTTAGTTGACTCATCAATTTACTTGTTAACAAGTTTGTTAGCGAAGTTCAAATGACAATCTACCGTCGTTAGCGTAACTTTGAAGGATGCATATTGTTATCACAAATGTCGTGGTGACCGAAGTTCTGTTGTGATCATATTATAAATACTTGCTGTAGGATTATATTAATACTAGCGACTGGCCTTCGCTTCGCTTCAGTTTATATGAGTATGATTAACCTTTAGGCTTTAGCCATCCTCAATAAATGGGCTATCTAACACTGAAAGATTTTTTCAAATCGGATCGGTAGTTCCTGAGACCGCGTTCAAGCAAACAAACAAACAAAATATTCAGCATTATAATATTAGTATAGATTCAAAGATCATATTGTTACAGAGTAAAAGTGCCCGTGCGGCTTACTGAATAAACATCTTTAATCTCTTATTTCACGATGGCGTGCTGGCCCCTACTCTGATGAATGGTAGTGAATGTTGGGTGTAGCAGGACAATCGTATAAATGCAGTTGAAATGCGTTCTTTGCGTAATATGTGTTGTGTGGAACTGAAAGATAGAGAAAGAAATGAAAAAGTTTTATTTTATTTTTATTTTATTTATTGGGGAAAAAAACAGATAATAGACATTACAAAATGTTATTAAGTTAGAGAGAAATGTGGACTAAAGGAAGATGTAGTAACTAAAATTTAACAGGACACGCTTCGATTGTTAGGTCACATGGAAAAGATGGATAAACGAAGATTGACGAAAGAGATATACAGAGCAAAAGAGAGTGGAAGGGTCGGAAGAGGCCGCCTGAATCAAATCGGAGAAATACTGGAAAAGGCCCGAATCTTAAGTACGTAAAACCGACCTGCGTACGAGTATATGATTCGATGCATGAATGTAAAATAAGCGAAAGAGATTTGTCAGGATCGTAGCAGATGGAACGAAGAGGTCTCTGCCTACCCCTCTGGGAAACCCGCGTGATTTAATGTATGTGTATATAGTCTCTCTTTTTCACATTTAAATTTAAAATGCCACGTGCTTAATACTTGTTTTCATAATTTTTCCATCACCATGTTTGATGTCTCTGTTATTTGGTTCGTTCTATCCCGTATTCGCTAAGTCTAAGTTGTTAAAGCATCCAAGGAAGGTTGAGGGTAGGTACACAAGATGTCGTATGTAAATTTACGACAACATTACCGTCTTATCTATTATAATGATAAACAAAGGGCAGGTGCAGGATCCAGAAATATTAGACCGGTGTGGTTGGCGGGTTAGAATAGTGCCACTCCTTACCACACCTTGTCTTGGATGTCGCATGAGGTGACTAGGAGAATATAAGCTTGTAGTACAATTAAGCGATGGGCTTGCTACCTGTTACTTTACTCTGGTAAATATCTTAGCTTGTTTGTGCAAAATGTGGTTACAGAATTATTCATAAGTCTTACTTAGAGTTGTAGGTAATTCTGTAGTTATGCCTACCGCCTTCAGGGAACCAAGGCATGAGTAAGTATAAGTTTAAGTTTTTAAGGCGAAGAGGTAAGCACGGACCTTTCGTACTTACTTGGTGCAAGTTTTTTATTCTCTAGTGCATCTTTTGACTTAAATATAAAATGTTTATTGAGTTAGTACTTGCGTAAAGTCGTTCGCTACCGTTTTACGTTCAAAAACAACGGACGGGCGAAACGAGCGAAATCGCAGCAGCGAGTTTAGGTAGTCCCGTCAGAGCGAACAAAGCACATTTTAGCGAGTGCATTTTCAATTAAGCAGCCTTATACGTTCGATCCATCGGCAGAAACCATGCTAATAAATTGAAAATGCACGCGCTAAATATGTTTGGTTCGCACTGACGGAACTACTTACTCGTAAACGCCGGTTGGACATTCACTCGTCCGTCCGTCCGACCGTCGTTGTTCAGAGAATCACTAGTTTGAATGTTTTTAACGAGTAATAATGATGAACTTTTCTCTGTTATAAATCTCTCAAGGGTTGCTTGATGACGTCAAAACTATTATTTAAAAAAATAAGCTATTTTCCTCGTAAAATGAGTCGGAAAGGATATTATGATGGATATTTGCTGAGGTTCATACGGACTGCTTTTTTGCCATCATGAAGAAATGCGTAGCTTCAGTCTTCCTCCGCAGCCGCGGCAGCACGAACGGCATACTAAGCATGCTGGCCCAGCGCTGGGAATGCTGGGATTTGCCTATGTTTGAACGGTGCGTTCAGCTGCACGCACCCTGTCGCGACACCAGCACGAAAAATGTATTATTATTGTTCTGTGTATTTTAGAATAAAGTAGTCATTTAAGTATACTAACACTACATTTAGGTTACTGTATCTAACCATTATAAATTTATAATCTGAAATAAAAATAATTTAATTTATCTTATATTGTCATCTTTAGTGTTTCTTCACTTTATTCGTATGGTTAGTTTTTTTAACCATGCGCATTTTTTCATTATTATGTGTATTTAGTAATGAACCTCCAGGTCTTTTCGTACTTATATTATTTAGTACAAAGTACTTCTTTACTGCATTCGAATATGACTGTATGGGTTTTAAAAAAATAAAAAAATAGTAACAAAATAAATATCTTTTATATTTTGTCTTGTTTATCTAACAAGTATACAGTCACATTTGACTTATTCAGACAAAGCATATTCGCAGTAGTTTTAGTATCACAACCAAGTCTAATCCAAAACACTGTGTAATCAAATCCGGAATAGAATTTAAAGGCAAATGTGATAATTATGTTGCATGTAAAGTACATAACACTTCCGCCTGTTGGTTCGGTGCGCCAACAGTAAATCCAATCAAGACCTCCGACATTGAGTAACTCCAAGTACTGTATTGGAAGTAATTGCTTTGCGGTGATTCTCATACCAATCAAAACTGTGATTTTAATACGCATTTCGACAGTTAGCAAATCAATTCTCAGGGCAGACGGACTACAAAATGGCAGTTCGAGGGCAGTTCTGCCGTCATTTTTAAAAAGGCAGTCTTCTGACCGCACTTACTTTTGAGAAAAACGCGAAAGCAGCCTTCATTTTGACTTTTTCTCTTTAATCAGGTTGTGTAATAAAATGTGACGTAATGGTGGTTTTTCTTGGTAAACGGGTATCAGTTCTTTATATTAATATTTTTATTTTTTATTTTTTTTATTATTTATTTATATAAAATTAATTATTAATTGTGAAATGAATTAAGTGTTTATTTTTACTATTTATAATAATCCACTTAAAGGCAGCCAAAGTCCCCAGGCTGCCTTTTAGTGAATTATTAATAACAATCTATTTTTGAAAATCATCCGGCCTCTCAATTACTTGCTAATAATTTTTTATAAAGCAGTTTTTTAGTAAGGCTGCCTTTTAAAAAAGTTTCGAAACCAAAAATCTTTTTAGAGTAATTATTAACAAAGATGTGAAAGTCCAGTAACTGCCTTTAAGTACATTATTACACCAAACTACTTTTTTTAAGCGAACATTGGCCAAATTATATCTATTGAGTAATTCATTAAAAGGCAGCCTAAAATGCTCAAATGCAATTCACTGCTTTTTAAGTAATTTTCTTTTAAGTGTTATTTTTTCTAAAACTTGGATAACAACAGTCAAGTGAATTTAAATGAAATAAAACACGAATACAATACGAGTAATATCAAACTTTTATTAAATTCAATAGGCAGAGATTGTATCTCAAACTTAAAGTAAACTTTAATACTTATAAATCTATAGAGCCACACTCAAAATTTACCTAGAACTGTATAATATTTCTAATCAAGTAAACTGAGTCACTAAAAAGTAGTAGGTACGACGTAGGTACAATGCCTTTTTAAACTGTTGTGACAGTTTTGCAGACTATTTTTTAAGAAAAATATGTAATTTTTTGGTTAATAAATAAACAATAATAAAAATAATAATAAATAAAACCGTGTAGCTGCAATAAAATGGAAATATCAACAAAAACTTTAAACAATAAATCAAAATGTATGTACTTACCTATTTGTAAATGTATTATTTTTAAAATTAACATTGCATTTAATTTAAGCTAAGAATTATGCTGGTGATTCAGATTACGTGATCATTGTTATAACTTTTCTATATAGGCAGGTACTTAAAATCTAGAAACTTCGTTTATCCTTAACAAAATTTAAATAATATAAAAATGAATAATAATAGTGAGTAATAATTATTTTAAATAATATAATTATATTCAAATAATAATAATTATTATTATTATTTTCCGTGTATGGGGTGGACAGTATTCTGATACGGGCTCTCAAATCATTATAATGATGACTCGAGTGCCTGTGTCAGGATAAATGGAACGTAGGTATACGGACTGGTTTAGCATCGAACGTGGTGTTCGACAGGGCTGCGTAGCGCCTCCTTGGCTGTTCAACCTATTCATGGACAGTTGTTTGTCAGATCTGAAAGAGTATCATTGTGGAATAAGGATGAATGAGTCAGTTTTTAAAACTTTGTTGTATGCTGATGATCAAGTTCTCCTTGCATCATCGGCGGACCACTGACAACAAATGGTAACTCTGATGAACTGAGGCGTTTAAAAGAAAAGATTTGAAAGTGAATGTTAAAAAGACGAAAGTGATGGTTGTGGAGAGGGATGAAGGGTGCGTATCTACTCACATAACTTTTTAAGTCCTATTATCGGAAGTCCGAAAATGTTTCTCATACCATTTTACATCATAATGATCACTCTTCATACTCTTCATATTTTTTTTGAATACTAAAGATCGGAACTCATAATCATCTGAATTCATAACGCCAATATTCATGGAACAGTACACTTTTCAAAATTTCTTAAATATCTTACGTGTAGAAAAGGTTAGGTTAGGTTAGGTTAGATTTATAAAAATCCTCAAAAAGTAACAGTTTCTTAAAGAAATGCATTATGAGTTGCGATAATTATGACTTCAAAAGTATGAACAAAAAAGTATGAGGAAAAAAATTATGAAGAGGGATTATTATGAATACACATCGGTAGTAAAACTAAAAATAGGAATAAGAATTTTATGTGAGCCAATATGGACCCAGGGATGAAACTGATACAGAATGTGAAATAATGATTGGAGATGAAAAGGTGGATCAAGTGAATGAATTTGTGTATTTAGGTTCTTTGTTTACGAGAGGTGGGAAATGTGACGCGGATATTGAAAGAAGAGTAGAAGCGGGAAATATGATGAATGGGGCGTTACTCTCAATCTTGGCAAACAAGGTCATATCGAGCAAAGCTTGCCTGTATGGTACCTAGTGAATCTTGGGTATGGCAGAAGAAGAACAGTAGGTATGTGTGTGGAGTTAGAATGATAGATAGAGTAAGAAATAGCGAGATCCGAGAACGATCTGGATTGAAAGAAGATGTAGTGACTAAAATCGAAAAGGGTATGCTAAGATGCTTTGGTCATTTAGAAAGGATGGATGAAAAAAGAGTTACGAAAGAGATATGGCGAGCGAGAATGAGTGGAGATTTCGGTAGGGGACGTCCTAGACGGACGTACAGTGATCAGATTCGTGATGTACTGAATAAGGCCCAAATCAAAAGCACCCGAAACCGACGTACGTGCATGAAGAGATTGATGAATGTAGAGGAAGCGAAAATTGTGTGTTTAGATCGGTGCACCTGGCGTTCCATAATCTCTGCCTACCCCATTGGGAGACAGGCGTGAAGTTATGTATGTATGTATGTATTTAAAATTAAAAGGCACTGAAACTTGCGATCATCAGTTTCCGTACAGCTAGTAGTATATTATGATTATTATGAACTATTAGTTTTTATGTAAATATAGATTAGTAAGTAAGAGGTTAACATTACATATATTTGTGTATAAATATCACTGTAGTCTTACAATCATAATCGTTACAAAAAAATAAAATAACGCAAATAACGTCCATACGAAGAAAAATCCAAATTATAAAAAATACTTAAAAGGTTTTTAAATATCAGCATCTACTGATATGGGTAAATTCTTCCAAAACAATAATTTATGTAGTGGCAATATGGGGCCCAAGCTTAGAAATAATAATATCTTTTCTTTCTTCCGAAATGCCTTTTGGTTTTTCACGAGGAGACAAAACCGTGACAGTTAGATTTTTGAGAAAATTGTCTTTCAAAAAGCACATTGAAATTTCTTGGCCATTATAGTCATTTTCATAAAAAAGGTCACTTGGCGGCGGCGCACTGATTTGTGACGTCTCAGACTTTAAATCCACTCAAAAATTGTATTGGCGCGACCAAACATGACTGCCTTTAAATGAATTATTGCGAGAAGACTGCGTTTTAGTATCCGATGAACACGATTTTTTTTAACTAATAATTTTTTTAGGAACGTAAACTCCGTTGTTCGAAGTATAGAAGTAACTATTATCTAGTAAATAATTATTAAGAAGGCAGCCAAAGTCACATGACTGCCTTTTAAAGATTTTTTCTGCAAATGCGGCTTTTTAATGAATTATTGTACAGCTAATTTACATAAAAATAATTAGGAACAGACAGTTTGGTACAAAACTGTCTTTTAAATAAGTTTTTGCCTAAAATTTTCCAAATTATTTTGCAGTCAAGGTACTTAAGCTGCTTTTTTATGAATGAATGTGAGATGACTGCGTTTTAATGAATTTGGTAATGGTATTCAACCACTTGACTGCCTTTCATGGAAAAAATATCTCGAAAACTAAACGTGATAGAGAAAAACGGGTTAAATAGGCTGATGCGTCTTTTTTTCCTGATCACGACCATATACATAACTCAAATTTGGTAAATTGTCAGATGACTGCCTTTTTAAGAATCACGGCAGAGTTCTGATGCATTTGACGTAACTGTATCAAAACGTACGTACGTCAACTGCACTTGAACTTGTACAAGTACTGCCATTTTGCAGCTGGGTTCCAAATGTACCGGCTCTTATTGTTACAGTTACCAAAAAATTCATTAATCAGATGAAAAATTCGAGATGAAACCTTTTATTGGGTAGCCGAGCCTCACTTATGTGAACATATTTTTGAAGAATTGGGCGTATATTTTGATCTGGTTTTCGGATATTAGTTAGATGTCCGGTAAACTTATATACCTTACCATAAACGAAATCGAAATATGCAGCCACTTCTACAAAAATATGACCACGAAAGTACATACATACACTAGTTGACTTCTACAATTAAGTTGTCAAGCAAACAAGAGCTATTATATTGTTTAACGTAGAATAGAGGCCTATTAAGGCTTTTCAATTGCCACTACACTACATCTTCTTTCAATCCACATCGTACTCGAATCTCGCTATTTCTAACTCTTTCCATCATCCTATCTCCACATACTCCTACTTCTCAGAGCTCTCATTACAACAGCACAAATCTTGCTTTAATTTTTCTTCTGCTATACCGTTAGTGTCAATACTCCCTGAACAATGGCGTAGTGAGCTTTGCTCAGTATGATCTTTTTTGCCAAAATTTAGTGTAACGCCCCATTGATCATATTTTCCGCGTTTACTCTTCTTTCTTTATTCCTCTCACATTTTCCATCTCTTGTAAACATCGAACCTAAATACACAAACTCATCCACTTGTTCAACTTTTTCATCTGACATTCTGTTAGTTAGTATACACACATAAACATAAACTCACGCCGTTATTCCCAGAGTGGGCTAGGCAGAGCTACAGAATTTCCAACAACTATAAAAACTTTTTGATAATTCTGTAACCACATTTTGCACACTTAGGCGAAGATGTTTACCAGTGTATTAGTGACAGATTGCAAGCCCATCGCCTAACAGTACTACACGCCTTTATTACCTTAGTCGGCTTTTACGACATCCACGGTAAGACTTGGAGTGGCACTATTCTAATCCGGCAACCACACGGGGGGTTAAATAGTATCAGTACAAAATAAAATGAGTTGAACAAACATACTCGTATAATTTTTGCTAAGTGAACGAATAAAGTTTGTACCCGGTTCCGCCTAGCCAGACGAACTTTTTAAAAAACTTTTAGCCTTTCTTTCCAGAATAACTATGTTCGACTGGTGCTTGATCAAAGAAAATAAACGAGAAAAGTTAGCCTTTGTTTACCTTTGTTACTCGTATCTTTATTTCATGCTTGAATAAAAAGTTACTTACATTGAATTTGTATTAAGAGACTTCATTATGTGACGGTTGCATAATGCTTATTTGAAACTTCATGACACTGTCTTGCTGTCACTAAAAAAACATGTCGTAGACACGTTTTGTACATGATATGACTAACCCAATCACGTACCGAATTCATTATGAATAACGTTGGTGTTTTGGTAAAATTCACTCTTAGTGAATATTAATAGCAATATCTTTAAATTGTAAAGAAGTAAACAGCATTTTAGAATCAGTATTAGATACACCATTTTTCAAAATATGGGCACTCTGTCTTCATACATTTTTTATTCACCACAAGGAAACAAACTCGTTGCAAATTTGGAAGAAAAATGTGTTGTTACTAATTAAGACCCAATTAACAAGAAATCAGTCTAGCCACCATAACGCTCCAATACACATTAATTAGCGTCACTATAAGAGAATATTTTACAACAAACAGAACGAGAAAGTGTCTTCATTTGTGGCCTAGGCGGTCATTTAATTGAAGTAAGGTGCCAATTATTAAGAAAATAGAAAATTTCGATTATCTCGAAACCACGCCTTTTTTACTAAACCTGTCCTTTTTAGGGACCAGCCTAAGGTGGATAGAACTGGGTCCATTATTTACTGGTTGGTTTATTTGACGGGTGTAACAGGAAAGCGCATAAAACAGAACGAACCGAGGGCGGGTCCTAGCTTGTGATAAAAGCTATTTAATTTATCTAACCGAGAACAGTTACAAATACGTAATGGCTCGTTATACTACCGGAGCCCATAATTCCTGAACGATAATTAGTCACGCAATACAAATTTGTAACAAGCATGTATCTCCTAATAGCTAGAGTCTGCATCAAATAGATATGTTAACATTCAATTTATTCCGAGGGTCAGTAGTAAAAGACGATTTATATACGTCCTTTTACATGGGACGGGGTTTACACCGAAATGTAACAAGTGTTCGGTCAGTCGTCGAAAGGATGGTGATTTTGTAGTCACGATATTTTTTTAAAGGTGAAATTATGAAATCATCGTAACAGATAGACAGTCTATGATATTTTTGATATTAAAAGATAACTAATTGCGGCTTTTTAGGGTTAGGTACCTGAAGACGGACCGTTGGGCGCCTACGGGACCCTATTAACGTTTTTCGTCATTGCGTCCATCCGTCTATCTGTCTGTCCTAACTTTTAAGAAACGTTTGTTGTCAACGTGTTTTTGTTTCGATATATTAAGTACAAACCCTGAAAAAGGTCAGGTATAAGCAGGGCTGGCGCAGATTCGATTAGAAATCGAATTTAAATTGGTATGTAATAATACTTACTGTGCGGTGGTAGCGAACCCTCGATGCGCGAGTTCGACTCACACTTGATCGATTTTTATAGCATTGAGGCTTTTACACTCGTATTTATAGTCAAGAAAAGTAATTACTTCAGTAAAAGTAATGACTTAAGCAACGATTTTTATATGACCTTTGACACTAATACTCAAGTAATTACTTCTTTTTCACTATAAATACGGGTGTTAAGATCTCGGCTGTCTTATTCTTACACAAAAACAAAACAAAGTGATCATTACTGCTACAGCACTCCCAGATTTCGGCTGGCTATCGCTATCACGCGTTCACTCGCAATTGACAGTATATTTATTACTCGCGCGTCATAGAAAACGAAGATTACCGATCGATATAGCATTGTACGCTGCAAGATGTTGGTAGCGATTCAGACACTGCACAAGGTTTAGGCTTCTATTCGAGGCGGTAAAAACGATATAGTCTTTGACTTATTATCGTATGGTTAACGTTTTGATAGCTCTTATTAACTTGACAGTAATGGCGGCTGAGTTCAAACAATACCAAAACAAAACAGGCCAAAGACGTTTTATACAGCCAAGAAAGAGGCTCTGACCAGTACCAAAAAACATTTGAATTTAAGACTGCACCGAGCAAACGCCGAGCGTCCAGTGGCGCCCTCATTACTATTATTGTGTTTTCTAATTAACTAAAGAATTTCCTTTAACCCTACAATGCATGAGTTTTTTTATTTGTGTGAAAAAAATATATGTGGTTTTATTTAGGGCTTAGTTAAGAGAAAAAATAATGAAAAAAATATATAAGTAATATTTCAGGAGAAATTAACTTTTTTTAATCCGTTCCATATGTGGTACACCATGCAATTGGCTAAGTAAAGTTTTTGGAAGAGTTGTAGATTATATTTTTTTTCGATAGTCATCATCCTAAGGATCAAGAAAGTGCGGCTCTTTTATTTTTATTTCCTGTGATATTTTAGAAATATTTTTTTTAGTTATGAAGTTGACATTTGTAAACTTTAATGACCGACAAGCTTGTTGCCTTCGTACTTAATGAAAAAGAAAAAAAAACTGTCACTTCTATATTCTGTCAACGTCAAGTTAAATCAAAGTAAACAAACGGTTCAATTCAAATAAGTAAGTTCAAGTAAATCTTTGTAATAAAAATATTTCCAAAGTCCGTGTGGGATTGCCGAATTCATTGCGTGGATTTTACAATTCAAAGGGGCTCTCTTGGCTGGCTATCAAAAAGCAGAGCAAGAGTCGTCGTGAAAGGAACAAAATCGGTGTCCAAGAAGAAGTGCCAAAGGGGTCGAAAATAAATTGTAGACCAAATATTGTGCAAAGGTTGCTCTACAAAGCGGCAAAATGAAAGTCCGGAGTCCGTTCTGAGATCGTTAAAAATATTTCTAAAAACACTGGTCACATGAAACTCAAGCAAACAGAAAAGAGCCGTTGAATTGAATCGTTTGTTTACTTTGATTTGACTTGACAATGACAGATGTCGAAGTTTTTTTTTTCTTTTTCATTAAGTACGAAAGCAACAAGCTAGTCAGTCATTAAAGTGTACAAATGTCAACTTCATAAGTAAAAAAAATATTTCTAAAATATTAGAGGAAATAAAAATAAAAGAGCCGCAGTTTCTTGATCATTAGGATGACGACTATCGAAAAAAAATATAATATACATATCTTCCAAAAACTTTACTTAGCCAATTAGGTGTCGGTTACACTGATATTTAATTATGAATTCGATTTTTAATTTAAACTTCTGTAGACTCTTAACTTAGAGAAATAGTATTAGTTTCCATTATTTAAACCATTTTTATTAGTATTTCTCGCAGGATATGTAAATAAACCGTTTTATGGCACACCATGATATAAGGTTTGGGTTACATTATCGTATTATTATGGAACAATTTCTTAATTTATACTTCATTACACTCTAAACTTTTAGAAATAATTGTTGTATTTGTATGAACAAATTTCTCTTAGTATTTTCACATTTTTCACATTATGTGACAGTAAAATATTTCATGTACTATGAAAAATCCATAAAATTACTGCATGCAGTGACATATATGGAACGTTTGGACACGCCGTCGATGCATGGTGTGACAGATCTGGAACGTTTGGAAAAAACTGTGTATAGGCGTATAGATTATCATTGACAGTATATAATATTTACAGCATACTTACGCAAAGATTTTCACACATAAAAATATTTTTTTCTTCGATTTTTGTTTTTTTTTTTTTTTTTTATTGCAATATGTAAATGAAATAAATCCATTGTTCACGGAGAACAGCAACATTTGTATAAATCCCTTGGTAATTTCAAGTACAATGCCATCTAGTGGATTGTTACTGTGTTACACTTATATAGTGCCCTCTAGGTTTGCTTTTATACAAAAAAGATGTCGCTGCCTTTACATTATTTTTAACTACTAACGATTAAACTGGTTGTGACATATCTGTCACTGTATGCATTGTAGGGTTAAATCAAATGATACGTTTTTGTAGTGCAAGTAATAACACAATTTATGCAATACGTAACAAACTTTAATAACAATTACCCTTTGAGTAGTCAGCTTAACGGAAAAAGGTGGCCACTTTTTTTCGTTAAGTGGATAACTCGAAGGTGAGTTGTTATCAAACTATGTGATATACCCTATAAGTTGTGTTTTCAATTCTAGTACAAAAACTTACCGTCCAATTTCAAGAAAATTCTTTAGTCTATGAGAAAACACAATAAAAGTAATGAGGGCGCCACTGTACATTCGGCGTACGCTCGGCGCAGTCTTAAATAAAAATCGCAATTGCTCTTTTCGGTGTAACACTCAGCCCGCAAGCCCCATAAGTTTTGACTGGCCGTTGTGACGTTGTAACGGCGTCACGAACAAAATTGTCGGTCGTTCAAAAAGACCAGCCCGAGATTTGGGCGGGAAGCAATCTTCGACTCCCTCATTCACTGAATCGATGAACAAGGGTCGAGGATGCCGTAATTTTATAACTGTGTTTGGCTTTTTTGGAGTCGACGGTGTAAAAAGGGTCATGCATTTTTTGAGAAATATAAAGGATGAAACGAATTGACGTGACGAATTTTAATTAATATTTTTTGTTGGGAGTTATATTTTTAATTAGAGTTTTTAACATACAGCTTTGGTTTCTTCGGTTTAAGTGAACGTAACACAATTTTATTACTTAGTTACTTTTACGTTGCACAATTACTTACTTACTGTTACGTTGAGTTTCTGGTACGACCCAACCTTAACCTTCTTTTTTATTTGCTCAAAGTAATTTCTTCTTGGTCTTCCTCAGCTTCTTTGTCCTTCTATCTTTCCTTCATTTATGTTTTTAAGGCAAAAGTCGTGGCGTCAAATCAAAACTCGATGTAGCGAAGCTCGTGCGTTTGTAAGTGAAAATAGGTGGAGCTTACAGTCAAGTCGCAAGTACCTCTTCTTTAGGCAGTTGTTTTTAGGTAAAAATATATTGCAAATTTCTCTCGACCTCTTTTTTTCCCAAACGCCTGTTTATTAAAATACAGGGTGCATTATAAAAAATCAAGATAATTTGATTGGATAACGTAGCACCCTGTTTGCCCGTTTTGACTTGTGACCGGTTTTTGTTGTTTTTCAACTAAAAATGCCAAAATGTATGTTAAAAACGTTTTTTCTTTCTTTTAAATTTGCATTACATAGTCACCTTTAATCCTACGTGTAAAGTAAGTACGTCGAGGTGATGAAGCGAGTGAATGAGCAAGTTGTAAGCTACTTCATTGAAACAGACCCCATAAAATGTTGATTGTATGACACTTACGTTAAAAGGGAAAAGGAAAAAACACGGTGGTTCTGTTTTAGTTTTCATCACTCGATCTTATTTCAAATACAGACCCAGCTTTATACCTACCTACCTTTTTACCTTTAGTTTATGTACATAAATCATTTTCCAATTCTAAGGGTCCGTAATCCACAGAGACCCTGCGGGACCATGACCCTCTTACCCTGAGATGTTTAGTCATCGAATACATTAAGCAATGACTTTTATTAAGGAAAAAAAGGCTTGTGTAACACTCCTTACGAAATATCTACTCTACAGGGTGGGCTATTTTTTGTGTTTAAGTCGCTATAATTATTTCATACCTGAACAATAGGAAACCGTAAGGAAGGCTTTTAGTTATAATACTGGTATGCGCAATTTTCTTTTGCATGGGCCAATCATAGTTTATCTAAAATTTGGTATTCCGTTTTAATGCACAAAACCACGCATTATTTAAATTAAAACGTATTACTTACTTCAAATGTCAGTCTATGTTTGTATGTATGTACGAGTATGTATGTAAACTCTTTATTGCACATAAACAATTACAAGACATGTTTGCATCAATATAAATAATGTACATAGGCAAACTTATCACATATGGGTTCTCTTCCAGTTAACCTTGGAGTAGAATAAGCAAGGACAATGCCGAAGAAGTAAGTAATACCCGTGTGGTTGCCGGGTTAGAATAGTGCCACTCCATATCTTCCCGTGGATGTCGTAAGAGACGGCTAAGGGAATAAAGGCGTATAGTAATGTTAGGCGATGGGCTTGCAACCTGTCACTAATACACTGGTAACATCTTAGCCTAAAAGTGCAAAATGTGGTTACAGAATTATTAACAAATTTTTAGAGTTGTTGGTAATTCTGTAGCTCTGCCTACCCCACTCTGGGAATAAAGGCGTGAGTTTGTGAATGAGTGTCTGTGAATGTGAATGCCGAAGGATAGACAAATTAACAAAAGGTCAAAATGTCAGTCTATAACTTATTTTATAAAATTTAAACGCCTGTGTTAACCTTTATTAATTGCATTTAAAAAATAACGGTAGCATAAATACTAGTACCAAGTATCGTTAAAATGTAGTACTGTATTGCCTTGTTACAGCAGCACACTCTTTGCTTAGTTACATTCAATTTACTTTTCCTTTTTCCTCCACTAATAAGAACACACTGTATATTTTTAAATACCCGTCTACATTGTCTCGCAAAATTATGCAAAAATTCTGCGAAAAATATAATAGCAATTAAAGCACCCGTTCCTTTTGCAGTTAAAAGCTCATAAGGCAACTTTATAATGTCGTTAAGCTCCAAGGAAGTTGAGAAAACGGTTCATTTACGTTTTATATTTTCCATGAACAGCTTTTACTTCTATATTGGGGAACGAATGAATGAATAAATGGGGCAGTCAAATTCAAAGAAATCTAGTCTTATTTAGGGCTGATTTTTCAAACTCCACATAACACTATCTGTCAGGTAAATTGTAGCTCTGTCCTTTTCTTTGTCATAAGAGAGATAAGGACAGAGCTACAATTTACCAGACCGATAGTGTTACATGGATATTGAAAAATCAGCCCTTAGTCATCTACGTTGATAGTTTTTTAATAGTAATTGTGTAATATTTCGGCAGTCAAAATTTTGACATTTTCATGTCAGTCACATTTTTTTGCACACATTATGATAACCAGCTTTAGCCTTTTATCGACTGATTAAAAAGAATCAGACTGTAGCTCGGTACGGTACGTAACACATAAATAATAATGCATACCAAAGTTTGTGCGTGTGTGTGTGTTTTTATGTGTCTGTACGGAAGATAGTTTGTTTTTTTTTTCTTTATCTTCATAAAAAGTCACTTTCAACATATATATATATATCTTTTACTCTCTGTCTGAATCCTCTAACTCCTCCTTAACTACGCAACGAATTTTGATGCGGTTTCCAACATCAGTAAGACAATGTTTCACCAGAAGTTTGTTCAATAAATTATGGTTTATGTACAGTCGGCCAAAAATGTAGTCTACCTTACGGTTGAAGTTCATTTGCACGGCATGATACAACAAGTTTTTTTTTTTTGCCCCGCGGCGACTTCAACAGCTACTACCGCGGGGCTATGGCGTTTCCACGAATTAGTGATTTCGCCAGTGTCAAGTGTATATAAGTATAAATCAATATAGCAATAAAATACAATCCAATCTTCTCTGGGAAGATTGGGGGCAACGTTGTTCGGTAGTTTGTAGGACAGAGGTCAAGATAGTTTTAACCTATGTACCACTTCGAGTCCACTTGTAACGAGAAGAAAGATGCCAGATGCGCGAAATAAGTCCAAGTTTTCAATCACTGTGCAACACAATGGCATAAAAAGTACAAATCACAATCAGAAAAGAACTTTGAACACCTAAATACACAAAAAAAATAAAACTAAAACAAATTACACATCCGCCATCTTTTAACGTTGCAAATGGCCTCCATACAACAAGTTTAATTTCCATTGCAATAATATTATGACAGTGACAAGTGTCAATCTAAGCGACAATTAGATGCCACAGAAACTTTTGTCGAAACTGGTAGACCACTTTCTTGGTCGACCGTACGGGTGTTACAGAAAAACACTAAAGAGCTTTATACTATTATAATGTTAGTATAAGTAGTGCCATTGTAATATGTTTAAAAACCGGGCAAGAGCATGTCGGACCATGCTCAGTGTAGGGTTCCGAAGCCGTAACGACAAACACAAAAAACTATCTCAAAAATCAACATGTATGAAACAATTTTCTATTTAAAGTTATTTGGCGCTGTCTTAGATGATTTTTAGTAGGTATAAACCCGTTAATCGCCTGTATCTCAGGAACTAATCATGTCTACTTAGCCGTGATAGTTTTCCTTTAAAATTCGTTATATGCGCTTTCGTTGAAGATTTTTTGCAGATTTTTAGTACTTGTAGTTTTGGCTGTAGGGGGGGGGGACACTTGACTCTAACAAAAAATAGCGCTTTAAAGCTTAATATTTCATAAACGGATCCCTTAATCGAAAAATTGTTTTCATAAACCCGCAATATTTTTGAAAGACCTATCCAACGACACCCCACACTATGGGGTAGGCAAGAAAAAAAAAAGACATCCCCACGTTACGTGTAGGGGAGGTGCATTAAAAAAAAATATTTTTCAAAATTTTATTTTACCACTTTGTTGGCGTGACTAATATGTACATTCATGCCAAAGTACAGCTTTCTAGTACTATGAGTCTCTGAGCTAGACTGGGGACGGACGGACGGACGGACGGACGGACATGGCGAAACTATAAGGGTTCCTAGTTTGACTACGGAACCCTAAAAATGACTGACTGCTGAGTTTCTCGCGGCGTTTCTTCTCAGCAGTGTCTCCTCTTGGGAAGCGCTGGTAGATTCTTGACGTGTGAAAGTGCCCGTCGGCCTACTTACTGAATAAATGTCTTTTATCTTTTTTTTTATCTTTAACATAAACCGAAACGAAGCGAGGGCGGGTCGCTAGGACCCCAATAAAATAATTGAACGCGTAGGCCACCTTTTGTTTCCAAAATCACTGTTCCCGTGACAAAGAACAACGAAATAAAAGGTGTAGTGAAGCCGCAGGCAAAATCTAGTCTCTTTTAATCCAAGAAACCGCGTGTAAAGACGTATATTTGTTTCCGCATCTATCGTATTACGATCGAATGTAATCGGATCATCGGATATAGATCTTGCGATCTCAAGTCGTAAATAAAAGGGAACATTTCCCTTGAGCCAATGGGTGGAACCTATTTATTGGTTTTTATATGGCATTAAACCACTTGTGCGGGTTAGCCAATAAATTGTAGGTTCGTGTCACGTAGGAAATAGTTTGTTGGTCGTAAAGTTTTTTTTAATACGAGTTTTTGCTCAAGACTCCGTCTGTATTGAGATTATTTATCATTTCACTCGGGCATTTCCAAATTTATAGAAAACAAACATGAATATACGCTAACTCATCAATAGATTATTTTATTTAATGATGTTTTCAGGATATCTTAACATTCATCACGTAGATTATGCAAGGTTAGACTAGGTACCAAGAAAAAATAGGGTAGGAGTACCGGTTGTGGCCACTGTCTGACAGTATGGGGTAAGTATCTCAGATGATGGCATTGGTGATGGTGGAATGGGTTGTTGTGTGATTGTAAATAAATAAATCTCTTACTCAATTTTATTGCATTTTTAATTATTTATGCATATAATAGTAGGTTAACATATTAATAAAATAAAAAATAAATTAAAACTAAGTTGTTAACATGAAACCCGAGATCCCTGTCTATTTATTTTGAAGGTTACTAAGAAAATAAATCAATATCTTATTCGATTATAATAATTTGGAATTTTGAAGGATTTAGATGTAAAAACTAAATGTGTTAGGTTCGCTTTGCCTAATGTTAAACCGGTAGATTCTAGTATTTTTCTAAATGACGAGTGTCTGCAAATGGTAGATAAGGCAGTTTTTCTAGGCATAACCATAGATAAAAATTTGCAATGGAGTCCCCATATAGCGGTACTGGCAGGTAAACTAAGTTCGGCAGCTTACGCGGTTAGGAAAATTAGACAACTAACTAATGTTGAGACAGCTCGCATAGTTTATTATAGTTATTTCCATAGTGTGATGTCGTACGGTATTCTGGTTTGGGGTAAGGCAGCTGAAATACAAAGTATATTTGTCTTACAAAAAAGGGCTATTCGTTCTATTTATAACTTAAATTCCCGTGACTCCTTAAGAGAACTTTTTAAAGAAATTCACATCTTAACTGTAGCGTCTCAATTTATTTATGAGAATACTATTTATGTTATTAAAAATTTAAATTCTTTCACCAAAAATTCCGATGTACATAATCTAAATACAAGAAATAAAAATAAAATTGTTATCCGAAAATTCCGCGTCCGTAAAGTATATAAATCATTTGTTGGTCAATGCATTCATTTCTATAACAAATTACCTGACGAAGCTTTAACATTACCCTTTCCAGCACTTAAAAATTACTTAAAAAAGTCGTTAATATCTAAAGCGTACTATAGGGTCGAGGACTATCTAACAGATAAAAATGCTTGGCCTAAACCCGAAACTTAGTCACTCATAATTTGTAAAATTGCAAAGTTGTTTGTCTAGGGGACACCGTTGATGTGGGAAAGCATATCAAACTTTTATTTGGTTGTCCTGTGTTTTCTCTCCTCTCTTCCCCCCCCCCCCCTTGTCTCTCTCGTAATATTTTTGACATGTTTTCCTGCTGAACTACGCATGCTATTTGATATTATATTTAATTAAATTTTTATTGCTTTATATAATGCTAGATTAAGTAATACCATTGTAACATGTTTAAAAAATGACTGACTGCTGAGTTTCTTGCGGCGTTTCTTCTCGGCAGTGGTCTCCTCTTGGGAAGCGCTGGTAGATTCATGACGTGTAAAAGTGCCCGTGCGGCCTACTTACTGAATAAATATCTTTTATCTTTATCTTTTACATAAAAGAAACGTAAAAGCGGCCAGGAACTAAATCAAAAACGGAGGTTGTAACCGCCTCGTTACAACTGTACCCTTTTTGGCTACTTAAGGTTGAAATGAGTATCAAAATTAATGTAAAATTAAATGTAACATTCATACATAGTTAAGACTGAAGATTAACATAATATTAAACATAAAAAAGTATTTTTATAAATTTCACAATGATTAAGATTTAGAGTGGCCAAAATTGGGACTTTTACCCTAACTCATCCGGCGAGACATTTCGATAAAATGAAAATTCTTCGGAATTATACATTTCGCACCTTTTCGACAAAACTGTGACAACTTCTTTTGTCGCAACTTTGAAGATAGCACAGTTTTGTCGCAAAGGTGCGATTTGTTGAAAGCTATTTCAACACAATAATAGGTACCCCCATTAGTTCAACTAGGTAATATTACATGATCATAATTATAGGTTAATACAGTTAAGCGCCATTAGGGCTCATATATTATTCCGTAGCGAGGTTTAGACGTTCCCGACGCGTGTCCTTGAATTTTAACAAGCAATTTTTGCAATAAAATCTACTGACATCATTTTTAGGGTTCCGTAGTCAAACTAGGAACCCTTTAAAGTTTCGCCATGTCCGTCCGTCCGTCCGTCCGTCCGTCCGTCCCCAGTCTAGCTCAGAGACTCATAGTACTAGAAAGAAGTAATTTGGCATGAATGTACATATTAGTCACGCCAACAAAGTGGTAAAATAAAATTTTGAAAAATATTTTTTTTTAATGCACCTCCCCTACACGTAACGTGGAGATGTCTTTTTTTTTTCTTGCCTACCCCATAGTGTGGGGTGTCGTTGGATAGGTCTTTCAAAAATATTACGGGTTTATGAAAACAATTTTTCGATTAAGGGATCCGTTTATGAAATATTAAGCTTTAAAGCGCTATTTTTTGTTAGAGTCAAGTGTCCCCCCCCCCTACAGCCAAAACTACAAGTACTAAAAATCTGAAAAAAATCTTCAACGAAAGTGCATATAACGAATTTTAAAGGAAAACTATCACGGCTAAGTAGACATGATTAGTTCCTGAGATACAGGCGACTAAAGTGTTTATACCTACTAAAAATCATCTAAGACAGCGCCAAATAACTTAAATAGAAAAATGGTTCATACATGTTGATTTTTGAGATAGTTTTTTGTGTTTGTCGTTACGGCTTCGGAACCCTACACTGAGCATGGTCCGACATGCTCTTGCCCGGTTTTGTGTTTGTCGTTACGGCTTCGGAACCCTACACTGAGCATGGTCCGACATGCTCTTGCCCGGTTTTTTTTTATCATTAATATTTTACGCAACCATAAAACAGTAATTATTTATGCAACTGTGCCATTAATAAGGTTTCGGTTTTAGGGGTATTAAGGGTAGTAGGGTGACAGAACCAGTAATGGACAAAGACCAATGATGGACACTTAATTCTTATTTAGCAGAAGTTAAAGCCAGGGGCAAATGTCCCACGACACGTGTCGCCAGCGACGTCGGGTGAAGTGTCGCGACGTTGCCAGACTTCGCTCGACTTGTCTGGCAACATCGCGCGACACGTGTCGCTAGTGACATCCGGTGAAGCGGCGCGACGTTCCCGGACTTCGCTCGACATGTCTGGCAACAAGCGATAAGTGTAGTAGTAGTCGACATATAAGTCGCGCAATGTCGCCAGATATGTCAGGCGAAGTTTGGCAAAGTAGCACGACTTCGCCTGACGTCGCTGCGGATATAAGTCGCGCGATGTCGCCAGATATGTCACGCGAAATCGGCCGGCTTCGCTTGACATGTCGTGGGACATTTGTCCCCTAGTGTATCCTTGGCTTTAGGGTTATTAATTTGTTTTGCAATAATCAATTTAGGACCATACGAAATTAGAATTAAGAGTGACTTGTCCATTACTGGTGCCGTCACCCTACGACTGGTGAAGTTAGGACACGAAGCGTATCCGAATATCACAATGGTCACCTTTAATACCTACCAAAAAGTTTTTCATAATGACGTCATGGAAAAGTTTATTTGGCAATTATTTCGTGAACCATTCATAGAATTTCCTTTTAGTCCTATAGTACAGTAGAAGTCAAAAATATATACATACATACATACATTAAATCACGCCTGTTTCCCAGAGGGGTAGGCAGAGACCACTTCTTTCCACTTGCTACGATCTTGACAAATTTCTTTCGCTTCTTCCACATTCATACATCGAGTCATGCACGCACGTCGGTTTCGGGTACTTAAGATTCGGCCCATTTCCAGTATTTCTCCGATTTGACTCGAAAAAGCACGCCTAGGGCGGTCCTTTCCGACCCGTCCACTCACTTCCGATCTGTATAAAAATATATTACGTTACCAATTTTCCAAAAATATCTACACGCCGCCTATGCCCCTAACAATATTGTTTATGTATACATAATAATATATTTCACGCGATGTTCGTATACATTAGTGCTATTGATTGTGCAAGCCTAGAACTTAATAAAGGACTAAGTCAGTTTGTGTAAAATGATAATTTAACCTTTATTGGACAAAAAAAGTACAAATAGCATACTTAATGCTTAATGGCATTCTCTACCAACCAAATAATACAGAAACTAGCAATTGATATCCCATGCTATTTATTTATTTTTACAACTCAATGTTAAGACTGCGCCGAGCGTACGCCGGATGTACAGTGGCGCCCTCATTACTATTATTGTGTTTTCTAATAAACTAAAGTATTTTCTTGAAATTGGTCGGTAAGGTTTTGTACTACAAATGAAAACACAACTTATAGGGTTATATCACATAGTTTAATAACGATTCACCTTCGAGTTATCAACTTAACGGAAAAAAGTGGCCACCTTTTCCCGTTAAGCTGACTACTCAAAGGGTCATTCTTATTAAAGTTTGTTACGTATCCTATAAAATGTGTTTTTACTTGCGCTACAAAAACGTATCGTCTGATTGCAAGGAAATTCTTTAGTTAATTAGAAAACACAATAATAGTCATGAGTGCGCCACTGGACGCTCGACGTTTGCTCGGTGCAGT
This sequence comes from Acleris laterana, assembly GCA_963966035.1. NCBI lineage: Eukaryota > Metazoa > Arthropoda > Insecta > Lepidoptera > Tortricidae > Acleris > Acleris laterana. The sequence goes on from OZ014448.1 coordinate 16,528,032, forward strand.
CTTAACTTCATAATGTTTATAGAGTTGCTTTTAACTGAATTACCTTCGTATTGATATACGCAAAATTTTCTTTCGTTACTGGGTCATCTTTTCTTTGTTTAATCAAATTGTCCCTCTTGTGTTGTGTGAGCAATGTTTATGAATAATCACTAAGTTGCTAAGTCCGTTAATGTCTGTAAGGGTCCTAATTGCCAACTCCAACAGCACCGAAAACAAACAATAATACGTTACTGTTGTAACGGACTGTGAAACCAAATCTACCCTTATCTGATACCAATAAGGTGTAAAATATATTTGTAACGGGTTTTGCTAACTTGCGAATGCCACCTATTAAGCTTATTACGGGCCTTATTGGAGGTTATGTTTGCTTTGGTACTTAAAGGCGTAATTCAATTACCAACTTTAGCCGTACAAAATATAACTTTTTTTTTGTGTTTAATGTGGCTATTTTATTTGTTAATCTAATTTAAATTTAAAATGTTTTATGCCACTCACGTAGTGATAAAAGTTCTTATAATATAATGCACAGTTAGACCCTAAATTAAAATACCAACTTATATGTATATCTATAACAAAACAATAAACCGGGATAACGACACAAACATCAGCGACAATTGATAGTAAGTGGTCATCCTTAGATGTACAGTGTCATAATAAACTTCAAACTGAACATCAAATGACAAGACAAGTATGACAGTAACAATGGCTGTCACAATGACAAGGTTCTAAGTGTGCTTAACACTTTTATTGGGTGACTGTAACTAGGTATAGATAATTGTATTTTTTTTTTGTGTTTGGCAACACTGGAACAACGCAACCGTTTCCTGTTGCGACGTTACCAGCGTAAGCCAGCTTTATTCCTGGGTATGCATTACGTAATTCATTACGTTGTCGAATATTGTAAGGTAATGAGATCCAAATTTGGAAAATCTTCCAAAATTAAAGCTGTCATCGCTGTCACCTGCTACCACAGGTAATGCTAGTCATTGCCTACGGGTTTTGAACGCATGATAGAGGACTTATGACATATTTTATGTGTAGATAAAATAATGTAAAGGCTGAGACAAAATCAAAGATGTAATTCTAATCCTCTAGTCACATTCATTCTTGGATAAATAATTTTGAAATTAAAATAAGTCTAGTCACGTTGTAAATAGAGCCGCCATTTTTAACACGTTTATGTTAGCATTAGGTATTTCTTACTAACTGACTAAGTAATGAATTAACATAATAAAGTGTTGGTAAATTAAAACCTTATTTTAACATAGATTGACTTGCATTGCTAACTATGAAATTCCGATGAGAATACGATAATACTGTACCATCGAGCTGGTATGATAATGTAGGTGGAAGGTGGCCATAGGAACCTTTTTCAGTTTTTCTATTTTTCTTAGTAATTAAAATAAATCTTTTTGCAATAAAATTGATGAATACACGTTTTTTGCAAGTTAATGCAGATATTTATTTACATGACGTGACTGTACATAGAAAGCAATTATTATGATTGATTAACCTAGTTTTTTTTTACAAGAAAGTTTATGTATGACTCAGTGACTACCAGGTGGAGTAGACTACGGTTAAAAAGCCAAAAAATTGTTCTCTTAGCCCTGCACTTTGAGAACTGGACTATCAATCTACAATCACGATTGACTGACTGTACAATTTGATTCAACCGAAGCGTAAAGTTAAAAAGAAACCCACCCACACATCCCAAGATGCCTTCTTAACGTCGAGTGACAGCCCTAGTTCTACTTGTTCAAACAATAGACGTGGGTCTCCCGGGCCACGCAACACAAACATATTAAACAAACCAAATTCTTCGTATTCGAATAACTACATTATTTTTTGATCTTTGAAACGACGATTCTGTCGTATTTTTTACCCTTTGCATGCCTGAAGATCTATTCTACTGTTTAAAACAAAATTGCTTCTGATATGTTATCGTGTTGTCAACTGAATGGTAACTCTTATGTATTTGACAGTAATGGCAACCGAGTTAAAAACAATTCCACAACAATGTCAAAAGCATATTGTTTTACCAAGTAGAATAAAGCCCTTGGGTATTTTGTTCAATTACTTACCCATTTTACGCTCTCATCTATTCGACGGTGCAGGTTTTCTCACGACTTTTTCCTTTTCCCTAAGAGTATCGGATAGGGTACTTAAGTACAGGGCTTCTAATTTCTTAATGTAGTTCGGTAATCTTCATTTTTGTATGAAACACGAGTGTCGCATTTATTTCGTTTGACGAATTGACGTTCATATAGCCACCCTGAGTCTTCATCATCAGATCAGCTTGATGGTACTATATAATTGTATTGTCATCAGAACTAAAGACGTATGCCAAATTTCAGCTTCACCGAAAACCGGGAAGCGGGTCAAATGTAACTTGCAAGATTTGACCCTTACTTACATACATTGCAAGTTAAATAAAAGCTTCTAAAAACGACTTTCTGCTAGAGATTTTGTGGTCTTGTCCAAAGCGCTGGATTCACTTCATATTACCAACGTTAAAGAGATGATGTGACGAATACACTGATTAAATTATTTCATTTCATTTCATTTCACTAGAAAGACCAGTTACTAGTCCGAATATTCATTGCAGTCACCAGTTAATAGGCTTTTCTCTGAAACGAACAATGTGCGGGCATGTAGATTATCGACAAGCAAACGGTTTTCATGAACGATATTTGCGGTTTAATGCAAATTTCCTATTAGACCGAATGGCTCATGACTTTTCGACCGTTACTAACGATGCATATTGCCGATAAGCCCAATACAATACGTTCAAAAAGTTTTGGCGGCTTGATCAAAATGATCAATACATTACATCATTTTGTCTGCGTTTATTCAAATCAATATCATACTATTTATTCAGTAAATTGGCCACATACGGGCTCTTTTACACGTCGGTAATGAGTAAATCTACTAGCGCTTCGGACAAGACCATCATTGCGGAGAAGCGCCGCAAGAAACTCCAGCAGAAGGTCATTATAATATCGCACCTTTGCGACAAAACTGTGACAACTTCTCTTGTCGCAACTTTGAAGATAGCACAGTTTTGTCGCAAAGGTGCGATATATAATTGTTTGGGAGACCAAGCGGGATCCTATTATCCATAGGTATTAAAACTAAAATGCTTATTATACGGAGTAATTTATTTATTTTGCAGTCATACTATTAGATCAGCATAAAAACAGCAGTTAAATCAATTGGTCAGCGCATTATTATTGTAATGGTTTTAACGGCATTAAATAAATTACCGGGCGAAACACTTGGTCCGCAACTAAATCAAATGCTATCGGTAAATTAATATATTTGGAAAGCTCAGAATATAACGTGTCCGCTAAATAATTAATTATGTTACAACATAATTATTTGATCCGCAAAATGATAAGGCCCGGTGCCCACTATCGGCACAACATGGGAAGGGATCCTTCGGCATGCCTACACGCAGGCGCACACTGACGCAATTCTACTTAGGAGTTATTAGGCATGCCGAGGTCCGATTAGGAAATAATTCTAAGGGATGCAGGGGAGTTCTGAGGCATGATGAGGTCTGCTTAGGAATACCGAAGAATTCTCAGGGACGCCGAGGAGTTTTCAGGCATGACGAAGTCTGCTTAGGAATGCCGAAGAATTCTTGGGGATGACGAGGAATCCTTAGGCATGATGCCAAAGAATGTCAAAGAGTTCTCTGGCATGGCGGGGTCTGCTTAGGGCCGCAATAGGTTCTTTACCGAGGCGTCCTTAGATATGCCTTACACTACTGAAGTCTGCCGAGGTATGCCGTGGCTTCCTTAGGTATGCCTTACACTACTGAAGTCTGCCGCGCTATGCCGAGGCGTCCTTAGGTACCCTATGCCTTACATTACCGATGACAGCCGAGGTATACTTTGGCAGTCATGCCTTGCCATGCCGTGCCGATAGTGAGCGCCGGGCCTTAATGGTTAACCAGATTACACTGTTAAGCTGTAAAATACTGTTATAAATCCAAAATGAAACTTAATCGCGTAAATACATTATAATATAAACCTTGACGTTACCGGGATGATGGATTGAAGCTCTCAATTTCGTGGAATCCGGTGATTATCAATTGCAAGCGTCGTTATGTATCTTCGGACAAATCCGCGGACAATGTGACTGTTGTGTGCCGGTCGGTGGGTATTCTTATAAAACAAAAACAAATGCGGGTAGTTCGAAAAACTCTGACGCAACATAAATAGGGCACCAGCGGGCCAAGTATGGCTGCGTCTATATCGCGTGTCAAATGAGGATAAAGCATCCGTCACTCTCTTACTTATTTACGTGTCAGAAGGTGACTGATGCCTTATCCAAACGTTATCACGCGATAAAGGACAGCCATATTAGTCTCAGTCTACTCGTGACCACAACCGTTGCAACATTTGACGACGCGCTTGCCTAGTGGGTAGTGACCCTGCCTACGAAGCTAGCGGTCCTGGGTTCGAATCCCGGTAAGGGCAGATATTTGTGTGATGAGCGTGAATATTTGTTCCTGAATCATAGATGTTTTCTTATGTATTTAAGTATATATTTCTCTATATAAGTATTTATATCGTTGTCTAGTACCCATAGTACAAGCCTAGAGCTTAGTTTGGGACTAGGTCAATTGGTGTGAGATTGTCCCCGTATATTTATTTATATATTTATTTTATTTATGATCGAAACCAGATTAAGACCAGCTGGCCTTTTGCCTAACGCACTCGCATTCACAATCGGCTTCAAAGCGGAACAAGTGTTTTCATTTTGTATGCAGACAAGCCTTCCATTTTCAAAATAAAAACAATTGGGATTGCAAGTGCGTTAGGCACTAGCCCTTCAGTTTTAGATTTTATTATAAGAGTATGTGTGAACGTTGCGGAAGTTTAAAACGAGTCGTTAAACTTTCAATGGTTCGCAGAAATGTTACATTACTCAGCAGAATAGGTATTGTTGTCCTCCAAAATTGATTTTAACACACTTAATTAGGTACTAAGTACAATTCTTATTGCAGTTGTATTAGGTATCTAATTTCGACCTAGTTCTGTTCTCTTCTTTCGTGATTTCGGTAAATGAGGCGTCGGGGCTGAAGCTAATAAATCTTGCGTTCTGCCACACGGGTTTGCCACAGAGGAGAGAAAACGACGGAGATTATGTTTTTTTATTTTCCTTGCTTCAACCTTTTCGCTCGCTCCAACGAACTCGGGGACCTAGAACTTGTTACACAGTTTGTGTACCTTGGCTCTCTTATTACCAACGAGGGTGGCAGTGAGAAGGAAGTATTGAGGAGAATTCAGATGTCCAAAGCAGCGATGACTAAACTTACTAGGATATGGAAAGATCGGAATATTTCCCGAAAGACAAAAGTGAGGTTAGTACGTGCGTTGATTTTCTCAATCTTCTCGTACGGTGCCGAATCATGGACGATAAGGCAGAAAGAAAGGGCAAAAATCGACGCCTTTGAAATGTGGTGTTGGAGGCGTATGCTTCGAATTCCATGGACCGCACGTCGTACCAATGTATCCATTCTTAACGAGCTCGAAATAACCACGAGGCTATCGACTATCTGCTTCCAGCGGATACTTAAATACTTCGGACACGTCGCTCGCAGAGACCCGGACAGTTTGGAAATGCTGATGGTAGTTGGCCAAGTGGACGGGAAAAGACCGCGCGGTCGATCACCTACCCGTTGGTCAGATCTCGTTAAGAAGCTCACTGGCCAGTCGATACCTAAAGCTATTAGGACCGCCGAAAACAGGAACGCATGGAAGAACATGGTGCATCAAGTCACGAGAAGTTCAAACTAGACACGACCTTCAGCAATGAAGATACCGACTAAGAAGAAGAAGATTTTCCTTGCTTGGGCAGAGATCATCGGCATTCGTCGTAACAGAGCTTCTTTTCTGAATACGAGGTTAACAATATTGTTTAACCTTTACGTGTTTTGAAGTGTTTCCATATTATCAAGGTTTTTATAGCTCTTATTTACTTGACAGTAATAGTGGCCGACGATATGGTAATGCGTCAAAAACAATATGGTTTTACCACTTTGAATAGTGGTTCCGTGGCAATTAGAAATATGGCAATACAAAATAAAAAATATGGTATGTATTAGCAATAATTAGGATAATTATGTATTAAGTTTTTAGTATTTATCTCTGTCTTCTTTTTTCTGTGCACCCACAATGTAAAATTCTGTTTAGTTATTTGGTCGACTGGTAGAGAATGCCATTAGGCATTAGGTCCGCCATTTGTACTTATTTTTGAGCAATAAAGATTAAATAAATAAATAAATAAGAAAGTAAAAACAAATGTGATTTAGATAGACACTTTAATATTTTGAAATTATTAAAATTGACCTGTTAAAAGCATTATTTGTTAGTTTGCATGTTTGTTTTTGCTTTCATAGTTCATCACCTCAATTAACCGCAAAAGAATTAAATACAAAGTTAGTTTTTAGTCCAAGATCAGATATAGAGTTTATTTTTAGTTTTTGTGACAGTAGTGTACATATTTTGTTGTCCTTAATCAGCTGTGTAATTACGTAGCGAGTATCTTATTTTTATTCCGGAACATCTGTCAGTTGAAAAAAGATTTTTTATTAATAGTAGGTAATTGACTAATGTTTGTATTAAAAGATACAAACATTATCAAAAAATCCTTGTTTAAATGGTGACAACTGACGTGTAACATTTCAGTGAATGTATCACCTGCAGTCGTTATCTTATCGCACTCAATAGAACGGCCACGAAAGATGTATATCTTTCTGTATAACACCGAAATGTTACAAGTCAGTCAGTCGGTTACAAGTACAAAATGTTACAATATCTTGTTCATGTAACTAATTCCACTCAAGTCCCTACCCCGTGCCATGCCTAAGCAACGCCTCAATCAATAAGGCTCAGGCAAGTCAAGCAGCCTGAAACTCATTGAGAAACAAGCAGATTAGTAAATTTAAGTAAATTATCCGGTAAAAGCCGAACTTGGGGCCTAATATGGCTGCGTTTATCGCGTGACAAAGTATGGATAAGGCATCCGTCACTTTCTGACACGTAAATAAGTACGAGAGTGATGGATGCTTTAGACGCAGGCATACTAGGCTTGCTGCACTACAAAATGGAAGTGCCTATACAAGTTAATAATCCCTTACTTCTTTAAGAGGCCTCCAAAGAAAGCAAGTATTCGTTACGTCAGGTGCTTTTTGATTTTCTCGAGCATTGGAGTTTAATTAATGAAATTGTCAAACGTAATTCTCAAACCATTCATGGCAGGTGCATAAAAAATTATGTAATGCAATATAATATGATGGAAAATCATTTGATTTTGCAAAAAAATTAGGTGCAGCAATTATATTGTGTTACCTACTCATAACGTCACAAAAGCATAGGAGATAGAGATCATAAGTTATATATACAAGGTGTTACAAAAATACCCGTAAAGCCGAAAGGGGGTTAAATGGTGCCTTATAACAAGTCCGTTTACAATATTTGAGAACCGTACGAGCACCGTATGACCTACCGGCAAAATAAATAAAACTATTATTGTTTTTATTGATGTGCAAACCCTATTTCAATAAAATTAAAGAGTAAACTACGCAGAATGTTTATGTAAGTACATTTTTACCTAATTCTTGAAACCATCAAGAGACATACTAACAAAATGTACAGAATTCGATTAGATAGATATTACAAGTCGAGTTTTGGAAGATTTTAAAAGACCTAACCTAACGAAGAAACCTAAACTAACACTTACTTTTTCGTAATGAACGTCAAATTTACAGGAACGGCTCAAACTGAGCTCCGCTTTGTTCAATGCACAACCTCGCTCGGGATAAGGCTTTGAAACCATTAAAGTTGACAAAATTATTAAATTGGTAGGTAGGCCACTCTGTTAAAATAATCTATGCTAACTCCGGTTCCCTGACATGACAGCTTACTAGGGTTGACAATATTTTTGGCTTTGATGATTTATTATATTTTTTACGGGGTATTTTGTAACACGTTGTATATATATATATATATTTTTTTTTTTTTTTTATGGCATAGAGAAGGCAAACGAACACACAGGCCACCTGATGGTAAGTGGAAACTGTGATCCATTGACATTCGCACTCACAAGACTGCAATGCAATCCTAGTGCTATTTATTTTGCTAGTTATTTCACCGGCTGTCTTACCCCCAAACCAGAACACAACAATGCGAACACTGCTGTTTGGCGGTAGGTTAATGGATAAGATGGTGGTAGCAATCCGGACGGACCCTGCACAAGGTCCTACCACCCGTCCATATTCTACAATATTACTCAAATTTATTTCAATAATCAAGAATTAAACGAAAATTGTGTCACTGGAACACTGTGGAATAAACGTAAATGCACTGTTTAGTACATACGTATATGCCTCTATAATGCAGGCAGTTAAAAACTACGCAGTTCGAAAAAAAACCAATACTGCCCACAGCCGGGAAGCCATTCGTGTTCGAATTTTGAAAAAATATTCAAATATCGAACACGGGTGCAATCCCAATAAATTGTTTAGCTTGCAGGACTTAACTTACGTAAAAATACTAAATTACATTTATTCCAGTGTTCCACCTTCGCAAAACATATGAAAGATAAGATGTAGATAAGTTGTGGGTTCATATATAAAAAAAAATGGTATTAATACGAGCCTGAATTATTATACAGGTGTATTTTCCAGACAAAGAAGTAAGTAGAGAGCTGGTATTTTTTAATAATATGAATTATTTTCTCCTCACGGGGCATCAGCTGATAATAGTTCCAAACTCAAAGCTACGGGGGTATTTTTTGAAGGGGTATCCTGCTTCACCTTTTTGTTGTAAGAAGAACTTTCTAATGCCGATATTGGATATTAATCGACTAGCTTTCGTTTACGCAGTATACACTTGAGACGGCTGAATACTTCACGAGATTAAGTAATCCTTAGAATCTTTCGAGTTCAACCATTTTGTAATATGAATAATTAAGGCATAAAATACCAAGAAGTTAGGATTGGAAGGTTCGAACAATAGGATGTTAGAGGGTCAGTAGTTTGAGATGTAGAGTTGTTGAGTAACTAACGATAACAACTGTTATCGCAAGGTACCGAGCTCAATCCTCGTGTACATACGTGCCAATAAGTTCTTATAACTTATTAGCAACCTTTTCATATATTTCGAAAAATAATTTTACTTTTTTTTATTAATAACAAATGCGGACTAGCAAGCAATATAATAATAATTATATGCTAAAGGATCATGGGCAAATTGGGTGTGGCACCAACAGAATTTTAACCTATATCATTAAAAAGGAATTAGTTAAAACGTAACATTTTAACATGGCCGCAAATACCTGGCTCACCTGAGAACAAAAATATGGGCACTTGAAAACAAGATTATGTTGATGAGTCCATAGAAACATTGGAAAATATAGTGTTGTGACGGATAATTATAGAACTGGGTTTAGGGTATTTGATTATAACACTATATCATCAACATAACCTAAGCAACTTAACGGAAAAAAGTTACACAGAGGTCGATTGTTGTGTAATGTATCTTAACTCTCTGAATCCAAGAAAAAATATTTACTTTATTATTTATTTAGCTAAAGTTTATATGGACTATATTATCTTCTTTTCAAATGCCCATATTTTTACTCTCCGGTAAGCTAGGTATTTGCGGCTATAGTCAGAAATGATGTTTTAACTAATTACATTTTAAATGTAAAGGATTCAATTCTGTTGATGCCACACCCAATTTCTATACAAAAGTGCCCATGATCCTTTAAAGTTGATAGCTTCTATAGTTTCTGGAAGCATAACCCTAGAAATGCGAACACTGCTGTCTGGTGAAAGGTTAAAGGATATGCACTAACTACCCAATGACCTGTAACACCCTTCTGTTTGGGGGTAAATACAGGTTGAATCGATAGATGCAGTAAACGCATATCAATCGCTACTGCAGCGATGTTTGAGAAACGCGCGTTTTATCGCTGCAGTAAGAACTATATGAACACGTTTATAGGGTTCCATACCCAAAAGGTACCGCAATGGGACCCTATTAACATGCCAACGCCGTTTGTTTGTCCGTCCATCACTTATAACTTTTATCTACATCCATATCATAACTTCAATCTCGTATGTTCAGAAACATTGGGCAAATGCCCTATTTTAAGTAGCTTGTATCTGTGATTGTACTTAAATGTTAACATTAAAGTATTACATGTCATTAAAGGATCGGTTGAATCTTTAGTTGCATCTTAATATTCACTTTAAAGGATCGGTGACCTATACTTTAATGTGAACACTAAGATACAGATTAACGACATATTCAGGTTTCTCACATTATTGTAGAAAACTTATGAAATGCATGTAGATAACGTTATAAATACGGTTCGATTCATAAAACCACACTTGTGTATTTAATGCCTCTCATTATGCACCAGCCACATAAATGACAATAAAGAGTTGTATCTTTTGTACCGTAACACATTTCATAGATTGTTTTTTTTTCAGAATATTTGTTATAACGAGGACTTAGTTTAAGTAGTAGAAGTAGTAGTAGTAGAATTAGTTTTCCGCCATTCCCACTTATTCTTCCCACTGGGGGTCGATTTTCAAAAATATTTTTTTAGTGCACCCTGAGGGGTACCCAAGAAATACTCCTCCAAATTTCAACTCTATGCATTGTTATTTGTTATACTTAAAAGGAGACCTCAACCTTGTCTGTAGCTATGTAAGAAAGAAATATAATAAACATTTTATCATTTTATCGTTGTTTGTCTGTCAGCCACTCGGTCATTAACACAATAATCATTCATCTTTTAAGAATGGAAAACAGACGTACGTTAGAATGAGTAAAACAAGTTTTCTTAGATATTATTAGGAAATACTTAGTTTAGTCTATATAGAGGACATAAAAAAGTCTTTGTTTTGCAAAAAGAGTATACATATAGAGTTCTTTGATGAATATTGTTAAGATTGCGCCGAGCAAACGCCGGGCTTCAAGTGGCGCCCTCGGTGTCCCCTTGTTTTACAGACTGAAAAATTACAGAATTTTGTTTCACAGAAAATGTTTCATATACTATTTGGTCCTTGTATTTTTGCTTCGTATATTATTATTTTTTAACTATTTACTTGAAAGAAACAAATTCGACAGAAAATCAATTCAATGAATTTTGTTTGTTTATTTTTTCATTACACAGACTTATCAAACAATATAATTATTTTTCAACGAATATTGTTTGGTCAGTGTATTTTTTAGAAGGTTGGGTTATAAGATAAATACTATATTATGATATAAATATGAGTGAGCGAGCGAGCGAAGCGAGCGAGCAAGACCTCTCTGGGCAGAACCGACTTGAATAGGTTAGGTTAGAAGGCTATGGCGAGAGCGAAGCGAAGCAAGCTCCCGCCTTAGCCTTCGAGGTTATTTTTTTTATATCCCTTGAATAAGCTATGCGATACCATTTGATTGCAAATTAAAATCTCCCTACTACTAATTAAAACTGCACCCTACTCTATAAGTTGATTTTATTGTTATTAAATTATATTTTAAATAAATAATATGAGAACAAAGAATATTTAATTTGCTATTCTATGATATGAAAAAAGAAACATTGAATTTTATTTTAAATAAAAAACGATGATTTAAAAGTCTTCAAAATAATTATTCTACATATTGATTATTCTATGAAATGATAATACGAGAAAAAATTTCTATGAAATGAAATTCTAAACAACTTCAGTCTGTAAAATAACGTACAACCGGCGCCCTCACTACTATTTATTGTATTTTTTCTAATTAACTAATGAATTTCCTTAGAGTCAAACAAAATGTTTTTGTAGTGCAAGTAAAAACACAATTTATGGGATACGTAACGAACTTAAATAACAATTACCCTTTGAGTAGTCAGCTTAACGGGAAAATGTGGCCACTTTTTTCTGTTAAGTTGATAACTCGAAGGTGAATTGTTATTAAACTATATGTTATACCCTATAAGTTGTGTTTTCATTTGTAGTACAAAAACGTTCCGTCCAATTTCAAGAAAATACTTTTGCTTATTAGAAAACACAATAAAAGTAATGAGGGCGCCACTGTACATCCGGTGTACGCTCGGCGTAGTCTTAAATCTATCGATTCGAATATTACTGACATAATAGCCAGCCAGTATAACTTCGTCGCAGCCAGCACGCTACAGGTAGCGAACCTTCACAGTACTGTTATAACATTACCCTTGAAAATTGCTAGTTAGAAAATTGCACGGTGCAGGAGTTAAGAACGGTTCGAAAATCACCTGCTAATAATGGCTCTTAATCAAGTTCTTCGTAAAAGCTCGTTCGGAGCGGCAGAGAATATCGAGCGACATCATAGCTGGGATTAACCTGGATATTTTCGTTTTTGATTCTTCCTTCACTTGAATCGCATAGCGAGTATATATATATATACAGGGTGTCCCATAAATAGCACGTCACAGTGACACCGGAGATTCCCCAGCCTCAGACGAACCGAACCAACCTAACATGACCTCAGTAAAAGTTGCACCGTTTTCGAGTTATACCAATTTAAAGATTTTTCCAATTTCTCACCTCTTTTAACATTGCAAGTGCCCGCATTTACTGGGATAGCTTTACAATTTAGTTTTTTTTATTTGTACGCTTTCATGAATAGTTGCTTAAGATGATAGAAGCATTATTATGTCAATAACTAATGTAAAAGTTGGAAAAATACTGTAATGAACTTGACTTAAATTATCATCAACATATTAATTTCAAATTTGAACACCTGCCATGACTTTTTTTTACTAGAAATGAAATGAGCAAATAACTTTAAAAACATGCGTACGTTATGCCAATTCTAAAATGGTATGACACATGATATCATAATGCAAAAACGTAGGAATTCGACTCACTTTTCCTAATAAGGATCCCGAAACCAAACTAACAAATGAAAGGCTATTAGCCGCTTTGCAAGTTTATTATGTAAAGAATTGTTTGATAGTTATTAATTTATTGCAGTGGGTGCCCTGTGACCCAAAGTAGTTCGTTACCTTGCGTTTCGTGCTATACCCTTTAATATTAAACCTCGTTTTAATAGCAGACTTTTTAGTTACTTTTTATTTTTATTGATTTGATTTATGTCATTACTTATCACCATGTTCACTGCATCCCTGTTTTCCTGTGGTGTTCCTGAACTAAATCGACTTGGCATTCCTCTGGACTCTGATTAATTTTGTGGAACTGAAACGACTACTCGGCACTCTTAACGGACATTTGATTTCACTTTGAAAAACTTTATTACGATGGCAAATCGTAATACTTCTCAGTACTCCAATAGTGAGTACGCTGATATGCATTTAATTTATGGTGAAACTAGGAGAGTTTCCACTCGAGGTAATGTTTCTTACAACGCAAGGTTGGCTGCAAGACTGTACTCGGAACGATATCCAAATCGTAGGCCGACGACTTATGAGGTGATTTTAAGAGTCGTGAATGGTTATCGTGACGACAGACCACCAAGACGTGGCTCAGAAGGAAGACCCCAAACCATTGATTCTTCTTCACTTCAGTGCGAATAATCGAACGCCGTACTGGCGTTACTAAATCGTCGGCACAACGAATTTTGAAGCGGCACAAATACCACCCTTACCACATTCATCGTGTTCAAACGCTTCTTCCGTCAGATTACACGCAGAATACCATTTTAAAACTAATTTGTGGACCGGAATTTTTAACGGCCAAATAATAGGACCGGTCGATTTGCCGCCGATTCTGAATGGCCAGAATTATCTGCAGTTTTTGGAAAACGATCTGCCTATTTTATTAGAGGACACGCCGTTGGCATTGAGGCAAAGGATGTGGTTCCAGCAAGATGGCTGCCCGGCACACTACGCTCGCTCAGTCCGTGAGCACCTAAACAACTAGTATCCTGACAGATGGATTGGGCGAATGGGATCAATTTTATGGCCACCGCGTTCCCCGGATCTAAACCCACTGGTTTTTTTTTATTGGGGATGTTTGGAAGATAAAATTTATTCAAAACCAATAAGTAACGAAGAGGAACTACGGCGACGTGTCTTCGATGCAGCCCGAGACATATCCGAAACCAGTTTACGAAAATTAAACCGAAATTTTATCCGAAGATGCCATTTGTGCCTTAGAGTCGCAGGGAAACAATTCGAACATTTATTGTAAAAACTAATGAAAGTTAAACCTTTATCTTTGAACCTTGGTCAATCAAATGTGATTCGATTTCCTACTTTTTGCATTATGATATCATGTGTCATACCATTTTAGAATTGGCATAACATACGCATGTTTTTAAAGTTATTTGCTCATTTCGTTTCTAGTAAAAAAAAGTCATGGCAGGTGTTCAAAGTTGAAATTAATATGTTGATGATAATTTAAGTCAAGTTCATTACAGTATTTTTCCAACTTTTACATTAGTTATTGACATAATAATGCTTCTATCATCTTAAGCAACTATTCATGAAAGCGTACAAATAAAAAAAACTAAATTGTAAAGCTATCCCAGTAAATGCGGGCACTTGCAATGTTAAAAGAGGTGAGAAATTGGAAAAATCTTTAAATTGGTATAACTCGAAAACGGTGCAACTTTTACTGAGGTCATGTTAGGTTGGTTCGGTTCGTCTGAGGCTGGGGAATCTCCGGTGTCACTGTGACGTGCTATTTATGGGACACCCTGTATATACCCCCTATATTCCCCGTGTGGTTGCCGGATTAGAATAGTGCCACTCCAAGTCTTCCCGTGGATGTCGTAAAAGCCGACTAAGGTAAGAAAGGCGTGTAGTACTGTTAGGCGATGGGCTTGCAACCTGTCACTAATACACTGGTAAACATCTTCGCCTAAGTGTGCAAAATGTGGTTACAGAATTATCAAAAAGTTTTTATAGTTGTCGGAAATTCTGTAGCTCTGCCTACCCCACTTTGGGAATAAAGGCGTGAGTTTATGTGTATGTATGTGTATATATATATATATAGATCATAGTATGGTTTTCTAATGTGATTAGGCTTGTTTGACTTAAAACTAAGCTTTTGAAAACGCATTTGTACATACAAAAGAAGAGAAAGATGTGTGCAAGGAATGTGTTGCGAGGAATGTGTTGCGAGGAATGTGTTGCGAGGGATGTGTAGCGAGGCGGCGTCTGGCTCCGCTCCCGCCTCACCGCACCCCGCCCGCTTATTTAAAAAGAGCCCGCTACACATCCTCGCTACGCATCCTCGTACCGCTCAGCTACCTCGCACATCTTTGGTGGAAACATTCACACCGTTAACACCTCGATACATAATTTAGCCTCGCACCGCTTAGCTACCTCGCACATCTTTGGTGGAAACATTCACACCGTTTACACCTCGATACATATTTAGCCTCGCACCGCTAAGCTACCTCCCACATCTTTGGTGGAAACATTCACACCGTTACACCTGGATACATAATTTAGCCTCGCACCGCTTAGCTACCTCGCACATCTTTGGTGGAAACGCAGCCTAAGACACTTTTGAGGTCTCTCTCCTGTGAGTGAATAGAGATGTCGGTAGGGGACGCACAATACGCACATACAGTAAAATTACCGATGTAATGAATAAATGGTAAAATTAAAAGCACCCGAAACCGACGCACGTGGGAGAAGAGGTTGATGAATGTAGACAAAGCGAGAGAGTTATGTTCGGACCGGTTCACCTGGCGTTCTACAGAGTGTTTGGCAGTCGGGTGTAGGGGTATTAAGGGATGATAGTTAGGGTCATTCTGAACACTTTTAGCCACATTTACTATTATGCAAAGTTGCACGGTTTTTACAGATTATTGTGATTTTTTGAAATTTTTGAAGAAATGCTATGTTTGCAAGAAAAACTATTAATAATCAGTCAAGCATCACCAGGTGTCATTTTGAAATTATTTTGAAGAACCAAGATACTGCGAAGGTAAAACACCAGAAATTTTATCAATACTGTCTGTACAGGGTGTTAAATCATTATTTTTTCAGGAGAACACAGCGTTTTTTCAAGAATTAATAAAAATACAATATCTCAAAAACCGTGCAACTTTGCAAAATAATAAATCGTGTCAAAAATCCTCAAAATAACCGTATTAATCTCTTAAAACCCCTACACCCGACTGCCAAACACTCTGTATAGTCTCTGCCTTTGGGGAGACAGGCGTGAAGGTATGTACGTGTATGTATGTACACTCGGAAAATACCCTTATTTTTGCGTAGACGGGTAAAAATATATATCTCAAATATTTCGTAACATCAAGTATGTCGTAGTTCATCGAACAAATCTAATCTAGTGAACAAATTTTGAAAACTATCGTAGGGCAAAGTTCCATTGTTTACGAGTTTGTTTGTTTTTGCGGAGCTGTGGCGACGAAGTGAAACTTGTAGGATTCTTTTTCCCTACTTTTAAAAGCTTTTGGTCGCAATGAAATGATTTGAAATATTTAGGTTCGTATTTACTACTAATAAATAGTTGAAATCTATACTAATATTAATAAAGCTGAAGAGTTTGTTTGTTTGTTTGCTTGAACGCGCTTATCTCAGGAACTACTGGTCCGATTTGAAAAATTCTTCCAGTGTTAGATAGCTCATTTATTGAGGAAGGCTATATATAGGCTATTGTATCATACTCACATATACCGAAGTGAAGCAAGGGCGGGTCGCTAGTTACATATAAATCAATTAAGATCGCTACCGATATAATATAGAGATATAAATACTTAAATACATAGAAAATATCTACTCGGGCTCAGAAACAAATACTCCCGCTCATCATCAAACCCGAAGATATATTGTTTATCGTACTCGCAATCGCAATTGTTTTCATTTTGAAAATAGAAGGCGTGTCTGCATACAAAATGAAAACAATGGTTCCGCTTTGAAGCCAATTGAGATTGAGAGTGACGCCGCTCGGGCTAAGTGTGATTGCGTTTACCACGTGACAAAATGTGGATATAACATCCGTCAGAGTAAAACGTTAACATATTTTTTTCGATGGCGTTTAACGCTACTTAAAGACTGTCCACGATAAAATCGGGTCATGCATGCTCTCGTGTATCTTTGCGATGAATGCATATTTTCAAGCAGTTTTTTTTTAATAACTTTTTTAATTATAATACTATATAATGAAATAAAATCGTATCATAATGTATGGGTATGTGTGAGTTTTCGCCAAATATATTCTATCATACCTTTCATCTCCTGTACAGCGTTTTTTGACAATCTTCACTCGCTTCCTGCTTCTACGCCACAACTGTATTTATATTGTTACAAGCAGTTTCTATTTGTAGTAGGTAGTCAGGAAGACTTTTTACTCCAAGCACTGAAAGTTGTTTTTGTATGGGAGGCATTTATTTGTCAAAAAGTCAAATTCGCCAAACTTAAAAAACCTCAGAACTATCTTAATCTGAATACAATTAGGAAAGTTTTAACTATTGTGGTAAGATAATTTAATAAGGTATAATTTGGCTTGTATAATTAAAAATAGTAAAATGTTTTAAAACGGAGAATTTGGTAAAGACCGTCAGAAGATCGTGTACAAAAAAATAAAGGTACTGTGGATTATATAAAAGGGTCTTAGACACAGATGCTCTAACATTTTATTATGATTGTATTTTTATTATGTAGTTTCATAACCACTGACTATTACAAAAAAGTGCTGCTTGAAAATTAGCATTCATTAGAAATATAGACCAGATCATGCATGGCCCGATTTTATCGTGGACAATCTTTACTTGTTAGAAGGAAACGGTTCTTGCTCAGAGAATAGTTAATATATACATGAACAAACTCTCACATACTTCGAAACCGCCGTCAATATTGATTGACGTGACACGTGTGACCAAGCGCGGTCGTTTTGGCCAAAGTTACCGGCGTCACGTGCCGTATCAGGTAAATGTTTACAGTTTTGTTAAAGCAAGTTGGGGCACGGTCTGAATGCTGATTTACGTACAGGGATAGTTTGTTTTTGTATTAGGATATCCGATGTTATACTTTGTTTGCTAAGGGAACTAAATTTACTTTATTCTGATTTTTTTAAGTTAACAGAAACGTCTGTTGCGAAATTCTAAACGACCTTGTCCTACGGGCGTTTAAAGATGTATAGATTAGATTAGATTAGATTTATTTATTTCATTTTGAAAATTTACATGTCATTTCTAAATTAAAATACCATGAATTCACAAAAAGATCGTCAAAGTGTATAAGAATAACAATAAAAAAATAAATAATAGTCAAATCAAAATACAATGCGAAATTAAAATAAAGAAATATTAAGGAACAATTTCAAATAATATTACAATGCTGCAATGTCAACGGAGTACAATAGGTATGTTTGAAATGTCAAATAATTTATAAAAGCTAGGGTATCCTAGATATACTTACGTTGTGAAAAAGTCAAAATATAATATAATATACAATATTTATCTTAAGGTATAAATGTAATTATAATGTTTTTTCGTTGTATTCCTTTACAGAATACAACGGGTTTGACAGTAATAGTTCCTTTAGTCGGCGTTCAAATGTGTCGTTTGAAGTTTCATTTTTAATAGTGGCGGGTAGGCGCTCGTACATCGAGGGGCCTATCACGCGCGGGCTCTTGTCGAGCAGCGCGAGTCGCCGCGAAACAGGCAGTAGTCGCCCCGTCTGACGGGTGATTTTGCCGGTAACATTCGCTCGCTTAAATAAGTGAATGTTTCGACGCGTGAACACAATTACTTCAAATACATACAGTGAATAATGAGTCATCTCGTTTCTGCAATTTGAATACTCTGTCAGAGTTCGCTGAGTTCCCGTACAAGAGAATACCGTACGACATTACCGAAAAGAAGTATGCGTAATAAATCTGAAGTAGTGCGTCACATGAGACAATTGGCTTTAGTTTACGCAGTGCAAATACAGCACTGCCCAGCCTTTCACACAAATTGTCTACGTGTTGTTTCCACTTCAGACTGGCGTCTATAGTAAATCCGAGGAACCTGCAAGAGTCACAGCGCGGTATCGGACCCTGTACTAGTGGGATGTGTGTAGTGTTTCCGGCTGCAAACAACATGACGTTGGACTTTGACACATTTAGAATGAGGCCGTTCGCTGAGAACCACTCGTGAAGTTGGGTACACGTTTTTGCTATCTTTTGCTCGAGTTGTGAGTACGTGTGAGCGGTTTCTACAACGGTGGTGTCATCAGCAAACAACACCATAGTACCTTCGGCTACAGAGGAAGGGAGATCATTGACAAATACTAAAAACAGGGTATTTCCAAGCGATGAACCCTGTGGAATGCCATGCCTGAGCACACCCGCCTCAGATTTAAAGCTTTTGCCCTCCATTTTGACTTCAACCGTCTGCCGCCTATTTTTTAGGAACGATGTGAGTAATCTTTGAGTGTTTTCATTTATTCCGTAATGCCCTATCTTTTCTAATAATAGCTCATGATTTATCACATCGAACGCTTTCGACAAGTCGCAGAATACCCCCGCAGCCTTATGTTTCGCATCCAACGCCGTTGTTACGCAATCGTATATCTGATATGCAGCTGTTGTTGTGCATCTATTTTTCCTATAGGCAAACTGTCTGTCCGTAAGTAAGTTGTTTGTCTCAAGATGGTGCATTAAGGAGTTTGACACAATAGATTCGATAATCTTAGAGATATTTGGCACGATAGTGATTGGCCTATAATTGTCAACAGAACTTTTTTCACCCTTGCCCTTATATACTGGACACACTCGAGTGCTTTTTAGTACGTCGGGATACACACCGCAAGCGAACATGGTGTTTATGAGTTCCACGAGTAGTCCAGCGACGACCGGCCACACACACTCAAGTATGTTCAGTGATATATCATAAATGTCGAGGGTCCCGCGTGTTTTTTTCATTGAACTTAACGTACGATTGAGGTCCGTGAGTGTAACTGTGGGCAGAGCATGTTGAGGTATGTCAGTGTTGTGTAAGTGATGTGTGAGATACTGTAAAGAGTCCGATTTGTTTATATTTGGTGTATATGTTGAAGCTACTGTGATAAAGTGTTGGTTTAAGTGTTCAGGCACTTTGTGAGGAGGTATGCTCTTACCACTTTCATCCTTAAGTGAGATAGTATGCATCAACGGTTTGTTGGACACTTCGTCATTGACAACGCGCCACATCTCTTTAGATGGATTTTTACTGTTGACGATCCGGTTTGCATTGTACTCGCGGCGGGCAGTCAATGATTCCGATTTAATGCGATCTGCGTGACAACTAATGCTCTGCGCGAGAGCATCGAGTTTAGGATATTGACATTTCATTACAGTTAAATCATTATAGTCCATAATAAGCTTTGAGAGGTTTTCTGTTAGCCATGGTACTGGTGTCTTTTTTTTAACTAATATATTTTTCGTCGGAAAATGAACTTCAATATAATATCTTAAAACATTAAATAATTTGTCAAACTTATCATCAATAGAAATCATGTCATCAAATATAAAATTCCAATTATAATTTTCAATGTCAATATAGAATAAAAATAATGATTGATCTGTGTATAGTCTTTTTTGAATAAAAGTGTTAGGCTTGTGTTTTTGTGTCGGTTTGTTAGCGGGTAAAGTGAATATCTGTGCGTTGTGGTCACTTACGGGGGTGTCGAGCGGCGCGGCCGCGACGCCCCTCCACCCGCGCGCCACCAGCCCGCAGTCGATGCTACTTGCACAGTGCGCTGTCACACGGGTCGGAAACTCGACACAGTTTTTGCACATGTAGCTTTGAAGAATTTCGTCCACGCGCCGTCTTGCAATGTTATCAGACATAAAATCAACATTTTGATCGCCTACCAAAATGAACCTCTTTTCCTCATTTGTAAGCTTATCTATTAATAATTCCAGTTTTTTTAAATACACGTCAAAATCACCATTTCCTGTACGATATAAAACAATAACAATAATATTAAAATTACAAATTTCGATTGCGGTAAACTCAAAATGAAACTCGATAGCCAGGCTCTGCAGATCGTTTCGCTGTCGGTATAAGATATCAGCCCGTGTGTACAGCGCCACGCCGCCGTGAGCGATGCGCCTGCGACAGTAGCTATTTGCGAGCCGATAGCCGCACAACCTTACCCGGTCAATTTCATGTTGTTTACACCACGTTTCGCTACAGGCAAGAACATGAGGGTTTTCTGAATACAACACTAAATCTAAAAGTCCAGTTTTTCCTCAAATCGATCGTACATTTTGGTGTATTATTTTAAATTGTGTATCATGAACTAGCGCGGTTTTATCTTGGTGTCCGGGCTTGGCAAGTTTTTTGGAATAACAACGTTAATAACGAACCTGACCTACCTAGTGATGCCATAAAAGTGGTAATTTTTCAACTAAGACTTTTTGAGATGTAGTCGGAAAGCGATCTGGTCGTATTGCGATCTAGGCACAAAGCTATATGTAGTCAGATCGAGATGTAGCCACAAAGCGTTCTGGTCGTATTTGCTACCTAGTCCTAACGAGATGTGGACCTAAAGCTTTTATACCTTTTTGATTTCATCTACAGTGCTTTTTTTAAAGTAGGTTAAAATAACGTATATCTGTAACGTAACTATGACATTAATTCATTTAATAAACACATGATCAAGCTTTGTTAACTTTCTAACAAAATTTTAATTGCCAGCAATGTACAGCACAGCAATTCGACACGTGTAAATGACAGTCGACGAATACTTTGATTATTATGATTTGCCCCCGTACCACGACATGCCTTGTACTAAGCAACAGCGATACTGATAACGATGAACACGCAGCACATGCACTACATTAAAAATGGACAGTATCTAAGAAAATTAATTATGAAGTTATTTTAATAATTTTTTAATTGATAATACTTGCAAAAAATTGCTGAAGCAACATATTATCGGCAGTTTTAATAAATGCCCGCATGCCGGTAACACACTGTATATCATCCAGGATAACAAGAGTAAAGACTTGAGCTTCAAGTCTAGACATGCCTTGTCAGATCACTGACTAATCACCGACAAAATCAGCTGTTCCAAACTTTATCTGTTTAGTTTATTTGACGAGGGCAGGGCCGTGAGCCATTTCATCTGCCAGCGGCATGACGGGAATATGAAAATGAGGGACTTTCGCTACGGTTGTTATATTAGGCCCGAAACATTGTAGAATGAGTTAGTTATTCAAATAAAGGTGGATTTGTTAGTGTTCAAATAGCTGTAAACCATTTTGTTGGACTAGAATCAAGTTTGACGATTTAAATTAATTAAGATTAACAGACATTTGAAATACAATAGTACTACAAGCGTTTATACCCTTCAGTCGCTTCTTACGACATCCACGGGAAAACATGGAGTGGCACTATTCTAACCCGGCAACCACATGGAGGAATAAAATCTAAGTTCTTTATAATTTATCGGACAGGCTTGTTTAAATAATTTAAAAAATCAGTTTTAATGGTAAAGCTTGGTTTTTTACTAGAATTCTAAGCCTTAAGACTTCGCCGAGCGTACGCCGGATGTGCAGTGGCCCGTCCTCACTATTATTGTGTTTTCCATAAATTGGTCGGTAGGTTTTTGTACTACAAATGAAAACACAACTTTTAAGGTATATCACATAGTTTAATAACAATTCACTTTCGAGTTATCAACTTAACGGAAAAAGTGACCACATTTTTCCCGTTAAGCTGACTACCTACTCAACGGGTAAATGTTATTAAAGTGTGTCACGTATCCCATAAATTGTGTTTTTACTTGCGCTACAAAAACATATCGTCTGATTGCCAAGATTTTTTTTTACTTAATTAGAAAACACAATAAAAGTAATGAGGGCGCCACTGGACGCTGCACGTTTGCTCGGTGCAGTCTTAACAATATTCATCAAAGAATTCTATACTCTTTCTGCAAAACCAAGACTTTTTTATGTCCTCTATAGACTTAAACTTGTTTCACTCATTCTAAACTAAACGTCTGTTTTCCGTGTAGCAAAAAAGTTTGAAGTTAAAAAGTCTTACCTATTTTAGGCACTTTCCTATTAAATACTCAGTCAGCAAAGGGAATATCACTATCTTCATTATAAATTCAATCCACGATTTTCAGGACAGCAATAACCGTACCTTCAGAATACCCATTAATAAACTTTTTGGATTCATTAATATCTCATGCGAATAGAATAAATTATTTCGATGGATTCTTTTTAGATACTGGAGGTACGATTATTTTGCATAATTGCGTTTTTTTACCGGTGAATAGGTTTCGTTGAAGAGTAATAATTTTATGAAGCAATTGGGTATTTTGCGTAGGATCAAATATAACAGAGTTTGGATATTCTATTAAATTTTATTCGTATAAATTTTTAATAAAATAGATTCATTGGAATATTTGGGTTGGTACACAATTATTTTTTACAATGTCTTGTCGTTCGAACTCCATTTGTCCCAAATTATTTTGATCTTAAAAACCATTTATGCAAAAATCCTCAATGCGTTCAATAATAGCGAAATATTTACAAATAAAAAAAAAACATATTGTTAATAAACGAAGTACAAAATAAATGAAATTATTTTCTTGGAATATTTTAAGTGTAGCCCAATTGTAAATTTAGTATCATATTAGCTGCCGGACGCTTATATGTCAAGTCAATTCCATACTTTTCGACCGTTTTCGATAATCGTTTACGTTAGCGTTACGTACTTGTCTTGTGCCTCCGTAGTTTTATTCCAATTATATTTTAAAATCCTAAACTTTATACGAGTAAATCCAGAAAAGTCACGACAGGATGTATTTTTTTCGTTCGATTGTGTTATATATAATAATATTTGATGGAGCATTAAGAAAATAGGTATTGTAATTTAATTCTATTTCTGACGATCTCAATGTAACTGCATATAATTTGACATGTAATGTAATTTATACTGTGTTATATTGAGTAATAAAATCTGAATCTGAATCTGAATCTGGTATACAAAAAATAACATGTCGTACTATCGGGCAACTGTAACGAAATATTTTAATACAGGATTTGAACACAGTTAAATAAATGCGCAGACAAATTCTAACATCATTGTACTAACATTGTAAATGCGAAAGTTTGTCTTTGTTAATTCCTCCTTCACGCAACGGCTGTACGGATTCAAAATCTGCAATTAACACATGGGTTACTTTTCATCCCAGCATATTTAGAAGTTCCTTAAGAAATAATCGAAAAACTAATAAAAACCAAAACAAGACTCAAACAAAAGAAAATAAGACGCAACAAAAAGCCTAAAGATACCATTTATCTTCTTTCTATTACTACCCTTATTGCCCTTGATGTACGAGGAGGCGCGGATCAGTGCAATGATTTAGTGCAGCACAGCGCACTGCGGCGTGGGCACTCGTCGTTGCACTCAGAATTCATTTATAATGAATAAAATACTTATTGACGATTAAACTCAATTTAGGTAGCTAAAAATATTTACTAGTCGATATTCTCGGTTGGCAAACTTGCGTGAGGGGACTATAGTGTTTGAGTATATCTTATCTTATCGGTAATTTGGAAAGGATGGATGAAAGAAGATTGACGAAAGAGATATACAGATCGAAAGTGAGTGGACGGGTCGGAAGGCGTACCTTTTCGAATTAACTCGGAAAATACTAGAAAAGGGCCGAATCTTAAGGGCCCGTAACCGACATAAATGCATGACTCGAAATATGAATGTGGAAGAAGCGAAAGAAATTGGTCAAGATTGTAGCAAGTGGAGAGAAGTGGTCTCTGCCTACCCCTCTGGGAAACAGGCGTGATTTAATGTATGTATGTAAGTATGTATCTTATCTTATCTTATAGATTAATTACCCTCTTACACACGCAGTTATTCGAATGTGCAGGTTTCCTCACAGTAAGGGCATCAGTTAATGCACTTAAGTTAGAAAAACTCATTGGTTCATGGTGACAGCGGGGGTTCAAACTCGGTACCCTACGATCAAGAGTCGAACCCCTAAGCCAAGGCCACCGAAGCTCTTGTATGTTTAGTATAAGTTAAAATAATAAATGAGAACAATTTATAAAATTCTTTGTCGTGATGATGCCCGATGGTAAACGAAACTTGGGGTGTTTATTCCCTCAAAACAATGGACGGGCGACGAACGAGCAAAATCGCAGCTGCGGCGAGTTTAAATAGTCCCGTCAGAGCGAACCAAACACATTTTAGCGCGTGCATTTTCAATTAAGCACCCTTATAGGTTCAATTCATCGGCAGAAACCATGCTACTAAATTACTAACGGGACTACTGAAACTCGTCGCTTGGACAATCACTGGTTCGTCCGACCGACCGTCGTTGTTGAGAGAATCACTACCCTGTTGAACCTTTAACAGAACTTACGCCTGAGTTCACCAACACCAGTCACAGTATAAACGGTTGTTCATCTTCAAACACAGTCCTATTACAGTATAAACAAACCAGTAGAACATCTTCAAACTGCTTGTTTGTCTTGCCACAAGCCAGTGTTGGAGCGTGACACAATGCTAATAACGCTGCATGATAAGTCGTGTTGCGCTGCCTGTGTATGTGTGGGTAGTGCTAACTCGGGGTCGACAATAGATATTGAACATCAGATTTTTGAGATACGGTAAATATTAGAAGGGGTTGTTGTACAGTTGAAACTGTTGTTTTCTTCTGCCGAAGATGTAATTTTATTTCATTAAATTTAATATAAAAAACATATTTTTTGCGCAAAACATGCAATTCTATCAGAATATTGTGTCAAAAATCACCATTTTTTTTAAATTCAATTGCGTGTTTCTGACCGCAACGTCTGCATTGGCGGCAATCTATTGTGTCAAAGGTAAAAAGTAAAATCATTATAATATGATGAACCCAAAAAATATACGGTTCCAGCGAGGGAGATTGTAACATGTGCCCAGCCCCTCAAGTAATATGAAGGTAAGCGATCATGAGTTCTTGACAGACTCAAAGGGTTCAACTCAACTTCTAAGAAAGTAAAACCTTTATTAAATTTAGGTATCTAATTCGCAAATAATATTCTGCTAACATTTTATCTTTGTTAAATCTTGAAGCTTTCTATGTCTACGCCTCATTGCGTCACGTGTAAAAAAATACGCACGGATTTAACTCAATCGCATTTTACCTTCACGTATGGCTGAGTAGGCACACATTCCAAATAATATTCGCAAATTAATTCGCACCAGAAGACAGTACTTGAGAGAATTGGTTACCCGAGCATATGATACTCCGTAACCCGTTGAGTTTTTTTAAATCGGACTTCTTGTTGCCATACACATTTTCATAGACGTCAGTGAAATGAACTGAATATTTCGCTGCTTAAATGCAAAAGGGGCACAAAACAAAAACAGTTATACTTTGATTTAAAACTTAAAGTATCTAGCATTCTGAATTCAAATGCAGCACAAACACATTTTGAATTGTGGCCCTTTTGCATTTATTTAAGCAACGATTTGGTGCTTCCTAAGGATGCTATCAAGTCACTTGATGTAAAGGGATCACCACTGCCCATGGACACCTGCAAATCAGGCCAGGGAATGTGATTCTCTTAACAAAGCGGTCGGTTGAACAAACGAGGGAATGTCGCAGCGGCGAGTTTAAGTAGTCCCGTCAGAGCGAAAAAAACACATTTTAGCGCGTGCATTCTCAATTAGACAGCCTTATACGTTCGATCTCATTGACAGAAACCATGCTGCCAAATTGAAAACCCCAAGCTCGTCCTAAAATCACTTACTTCACGGCCTCTGCAGTAATGTACTATTACTTTTTCAAATAACATAGACTGTTCCTGCTTCAAACAATAAAGCTGCGTCCATACGCAAGAATGCCTCTCCGAGTCAGGAATAAAAAACATTTATCACGTGGAATTGATTCAATCGCCACTTGCCTTCGCGTTTGGGGTTTGTATCATTCTGGCGTACTCTTGTTTCAGGGGGGTTATTATGACATAGCTATGCAGTTCATTTTACGGGGAGCGAAAAGGACGGAGCTATAGCAGTTACATAACTCTGTCCTTGTCTCTCAGCGTAAAATGAATGGCAAAGGTAGGTCATAATAACCCCACTGCTCTGAATGTATTGGCCGTGTTGTTTGGTTCTATATTTATGTGCTCAATGTATTTAGTTCCAGTATTGGTTACTGTGACTTTAACATTATAAAGGTGTACGAGCGAAATTATTAATCACACGGTTTTTTTTTAATAGCCTGCATGGTAAGACGGATCTGTGACTAGATATTGGCGTTCTCAAGACTACCATCTTAAGACTGCGACCTTAAAATTGCAGTGTTAAGATTGTAGAATGCGTTGCCAACTGGACTAAGGTGGAATGCCACTATGGTAGTAATTTCACCGGGTTGTCTCATCACTACACCTGAACACAAAAATAATTTTGGTACGTTAAATGAGAGACCAAACTTGTCAGCAAACTATCTAGTAAGCGAAATGTTATATCTTGTGGACAAAGACAAGACAGTACCTTGTACAGCAAATGTGAAAATAAAACAGTTTTTGGGACTAAACCCTTTAAATGATAAATTTAAACGCTTGAAATACTTAAAACTATTTATCATTAGCCAGCATACATATGAAAAAAAAACGATTAGTAATATATTATGTTTATATTATGTTATATTCATTAAATAATTCAAACCTTACATAGATACATCAAAATAATAAATAATAAAAAATCTCGTCTAAGCAAGACGTATACGTAAGTTAAAGTCAGTTTCAAAACACTTTGTAGTTTTGACTTCTTGTTTTATATTTTATGCAAAGGATTTCAAAAGACGCCTTTTCGTACATTATTTTAGACGGGAAACGTTTTGCACTGTTTCTGCAAAGTGGGAGCGAAATATTGAGGTTATAACAGGGAAATTCTAAAGACAGTACACAGAATAAACCTCGCTGTATACATTTTATAATGTTTCGACTCATGTACATGTTTTATATTTATTTGTATATTTTTTTTATGACATAGAGATGACAAACGAGCACACAGGCCACCTGATGGTAAGTAGAAACTGTGACCCATAGACATTCGCATTCACAAGACCGCAGAGCAATCCTAAGACTGCAAATGCGTGGCCAACCCTGAGGCTAAGATGGAATGCCTCTATGCTAGTCATTTCACCGGCTATCTTATCCCCAAACCGGAACACAACAATGCGAACACTGCTGTTTGGCGGTAGGTTAATGGATAAGACGGTGGTAGCGATCCGGACGGATCCTGCACAAGGTCCTACCACCCGCAATTTTAGAGTAATGTGTTTATCAGCCTTTATATGTATGTTTGTTTGTTGGTGGCGCTCTAGAAACTAAACGCTTGGACCGATCTTGATGTTTTTTAACCTCCGACGCAAAATCGACGGGGTGTTATAAGTTTTACGTTTCTGTGTGTCTGTGTGTCTGTGTGTCTATGTGTGTGTCTGTCTGTGGCATCGTAGCTCCCGAACGGATGAACCGATTTAGATTTTAGAATTAGTCGGGAGTGTTCTTAGACATATTGTAAGCCGTTTTTGATAAGCGTGAAATCAAAAATTTAATTGAACATTTTAAAAACCCCCGTCTCTAAACATGCGGTAAACAAACGTTAAAAAGTAAAAAATAATAAATATTGGCCCTATAAGTTTAATTATAGTAGGTATTATTATTTTGATTCAAGCGTCGAAACGTCGGGGGACCGCTAAGTAGCTGGGGTATTTTATATTATTTTTTCTAAATAACTATGTATAAATCATCAATCCGAGGCCGCTAAAAAAAGTGTTAATATTTAAAACCAGATAAAACTGGTTATGCAAAAGAGCTGAAAGGGCATTGGGTAAATTTGTTTGATTTTTCAAACCCAAATTTGCCCAATGCCCTTTCAGCTCTTTTGCATAACTAGTTTTAGCTGGTTTTAAATTGAATCGCCAGAGTCTAACTAAACCTAGTTTCGGAGCAAATTGGCTGTGTCAGATGGACAGATAGACAGATTCACGAGTGAACCTATAAGAGTTCCGTTTTTCATTTTTGTACGGAACCCAAAATAAATAATAATAATAAACAAAACAAACACAAAACATACCGTCACGCCTTCATCTCAGAGTGGGTTAGGCAAAGCTGCAGAATTACCAACAACGTTAACAAACAGTTGTTAATTCTATAATCACATTTTGCACAAATAGGCTAACCCTTCGCCTAACAATACTACAAGCCTTTAATCCCTCAGTCATCTCTTACGACTTCCACAGGAAGACATGGAGTGGTACTATTCTTAGCTGACAACTAAATAATAATAATAAAAATAATAATTAAAGTAAATCAACAGATATTACGAGTATAAACTGTGTACTGTGCCATGAATGCAATAACGATGCAATTTGCGAATTCAATGATGGCTGTTGACTCGAGATGCTCGAAACAATGGGACGCGCTATTGGCTGGGTCCTACTTAAAACCTAACGAGAAATTGCAAGGTTCAGTAAGTGTTAATGATTTATACTGTTTCTTAAAGCTTACACAATTCCGGATGGTTTGAGTGAAGTAATTTTAAGTGGGACATAATCTCGTTTTTAAGTCGTTCCCGTCGTCTAGTTGGCGTCGCAAGTGTTTAAATAGTTATGTGTTCGTTTTTAACGTGTTATATAAAAATGTTCTTACTGTTTGTTAAAAAAAAACAGAACTTTTAACTAGAAGTTTATATGAATACATAATTTATTATAATCAAACATGACTATAACAAGAAATGAAAAATGATTAAAAAGTTATCAAAAAAAAAAAGCTTCGTCATGTGCTTGCCGGCTTAGAATAGTACCACTCCATGTCTTCCAGTGGAACTCGTAAAAGACGACTAAGGGAATAAAGGCTTGTAGTATTGTTAGGCGATGGGCTTGCACTTGTCACTAATATGCACTTACATTTTAGCTGCTTGTGCAAAATGAGGTTACAGAATTAACAACTAGTTTTAAGAGTTGTTGCTAGTTCGGTAGCTCTGCCTACCTCACTCTGGGAATGAAGGCGTGTGTGAATGTATGATAAAAATAAAAAAACAATAGTAAGGTTGGGTCCTTCTAGTAAGCAGTAACAATAAGAGGTTTGGCCAATTAAGTTAAGGTTAAGATTAGGTGGGTGGTATTTTTATTACAGATTAATTTTAAAAAGTGAACACACAAGTATAACCATGTAAAATAGACATTTTAAATTAGCTTAAATTCAGAGTGTATGAGTACGATTGTACATGCGTGTATGTGTATATTGTGTGTGTTTGTGTTTGTGTGTGTGTGTTTGTCTGTGCGTGTGTGTGTCTGTGTGTGCCCGTGGCAATGATCTATGGCACTAGCTGCATTACCTAGCTCTGGATAGCTCTTTGGATAGCCTTTTGTTTTATATTGTTATGTAATATTAGTCTGAAATGTAGGGTTTTTATTTCTACGTAAACCTAAACTAATTCACAAATAAAAAAACTAATAATATTTATTCCCATAAAACACATACAAAATTACAAAGCATAATAATTAATATAATTACTTACTATAAATAAAATTCATGTTTTTATGAAATAATGTTAAAATAACGAAATAATCAAGATGGGAACTGTCAGATTTTTTTCTTTAATCATAGTTTTGAGTATCCCTACTCCCTCTAGTAGGCCTAATGAATTTTTAAACTACGTCAGAATGTAAACCAAAAAACTGATGTTGTCTAATAAAGAGGCATTCTACCTCATCAAGTTCACCTTTGAGAAATCTAATCCAGCTAAGAACTTAGCTCAGATTACGAAGCTTTCTCTCTAAATTACTTGACTTCTGAGAGTTGAAAACGATCTAACAAGGTGAAGAGATTATGTAATACTTCGTAATTTCTATTCTTCGTAATTAAGTTGTTAGGGCGACTCTACACAATTATTTTGTAGCGTGTGTATGTATTTATTTAGATTAGTAAGTTTACAACTGTCTATAGTATGTAATACGTACAG
The DNA here is from genome assembly GCA_963966035.1 of Acleris laterana. Classification (NCBI taxonomy): domain Eukaryota; kingdom Metazoa; phylum Arthropoda; class Insecta; order Lepidoptera; family Tortricidae; genus Acleris; species Acleris laterana. Next base: position 16,558,964 of record OZ014448.1, read on the forward strand.
TCAGGGAAAATTATTCCTTGACTTGACTTTGTCAAAGTGACGTAATCAATCAAAAGGTAAGAGACTTGTTATGATTTTCTTCACAGTGTCACTTTGAAATAGTCTAAAGTCGTCTAGGAATCAATTTTCTTGACTATACTAGTTAGTTAGTTTAGTTTGGGACTAGGTAAATTTGTGTGAAATTTTCCCTTGAGATTTATTTATTTATTTTACCATTAGCGACACGTGAGTATGATATATAGCCTATAGGCTTCCTCGATAAATGGGCTATCTAACACTGAAAAAAAAACAAATCGGAATAGTAGTTCCTGAGCGCGTTCAAGCAAACAAACAAACAAACTCTTTAACTTTATAATATTAGTATAGATAACGTTATTTTACCATAACGTTTTAATTATATAAGACATTATCGCGTTATAACCAGTGTTTGGCATATCGATTAAACAATCATTCGTCACAAAATAAATCAACGATTAAATTAATCGACGGAGTGTTCGAATAACGATTGACCAATTCTCATTTTAAACAAAAAAAAAACACGCACGTTACAAAAATTCAATATGTCTTGTCATGTTATGTACACTGGAAAAATAATTCTAGTAGGTATGCTTTGTGTATTTCTCAATTATAATTATTGCTCACCTTTTCTTACCTGCCATACGTAAGACAATGACGGTAGCATAGCAAATATTCGCCTTATCAAAAATCTAAATTACTACCGTTATAATTATAAATTAGGTACTACTTTACTTTACTTTAGGGGGAGGGTTAAATAATAAATATGAAAATCATCAATCATTTTAAACGGCTGAGTAGACAAAGATTAGACAGAAAAAACCGATACGCCGTGTGACGTCGGCTTCTTAAAACTATTATTATAATAATATAAGTTCCGGGATTCCGGGATTCTACAAAACGTTTATTTTTATTATTTTACATTTAAGATAAGACGTTCCGTCAATTTGCTCCTTAGACTTCGTTAGGTTAGGTTAGATGAGTAACCGGTAAATTAAATATTTTTTTTGGTAAATCTTGATAACTAACTTCCAATAGTGAATGTAAATACTTAATTATGGATATATGATGGCGTAATTTATTTATTTCGAAATCCCAAGAATTTTATTATTAAATTAATATTGAGCCCGCCTCCATACAATTAAACAACAACGCCGCCGCCAAAGATTTGGTAAGTATTGATCCGAATTTCCGATCCCTGAACATAACAGCTCGCTTTCCAATACTTTGAAGAAGTATAAACTGGCCAACTGAAGTTGCCACGCGCACTCGTAAGCACGTCAAGTACTGTGTTACTTTAACGTCATGTTTGAACAGCTGCACAAATATATCAAAGGCGTTTAGGCGACAAGGTACAAAATGTTCAGCTACTTATAAGGCATACCTTGCCGTTTTAGCCGAAATGAAACCTGTGCCAAAATAAAATGTCTTCCACTTAAATGTTAATTACGCCTTAAATTCTAAGAATAAAACAATTCTTGAAATGTAAGGTCGATTAAAAAAAAATGCATTTGCCTGCGTCAGTTAATTTTTAAACGACCTAACAGTCAACACTCGGGGGTTTTACTTTTATGCTAAACCAAACCAACAATCACCAGCTTTGGCCCAAGCAGCAAATCGCCGCAGCCATGTTTCATCGGTCGTTGATACTAAACTAACTTGCAATTCAAAAGGACAAATGTGCCACGCACATGCAATTCAGATTCTACTCTACACAGTTACCAAAAGGGTTTAAGATACATTAGGAGATCTGAGTACATGTACTCTTTGTTTCAAAGAGGGTGGGATACGTCAAAGGACAGACAGCAGTGTTGAATAACGATATAAACAATGATTTGATTAATTGCTGCTTAGATTGATGAATTTGAATACGTAAACCGTAACCGTAAAACTTCTAGATTAGTTATGATTGCTTGTGCTATAGAGGGGGAATAATTATCTATTATTGATGATTAATTGCGAAACATATTGAGCTTCTATTTGTACTGGGTAAAACGATATTGCCTTTGACATGTCGACCGCCATTTCTGTCAAGTAAATAATAGGCTAGCTCTATAATAGCTATATCAACGCGACGACGCGATAGCCTAGTTGATAGGTACCCTACCTACGAAGCTAGAGGTCCTGGGTTCAAATCCCGGTAAGGGCAGATATTTGTGTGATGAGCGCAAATATTTGTTCCTGAGTCATGGATGTTTTCTATGTATTTATGTATATATTTCTCTATATAAGTATTTATATCGTTGTTTAGTACCCATAGTACAAGCCTAGAGCTTAGTTTGGCACTAACTCAACTGGTGTGACATAGTCCCCTGATATTATTATTATTATTAAGTAACTATATGTACTAATTTTCTTTAGGCCACTACCACCGGTAATGGTCCCCATAATGCTAGCTGCATTATTTATTTATTTATTGGTATTCAGGACAACAGCCGTAAATATACTTATTACATAGTGCTAGTTACATAAGAGAAGGCCAATGGCAGTTATCAATCAGTTAATTAAATAAAGAGTACACAAACATAGTGGAAATGTAAACATGAAAATTGCTTAAGGCAGACAAGATACAACGTGTTTTTAGAAATGCGACGTGCTTTGCGTTGCACGCAGGCGCAGATGAATGGAAAATAATAATGTCTTTTTTTTTATGGCATAGAGAAGACAAACGAGCACACAGGCCACCTGATGGTAAGTGGAAACTGTGACCCATAGACATTCGCATTCACAAGACTGCAATGCAATCCTAAGACTGCAAATGCGTTGCCAACCCTGAGGACTAAGATGGAATGCCTCTATGCTAGTCATTTCACCGGCTGTCTTATCCCCAAACCGGAACACAACAATGCGAACACTGTTGTTTGGCTGTAGGTTAATGGATAAGATGGTGGTAGCGATCCGGACGGACCCTGCACAAGGTCCTGGTGCAGATGAAAGGAAAATAATAATGTCATTAAGTAATACATCTACTTGTACCTACCCACAAATAGTACCTAGTAAATTAAATTGGAATGTTCGTTTAGACTCCATATATGCATTGGTATTTTTTATCTACATACAATACAATACAATACAATACAATACAAAACACTTTATTGTACACCAAACAATAACAATACAGAGATACAGCATTATTAAAAACAACACAGGTAAACAACAGGCGGTCTTATCGCTGATTAGCGATCTCTTCCAGACAACCTTACTAGGGATAAGGTGTCAGATTAAAACATTTTACGAGGTAGGTGGTACAAACTTCACGCTAAAGTGATAAATATAGGCTCACTATATATGTACTAATAAATAGATAAGAAAATAAATATATAAACAAATAAATACAATATATATATGACTTGCATAAATAAATAGATAAATATATATAAATACATAAATGAATATCAATACATCCACAACAGGGAAAACAATAAAAAAGACAGCTACACGACAGAGAAATTAACTGAGACAGTACAATTATGACTGCGACAAAAAATGCTCATGAAGAAGTTTCTTAAAAATAGGCAAAGACTTAGCCCGACGCAGCTCCACAGGGAGGGAGTTCCACAGTCGGACAGCCTGAAAAGTAAAGGAATTGTTGTAAAATTTTGATGAAGAGGAGGGTACAGTTAAAATATAGTTTTGTGAGCAACGAACCGACTTAAAAAAGTTAAAACGCTCCTTGAGGTAACGGGGGGTTGCAGGGATAAACAGAACACAGTAGAGAAGATTAAGAATGTGAAAGTACCGGCGGAAACGGATAGGAAGCCACTTGAGTTGCGAACGAAAACAAGAGACGTGGTCATATTTGCGTAAACCAAATATGAACCGAATGCATAAATTTTGAATTCGCTCAAGCTTTTACATACATACATTTAATCACGCCTGTTTCTCAGAGGGGTAGGCAGAGACCACTTCTTTCCACTTGCTACGATCTTGAAAAATTTATTTCGCTTCTTCCACATTCATACATCGAGTCATGCACGCACGTCGGTTTCGGGTACTTAAGATTTGGCCCTTTTCCAGTATTTCTCCGATTTGACTCGTAAAAGTACGCCTAGGGCGGCCACTTCCGACCCGTCCACTCACTTTTGATCTGTATATCTCTTTCGTCAATCTTCTTTCATCCATCCTTTCCAAATGACCGAACCATCGAAGCATGCCCTTTTCAATATTAGTCACTACATCTTCTTTTATTCCACATTTCTCTCTGACTTTTTCATTCCTTACTCTATCAATCAGTTTCACACCACACATACTACGCAAAGAGCGCATTTCAACTGCATTTACGCGACTTTTATGCTTGTCCTGCCAGCCTGCAGCTTGCAGTGCGGCCACACCCAACATTCACTACCATACATCAGGGTAGGGGCCAGCACTTTTTATCTATTTGTGATAAAAATATTTTTTTTCCTAACGACACCATACCCTGCCTAGTTATCTAGTACCTTTAGTACAAACCCAGACAGTTTGTGATAAGTTCCCTTTTTGTTACGTTGACCCTTTATACCTAACATCAACATATATTTCCTTTAAAACCACTGTTAAATAACCACTTTTACCTCATTAATATTAGATAAAAACTCTTTTTGCGTCTAAATACAGGGTGACACCTAAGACGTAATACAAAATGTTATTTTCCGAATCTACTCATGATTACGATCAACTATTAATATGGGACCAACTTCGAAAACGTAAACAGAAAATCGACTTCTCCATACAAATTGTGAAACCAGCTGATTGCTTTTAGTATGGGAAATTCCATTTTTTTCTACCGATTTCGATATTAGTCCCATGGTAAAAGTTGATCGTACTCATAAGTGGATCCAGAAAATAAAATTTTGTATTACGTCTTAGGTGTCACCCTGTATAAAACTACTTGACCCAATTCTTCAATATATTACTACGGACGCCTTTCCAAGAAACATATTCTCAAGTTTAAAATGCATGCTAGGTTTTCCTGCTCCACATAAAATACACGGAAACGGCTTTGCTCCTCCTTTACCAAGTCTTGAAGAGATATGTGGAGGAAACTAAATTATACACGATTCTGTGCACTCGTGTGGATAACGGTATTTTTTAAATAATTTAACAACCTAACACTAACAGTGGTCCACAATAATACAATGCGATCACAAACCTAGAGTGTCATGATCATAGTCTATATCAAAATTATTTAAATGTGGCAAGAAACTATTAGTTAGTTTAAATTTGAAAGAAAATAAAACATTTATTCGTGACAAGAACGGATAAAAACGTACAAGGAGAAAATAGCCACGAAATGGTCCCAACTCAGCGTAATGCTGGCTTTAAAGTCAGCGCTGGTCTTCCGATGGAATCACCAGGTGACACCACGGAAGGTTACACACGCATAAAATGAGAAAAAACAAGTAAAATAAACGTCAAACTCAGAAACTTGAACTTTAAGTTAATGTCATAATCATAAAGTATTAAATTATTATTTTGACAGCTGCAGCCGTTATACGGTGAGTGCTGCTTGCTTGAAGGGATATACAGGGTGGTAAATTTTTTAATCCTTAAGTTTGATCATTTTACAAAAAGGAAACATTATATTATCCGCACGGCCGCGTCGGGCCAGAGGGGCCTATGTTGTGCTCGATCCATAGCGACATACGTCCTTTTGATCATCGGCGGCGTGTAGTGTGGGGTTAACTATTCATATTTGTTGTTTTATTTTGTTTTCTTTGCCAACCGCGTTTTAACTTATCTGTTTAACTTTACCCACTTGTGATGAAATTTGGATTTAACATTAAATACTTATAGAAGTAAATTGTAAACAGCAGCGAGAGGAGGGGAATCCTGTTCCACCGTGATACAGTTTTTACTAGTACGGGGAACAGAGGATGCTTAGGTACTCACTGTATTAAACTACCCACTTGCTACAAGAAATTGTGTAGGTACCTATTTTGTAAGCAGTTATGACCTATAAGAAGGCTGAATAAAGTTATTATTATTTTAAGTATTTATTTAATTTTCTGTAAATTAGGTTTTTTACAATAAATATTCAATTATAAAAGTAAAATAACAATACTAATATAAAAAATAAACATTATAAAAAACCTAACCTACGAATGCCGCCGGCAGCGGGGCAGGGCTCAAGCTACCGGTGGTTAGGGCTGCAGAGAGAGGAACCTCCTCACAATACGTGCCGTGTCGAGAAGTACTGCCTTCTGTATCTGGCCCTTGATCCAGCCATCTAGCGAGAGTCTCTTGAGGTGTTGGTCAAGACTCTTCGCTATAAGACCGTTTGCCGAAACAACTATTGGGACAATGATCGTCGAGTCAACATCCCACATGGCGGTCACCTCGTGAGCCAAGTCAAGGTACTTGCTGAGCTTGTCCTTCTCAGCCTTCACGAGGTTCTCATCATGCGGGATGGTGACGTCAACGAGCACTGCCCGGCGTTGAGATCGATCTATCAAAACGATATCAGGCTTATTGGCGACAATAGTCCTGTCCGTGATGACAGATCGATCCCAATAGAGCGTAGCACGACCATTTTCGAGAACTGGCGTCGGTGTGTACTTATAGTACGGCACTTCAGACTCAACAAGACCATATTGAAGAGCAAGTTGCTGATGGATGATCCTGGCCACAAGGTTATGTCTGTGCAAGTACTCGCTGTTGGCCAAATGCGAACAACCGGAAATTATATGTCTGAGGGACTCGCCGGGGCAACGGCATGCTCGACAAATATCAACCGTGCCATCCCTCAGAATATATTTCCGGTAATTATTTGTCATTATGACCTCGTCAGCAATTGCACAGACAAAACCTTCGGTTTCCCCAAAGAGGTCACCAAACCGTAGCCAGTTCACGGACGCTAAAAAGTCTACTTCGGGCCTTGTCAAGGCCCGGTAGAAGCGTCCGTGCAGCTCCTTGCTCTTCCATATGTTCTTGCGGTCTTCAGTGCTCAACACCGCTGGTCTGCGCCAGTTCTCGTTTGCCAAGGAGAGAGGCGTGAGGCTTCTGTCTACTGCAACCACATCACGATGCATCCCACACTCATTGTGAAGGAAATAATCCCTGAGATTGCACACCTCGCGGTTGTGAAGATTCTTGGCATTTAAAATGCCTCGACCTCCACATTTCCTCGGGATGTACAATCTCATAACAGATGAGCGTGGGTGCAACATGCGATGTGATTTAAGCAGTAGACGGACCCTCCTATCCAGGGCGTCCAGCTCAGTCTGAGTCCACCTTAGTATGCCAAAGGAGTATGTGAGCAGCGGTATCACCCAGCCATTGAAGGCGCGCACCTTATTGCCACCCGACAAAAGACTGTTAAGAACTTTTGTCAAGCGACAGAAGAAACGTTCCTTCACTGACTGCTTGATATCGCTGTCCACAATACCCAAAGACTGTGACGTACCAAGATATTTGTAGGTTTCAACTTCGGAGAGAGATTTGAGAGTCATTGTCTCAGAAAGCTGCAAATTAGATGAATTTACAACTTTCCCTCGTTGAACATGCATGACCGCACACTTATCTACACCGAATTCCATCTTGATCGCACTACTAAAGTCTTGTGTGATTTTTAATAGTGCGATAAGATCTTGGCGCTTAGATGTAAACAGTTTGAGGTCATCCATGAACAATAAGTGGGAAATGACTTCAGCCTCTCTACGAAGTCGATAGCCAAGCCCGGAATCCTTCAGCAAAGAGCTAAGAGGATTCAAGGCTAGGCAAAACCACAAAGGACTCAGACTGTCACCCTGGAAAATGCCTCTTTCAATCCTTATCAAGTTAGGCGAATCAGAAGGGACATCTCGACCACCTGGTTGACGAAGGACTGTGACCCACTGCCTCATACACACACCTAAAAAGGATCTCAAAGTTGCATCAACTTTATACAACTCTAAGATCCTTTCGAGCCATGAGTGAGGCACCGAGTCATAAGCCTTCTTGTAGTCAATCCAGGCAGCCGAAAGGGCCGCCCTGCTTCGCCTGACTTGCTGACAAATGGTCATGTCTATGAGGAGGAGCTCCTTAGTACCGCGAGACCCAACCTTACATCCATTTTGAGCGAGAGCCATAACGTTGTTTGCAACAAAATGTGCGTTTAATTTTGTGCTCAAAATTGATGTAAGGAGCTTGTAGATGGTAGGTAAGCATGTAATGGGTCGGTAGTTCTTTGGTTCCGCGGTACTACCGGACTTGTAAAGCAGGAAGGTAACACCAGTTGTTAATAAAGGTGGCAAGGAACCGATCTCAAGAGCATTTTGGAGTTGCGCTGCTAAACACTCATGTGAGGCTTTGAACCATTTAATCCAGAAGTTGTGTAACCCGTCCGGTCCAGGACTTTTCCAGTTCTGAGTCATTCGGATTGCACAACTTACATCTTCGAGGCAGATGGTAATAGGCCCCATTGGTTCAATAGCCTCACACGCATGTTCAACAGCACGTATCCAGTCTCCTTCTGTGTGCACAACAGGCACCGACCAGATGCTGCGCCAGAAATTATTATTATTATTATTATTATTACAGTACTCCTACCATAAAATTTAACAAGAAACAATATGGCGACCGTGGTTCGATAACTTGCGGCCACTGGTCGACACCCAATTCACGAGGCTTCCGATGCCATTATACATAGATCGAGGATCATTAACATAAGAAAACAAAAAAAAATAAAAAACTTATATATTAATTTAAAAAAACCGCTATTTTGTTCTTCTAACCGATAGGATTATTGTTCGGGCTTAACCCTTCTTTGCATGGTGATGGAAATATCCATCATATCATAATACCAACTTTATGTTTTTTTTGTATCAATTTTTTTTAGCTTATTCAAAATCAAATGGGGTTTGAATTCACGACTTTTTTCACTTTCATGCAAAGAAGGGTAAAGGTAGTTTCCCTTCACGGCCCGATTTATTTGTCCATACTGTATACAATGGTAAGTCACATTACTTTGACGACGTTATGCAAACAGCAGTTGTGTTTTTTAAAGCTTACTTTTTGTTAAACTTGTTTATTGTTTCTAGAGACTGAAATTTATTTAATAGTCGTTTCATAGATTGCTTGTGCTTAAACTAAAAGCTCGCTACACTACGCTTTAAATACCCTTTTACTCGTAGCTGCTAGAGTTAAGACGAGTAAAAAGCTCGACTAATAAAATCCTTTTTTTAATTGGTTTTCTATTACAGTTTAAAATCAAGCGATAGTAACTGGCAGACGTTAAAATGAAAATGTTATTAATAAAAACCTATATTATAGTTATAATTTAAGTAATTTAAGATGTTCATGATCGTTTGAAACATTTAAATCGCTTATTCTATCTAAAATTATGCCTAATAAAATGCGGTTATTAGTTTTTTCCTTCTTCACGATATAAACCTGAACTGATCGATATCTTATCGCAAAAAAATTTACATTTCCTGCCTTACCCTCGCACGGCCCAACGTCCTAAATTTAGGACATTTGTCAAAGTGACTTTTGACTTTAGTTGAACGACACAAAATTATTTCTTAATCTAACGAAATTTGATGTGGGTCTTACGAGGTAATAGCTGTAGACGACTTCTAGGAGAGCAGTAGCAGAAAAACCTGATGCATTCGACGGACGTTAACGTTATCTAAAATTTTGATTGACGCAGGTGTCACATGGTCCTGTCAAACGTTTATGTCAATTTTCGATAATCATTTACGTTAGCGATATGGGCAGTAATTTAATAGTCTATTAATTGTAGAGTTAGAATGCTAATTGTGTAGATACTCTGATAGTATATTGATTTGCTTCACAATAATGGCAGCTGAAGCAGCATTAAAGGCATATTAGCAGACCTAGAAATATTCGGGGCAAAACTAAATGACAGCTAGGGATTGCCTTTATCGATAAACTTAATTATCGATGCTTTTCCCATATACTAGTGATCGCTCCAAGTTTAAGTTGTACAAAATAGTTTATTTTTTAAAGTATGCAGATTAAACAAAATAGCAACATAATTGGTCATTCCTTATTTTAAAAGGATTTATAACCTTCACTCATCATCGTCATATTGTTTTTACTCCTAACAAATTCTAGTCGTTTATTTTAACAATAATAAATGGGACAGTCATTCTGAAATTCACAATACGGAAAAAATGTATGATGATCATGTCAATGAGTGAAGGTTAAAAAATTCTTTTAAAATAAAGAATAACCAGAATTCTTTTGCTATTTTGTTTCATTGCATTATTTTTATTTTTACAAACAAAACTTGGAGCGATCACTTATATATGGGAAAAGCATCGATAATTGAGTTTATCGATATAGGCAATCCCTAGCTGTCATTTAATTTTGCCCCCAATATTCCTAGGTCTGCATATTAGGTATCAATATGTATGTACAAACAGTTTGTGTGGGAATCCGTCACGCCCCGCCTCGCGGCGTGCTCGAGCATCCGTCTTCAGTATCTATTTGATGGACGAGGTCACACTTATTGACACGTGATTTATAAATGATCACTCTGCTATTCTAGGTGGGTATTATTTAGTTTTTGAAGTGAAACCTCGCGTTTTCGTTACCAAATGCTTTCCATGAGGTATATGTACAGTCAACCAATTTGATTACTAGGCCACTATGGACTTTGTCAACGTGACGTTGTAAACCAAATCATAGGGAGTCTCTTACGTTTTGGTTGACAACGTCACTTTAACATAGTCCAAAGTGGCCTAGAAATCAAATTGGTTGACTGTACACTGTGTATTTTCTAGTGCGTTACATACATACATACATAAACTCACGCCTTTATTCCCAGAGTGGGGTAGGCAGAGCTTCAGAATTACCAACAACTCCAATAATTTGTTAACAACTCTGTAACCACATTTTGCACTTTTAGGCTAAGATGTTTACCAGTGTGTAAGTGACAGGTTGCAAGCCCATCGCCTAACAGTACTATACGCCTTTATTCCCTTAGCTTCGCTTTTTCTAGTGCGTTATTTAAACATAAAGGTTTTGCTGTCATACGAATTATTAAAGCAGTAACTACTTTAGATTATTTACTTGGTCTACTTGCGTAGTTTCAAGTCCGTTTTTACTGGTTTTGCATTGATGAATAACTGAACAATCTCTTTAAACACAAGCAATGTTTTTTTTAATCTAAATCTTAAGCTTTATCTATCACGTAAAACGGAAGTTTTATTGTGAAACGTAAATAGAGTAGAAAATAGATTGAACTTTACCTTCCCCCGGGAATTTTCCTGCTACGCTTTTCCCGGTTCAGTTTTGTTTGTGTAGGGAACCGCGTCTTAACGCGAGGGGAAAGATATGACAAACACTGCGGTCAGGTGCGAAATTCTGAGCAAATTCAGATGGGAATTGTCTTTTGAGCCCTGGGGATATTATAATACCTACTAACTTTGCTAGCGGTTTATTTCTAATATCTTGTTAATAAGTATAATAAACAAAGCTAAGAATATAGACGGGGCAAAATTAAATGACAGCTAGAGATTGGCTATATCGATAAACTCAATTAACGATATTTTTCCCATGTACTAGTGATCGCTCCAAGTTTTGATTAAAAGTATGCAAATGAAACCAAATAGCAACCTAATTCTGATTATTCTTTATTTCAAAAGGAATTTTTAACCTCCACTCATCATCATATATTTTTTTACTATTGTTAAAATAATCGATCAGAACTAATTAAGAGTAAAAAAAATATGATGATAATGAGTGAAGGTTAAAAAGTTCTTTTGAAATAAAGAATAAACAGAATTAGGTTGCTGTTTTGTTTCATTTGCATACTTTCAATAACATTTTATTTTACATACAAAACTTGTAGTGATGGGAAAAGCATCGATTATTGAGTTTATCGATATAAGCAACCTAGCTGACATTTAGTTTTGCCCCGTATATTCCTAGGTCTGATAACAAGTAATGATATATATGAAGGAAGCATTGTCGCAGAAAATTACTCAGTGTAATGTTAAAACTTTATCTTCTAGATGAGCTTGCCTTTATACACACACACACACACACACACAGCACAGCACAGCACAGCTAAGGTATCGTTTAGATCAAGTTATAAGCCCATAATGCCTATATTATTTACCAGTACGAAAGCAATTTTCCGTTTAAATATTTCACTTATTAGTTGCCGAATAGTTGAAGCATCCAAAGTGGGTCTTTACTACATGGAAGTTTGAATAAGGAAAGTTTATTTACCCGAACATACACGAGTTCGGGAGTTTTAAGTAGCTTCGTATTGTTGATGAAAATTTAACAAGATTGGTACAAGCTACAAATGTACTAGACTATAACTATTCATAAGTAGTAGCAAAACGGCCTGTTGTTTACCTTTACTTTTAATCTTCTTTGATATGTCGTGTTCTATAAAGTATCGATAAAATATATAATGTACATTGAAAGTCGATAAACGAGAAGTTCCTATGACAGCTCAAAAGTGCAAGAATTCCGGCCTCGCTCATTGCTCTATTTTTATACAGAACTAGCGACCCGCCCTCGCTTCGCTTCGGTTTATATGAGTATTCCCGTTCCCGAGGGAATTTCGGGAATTCCTTTCTTAGTGCACCTCTACGGTACCTAAGCTACGTCCCTTCCAAATTTCAAGTACCTACGTTTAGCCGTTTAGGCTGTGCGTTGATATGTCAGTCAGTCAGTCAGTCAGTTTCTCCTTTTATATAATATTTAAATAATAACTAAAACGCTCTCTTGTAAAATATGGAAAATATCACGTCAGTGGCTATGACATTCCAGCGTCGAATCACAAAAAAATTGCCAACGCTTTTCAACGTTCTAATAAACGGACGTAAATGTCCCAAAAATAAATCTTACTTCCTATATCATTTTACTGTTACTTCACTTTCTTCTTCGTTACGGGTTCGTAGCGAATTCACAAAACTAGTTGGACGTGTTGCTTTTATGATGTCAAATTGACATGCCTGCGGCCGACAGAAGTCATTTGTGGTAGGTTCAACTGGAAATCCAAATGCGGTTTTCTTGAGTTGCCTTTTACGTATTTCGGTATTTTCACGTAAAGAATAAACGCGGTGCGGCTCACTGGGCGTAAATATAATAGGGTGATGGCACCAGGGTAGTGATTCTGTAAACAACGCCGGTCGTGCGGACTGTCGAGTGAAACCAAGCGGCGAGATTAAGTAGTCCCGTCAGTGCGAACAAAACACATTGTAGCGCGTGCATTTTTAATTAAGCAGCCCTGTACGTTCGACCCATCGTGCTGCTAAATTGAAAATGCACGCGCTACAATGTGTTTTGTTCGCACTGACGGGACTACTTAATCTCGCCGCTTGGTATCACTCGACAGTCCGCACGACCGGCGTTGTTTACAGAATCACTACCCTGTGTTGGACACTTTTAGCTGACAGGCAACATTACTGGACACTTAACTCTTTATTCAAATTTCTCTCTCTCTCTTTATTTAAGAGACATGCTCTTGTCGGTGGAGTAATCGCCAACCACTCCGGGCACAGGTTATTTTGAAATAACTTACAACGAGACGCCGGCCATCATGTGATTTGTACTGGTTTGTTAAATAAACAATATGTTTTTTGATACGTTCGATCCATCGGCAGAAACCATGCCGCTAAATTGAAAATGCACGCGCTAATATTATGTTTTGTTCGCACTGACGGGACTACTTAAACTCGCCGGACATTCACTCGTCCGTCCGTCCGACCATCGTTGTTCAGAGAATCACTACCTTGATGATATAAACACTTAACATAAATCAAACAACCACCTGTAAGCAAAGCTAATGCATGGTTTCTCTTCGTGATATTCGCAAACAAGTTAATCGCAAGAACAACCCGATAAGTCAAGAACTTTGCAAAATTTCTCGTGTGCTTCAAACTGAAGTTTCATTCATCCCATCTCTTATTTAGATGGTTTGTCTTTGGTTTTATTAGATTTTTCCAGCATAGAAAATTGTCCTAGAACCTGTGATGTCGATAAATTAACACTGCGGTCTTTTGACTTTGTGAAGGTATTGGAGCCCGGAATTTTCGAGATAAAACTTAAGACTTGCAGTCTAGCTAGTGTTAGAAGCTCTTTTTTATCGGTATCGAGTATTGTTATATAAAAAAAAGATACACATATATCGATAACTTAATGCACAATCATACTAAATGATAGTTTATTGCCGGTAAAGTTACGAACTTATTCTTTGTGCACAAACATATTAAAATTTTACATATTAAAACTACACATATTAACAACATATTAACTTTACAAATGTAATTAGTACAATTTGTGAACTAAGGTATCGATATTTACATTATGTAATAAATATTCGACGTTGTTTTATTATGTGTTATTTTATTTAAATCTTAAATCCTAAAATAAGCCGTCGGGTAACTAAGAGGTGTAAACTTTGAACGAAGTGACTATACTACCTCATTGAAAATAATAGACACTTCAGAAACTCTCTTTACATACATACATACATACATACATAAACTCACGCCTTTATTCCCAGAGTGGGGTAGGCAGAGCTACAGAATTTCCAACAACTATAAAAACTTTTTGATAATTCTGTAACCACATTTAATAACTCTCTTTACTCCCAGATAATGTAATGATTATCTTCTCCTATCACTATAATAAACCAAATAAAATGTCATGAACTGCTGTGTGTATGACGTGGATTTTGAAGAAGACATTGCATCAGTTTCTATATTATAATTTTATACAAATACAAACCTCACGTAAAATGTTTTACTAAAAAAAATTTTCTTCTGTAACACTAATATCGATATATCGATAGAAAATATTTCAATTACTAGCAAGATTGCGACAGTTTTTAGTTTTGCCGCGAAAATTCCGGGCTCTAGTTATTACAATGTCGATGATTTAGTTCAACCCCCTTACTTCTAAAAGTGGAATAAGCTTGACATAGTAATCTGTTAATGCTATGCTTTGTCACTTTCTGACAGTTGCAAATGTCACAATTACAGATAAGGACAAAGCGTGGCATAAACTATTTCAAGCTTATTCCACTTTTATAAGTACTTAGCTATTTGTTTATTTTTGATGACTTAATTAGCCTAGTGACTCTGCCTATAGTCTGTGTCAATTGAAATTGTCAAAGATGTAAACAAATTAGTACTGTTTGACACATAACCTCAAATATTCATCAACCGTGTTTTAACTTATAATAATAATGAACAGTTATTAAATCTTAAACTTAATTTGAAACACGTGTATAAATCATTGCTACGACCTCACTTGGTCTTTAAAAGCACGTGATTATCGAGTAATAATAGTAAAATGGTTCGTTTGTTTGTGTTTGCATCTTTACCAATTTCATTTGCCATAAATAGTGATAATCCAATGACAGTAAGGTTTTTTTTAATTACTTACTTAATAAGTGTGAAATAGGCCAATGATATTTTTTTGAAATATAAAAACGGCTTAACATAAAAATTATGTTTTGTGACAAATGCTTAGATTTCCAAGCACTGAAAAAAAGTAATTGCAAAATCTTTAGTCTCTTTGCTACAGAAAATTAGGGGCTTTGTGCGGTTACTACAAATTAACCTAACCGCACTGTCAGATAAAATCCTAATTAAAAAACAAGCCAAGTCTGTTGCATTCGCGCACAAAGGGTTCTGTACCACTTAACTCATACTTGGCCGGTTTTTATTGTTTGCGCTTTAATCACATAAAATTTAACTCTCGTATGTAATATCGTTTTGATGATAGCAAGAAAAAAAACACTTTTTTTTTTATTATTCGTAAAGAAATTAACCGCTTTACACACATTTAAAGCATAAAAAACCATTCGGCGGCTATCTATAGGTAACGGTGTTGTTGTAGTTGGACGGATGGACAATAAGGAATGCAATTAAACCGGCTATTAACCGTTTTTGGATGAAAATAACCGGCTAAAGCCGGTAAAAACTGGTTATTTGCATACACAAATGGACAGCATAGCCTTAATAAGAGAATCCCTTTCTGCACCAAACCCTAAAAATGTAAACGGTCTCAACTCGTTGGGTTCAAACAGATAAAACGAGCGACCTTAAAAATTATCCTTTAAAAAACCATTCGGCGTCCAATGTTATTTTCACTTAAGTTCTTGCATCAACATTTTAAAAACGCAAATGCACTGTTACGAGTAGTACAAGCTTTAATAAAACTACGCTTGCTAGAAAACTGCAACGGAATTAATAGCGAGCAGTCATGTCGGTGATTTCACCAATTTATATAGAGCCTCGTGAACGCTCGAGAATGTGAGTTGAAAAGCCTAGTAAGTAGACGGCAATGTTTATTAGGGGTCTGGTGTGGATGGTCGCTCTGGTGGCCATTTTTATTTTGATTCAGTCAGCTAGTGTCGCCCTCAATGTGGCTTTTAAACGACGTTTGGCCAGGTTCCCGAGGTTATACAGTTTTTTGCAAGTATAGCTTTAATTTTTCTTACCTTTATTCTGCCGTTGATAGGAACGAGTTTAATAAACCATGAGCTACAATTACTGTACTCGCTAGCGAGTCGAATGCTGTATCCCTTGCACTCTTTAAGAATACTGCGAGGTCTGCGAGCGACAGAGCATTCGACTCGCTAGCGAGTATGTTAATTGTAACTCATGGTAAGGGAACTGCAAGCTTTAAAAACACGACCACATTTATTAATACCGTCATCGATATATATAAAAAAAATAACCTGCCTTATCTTTACCTTGACCAAAATATAATAGCTTTTGTCACTACCACCACAAGGCCTAATATGGTTGCATTTATCTCGTGACATGTGGATATTAATATTTTTTAAATATAAATATAACCATTATTAAACAAATAAAAAAACAACGTGTTTTCGATGCCTCCAACTTCCATGAGAAATGCTCAAAGTAATCCGAACAATCAGAGTATCGGTAATAACTTTTATTGGATCGACAAATAAAGTTGTAAAGTTCTAACTTTACCACTAAAGATCATATCTACTTAACATCAAATTCAACGTTCAACCTTATCTCGATTAACTTAAAACTGGTTTTCCATGTTTACGTATTTGTAAGTTGCGATGTTTAGATCGTTTCACGTTGAATGTCCTGTAGTTTAAGAAGACGCTCTTTGGGGACATTGCAACCGATTCGAAGTGAATGTGCCAACATCCCACTGTGCGGTATGTTGGACAGAGGCCAGGGTATAAAATAACGGTTAAAACGCAGTAGAGGAACTATTACGATTTAAAACTATATAGTTTTTACCCCCCGACGTAAAAACGAGGGATGTTATAAGTTTGACGTGTAAGTATGTGTGTGTCACCGTAGCTCTTAAATGAATGAGCCGATTTGGATGCGTTTTTTTTATTTGAAAGCAGGGTTTTTGGCGATGGTCTTTAGACATGTTTTATCAAAATCGATTAAGCCGTTTTTGAGATATAGAAGTTTTAAGGGGTTTTAGCGCGTGCATTTTCAATTAAGCAGCGTTATACGTTCGATCCATCGGCAGAAACCGTGCCGCTAATTTGAAAATGCACGCGTTTAAATGTGTTTTGTTCGCACTGACGGGACTACTTAAACTCGCCGCTTGGACATTCACTCGTCCGTCCGTCCGATCGTCGTTGTTCAGAGAATCACTACCTAGAGCTTGCATTTTTCATGCTATTCAATTTACACTACACTATTATTATTATTTTCTACTAGCGTACTATAAACCACTAATACTATTATCGTTAACGATATCAGAATACCACCTTTATCGTAACCGAGCGCGAAAAAATTCTGTAATGAGCGTTGTCATGGTAATAACAGTTCTATAATTATCATTATCATACCTGTACCAAAGCACCGTAAAAAAACTCTTTTCTGCACTTAATTGTACTGTGCAATAATGCCACAAAAGAGTGCTTCGTTCAAAGAGACCCTCTCTAGTTAACAACGTTTCGATAAAGAAATTAACATTATCGTTGTTCCGTTGTTTCGACGATGTTGTAAAAAGCCTTAACGAGGATACTGCAACGGATATCGGTTTTATCGTAGACTGAGCGTAATAAAATACCTGATGCAGAAAATAAATTTAAAATTACCTCAGTATGAAAACCTTTTTCGAAATTATTTTATTACCAGAGAGAAACATGAAGCGTTTTATTGTAGCCACTTCATTTTTTTTTTCATTTTTAAACAGGTAAGGATGTCTGTATTATGGGCTTGAAACTTTTATCGATTTATTGACTCGATTTTAGACCGATGATCAACCGAAAATTCGATGATCAAATTACGGGTTAGTTTTAAATTAGGTTGGATACTGGAAAAGGGCCGAATCATAAGTACCCGAAAACGACGTGCGTGCATGACTCGATGTATGAATGTGGAAGAAGCGAAATAAATTTGTCAAGATCGTAGCGAGTGAAAAGAAGTGGTCTCTGCCTACCCCTCTGGGAAACAGGCGTGATTTAATGTATGTATGTATGTAACCAGACTAAATGGTTCTTATTAGGTATCGACAAAAAAAAACGGTTATATTTGTGTCTGTGTATGTGTGTCTTTGGCAACGGATGGTTTGATTGGTACGATTTTTTTAAAATTTAGGATGGTTTGTCAGCTTTATATCATGAATTGCTTGGGTTTTTAAAATATATCACCTCTGAAAGAACGAGACGCCATTAGGCACGTCTTACAAGCTGGCTATTTTCTCGCTCCAGAAAGGAACAAAAGATATAAATCCCGTGTCAGTAAAAGAGATACAGTGTCTTATATTAATAGTTGATCGCTGGCTGTTCACACTGCTGGCGTGAACTCTCTCCACTAGTTTATCGAAACAAAAATATAGATCCTACGTAAATAAAAGAGACACATAGACGAAGATTTTTTATCGGTGATCAGGAGTAGCAAAAATGGAATTTAATGGTTCATGTCTCAAACAATTAACTCACTGTTTAATTTATTTAAGTTAATGCGATTGTTAAAACCAATCACCACTGGATACATGGACATCCTACATTAATTATTGAAGTGAAGAAGATACGTCTAATGCCATCGCTTTGGTGGGAAATTGGACAGATATTACGTCGGTAAACTTATCAATACACCAAACAATTTGTAGGGTGACAATTAATTTCAATTAAAAGTTAGTTTAAAAAAAAAAAAATGGATAATAAAAGTTTTGTTTCATGTAACTGCGACTTAAACATGATCGTCATTAATAACTGAATTAGAAAAATTGGTTACTGATCACCAAAAAAAAATCACCGTGTATATTAGGTTGATCGCTGTCTCCTCTCGCTTGCCGTTTATCGTGGGCGGTTGGATAATTGCCTTATATCAGAGTTTTAATATATATCGCACTGCTAGATCAAAACAGTATTAACTCACAATCCTTGCTAGTCTTATTTTTAAGTTCATAGTAGTTGTATTAATAGTACATTACTGCAGTGGCCATGATGTAAGGGATTTAAGGACGAGTTTGGGGTAAAACGGTTAAAACGAGTCTTTTAATCCCCTGTTCCGGTCGAGGATTGTATAGTGCTTTTCTCAAGCAATGTGAGGAAATATTAAAATTATATTACTGCAATCTTACGATGGCAATCTCAAGACTGTGCAATCTTACGATCGAAATCTCAAGACTGCAATCTTACGATGGCAATCTCAAAACTGAAATATTACGGTGGCAATCTCAAGACTGTGCAATCTTACGATGGCAATCTCAAGACTGCAATCTTACGATAGAAATCGCAAGACTGAAATATTACTATGGCAATCTCAAGACTGTGCAATCTTACGATGGTAATCTTACGATTGCAATCTTAAGATTGCAATATTACGATGGCAACTGCATATGATTTTAGTACCATAGATGTTGTTTATTTTTGCAGTAATAATGTTTTTTCCAAGGCCAGTAATGTAGGGGACCATAAACAAGAAACTTCATGTCTTCATTTCGTGATATTGACTCATACCATACCTTTCCGAGCATGTTTGAGAAAAGTTGATTTTTAAATACAGTTTTATTTTGAGTTACTACAGTTTTGATCTAGCAGTGCGTTATATTCAAATAGTGAACTAAATTAATTATTTACAAATAGGTAGTAACCAGAACATCTGCCGGCATTTCGTATTTATTTTCTGTGTAAAATACGGAACATGTAGTAAAATACAAGGGCTGAATATTTTTACTGTTCAAGGGATTAAGTGTTCCGTGTAATTCAACTGCCTCGCTCAAGGAGACATGTCGAAGGAATAGGAGATATTTAGAACGTATTTTTGTTCGTTAGGAATAACGTCTCTTTATGTTATGTGTCGTGTAACCTTGGAAGTTAAATAAACATGTTTCAGGGACAAAATGGTTACTTAAAGCTAGCTCAGCTGAAATGTAATTTTCTTGGAGATAATAATATCATGTGGATTGTTTTTTTTTATTTATTTATCTTTATTACTTTTATCAATACGACGACTCGTGAAGGCTAGTTGGTATTGGCCTTTGAAGTTAGCGGTCCTGGGTTAGATTCCCGGTATGGGAAAATATTTTGTGTGATACTGATAAGAGTATTTGTTCCTGAGTTTTAGATGATTTCTATGTATTTAAGTATGTATTTATCTATATTAGTTTGTTTTCGTTGTTGTTGTGTTTGTTGTTGTTGTTATATACATATTATATTTATGACTTTGACTGTACAAGCCTTGAGCTTCGTTTGGAACTAGGACAACTGAGTTGAGCTGAGCTGAGTTTCCACTAGATCTATCGGTTCATTGAACGATTAAAGAATTTGTGGCTAAATCAACAGGATGAGTCTAAATGTTGATCCTTACCTCTGTTGTAGGTTTTAACTGCTGTATTATATTATATCTATGTATGTGTCTTATTAAAGAAGATTTTTTTTCCTCCTGTTTCTCTGTTGTATGTACTATTTGTTATTTCCTGAAAATTTGTTAATTCGTCTATCCTTTGGCATTGTCCTGGCTTATTCTACTCCAAAGGTTAACAGGAAGAGATCCCATATGGGATAAGTACGCCTATGTACATTATTTATATTGATGCAAACATGTCTTGTAATTATTTATGTGCAATAAAGAGTTAGCATACATACATACATACTTGTGTGATATTGTCCCCTGATGTTTATTTATTTAAAACGTTTTAAATAAATATTCAGTGGTGGTAGAAACTTGTGTATGGTCCGTCCAGATTTCTACCACCATCTAACCTTTAACCTACCGCCAAGTAAGTGTTCGTATTGTTGTGTGGCGTAAGGATATGACAACCGGTGAATTTACTAGCATAGAGGCATTCCATCTTAGTCCTCAGGGTTGGCAACGCATTTGCGGTCTTAGAATTGCCGTGTTAAAATTATTATATTGATAACTAGCGACCCGCCCTCGCTTCGCTTCGGTTTATGTGAGTTTTCTGTAATACCCGTACATAAAACAGAATTTAATATACATAAAAACCTTTCTCTTGAATCACTCTATGTATTTAAAAAAACCGCATCAAAATCCGTTGCGTAGTTTTAAAGATCTAAGCATACATAGGGACAGACAGCGGGAAGCGACTTTGTTTTATACTATGTAGTGATGATGCAGAAGTGTATGGGTTACAAATTACTCGTACCATCAGGGGGGTTTATTATTATGACATAGCTATGCAGTTCATTTTACGGTGAGTGCAAAGGACGGAGATAGCAGTTACATAACTCTGTCCTTTTCTTTCAGCTTAAAATGAATGGCACAGATAGGTCATAATAACCCCACAGGTGGCTCGTTTGTCATTAAACCATTGAAAAAAAAACACCTAAACAGTTTAGGCTAAGCTAAAATATTACCGTGAATTCATACGAGTAGAATTCCTTTTCGATTATGCCCCTATTTTCCCGTTAGGGGTTGAATGTCCGAATAATGGCTTCTAAGTGCTCTCCTAGGATACCAGGGAATTTTATTATTTTAAAATTTCAACTTCTATATAAAGGACGTTGGGCGAACGTTGTTTGGGTTAAATAAAGTACCTACACAAAACATTTTTGGCAAATTATTACTTTCTAGCGAACATTGTAAACGAATAGTGATATTTTTCGGGTCTCTATTGACTGCCATAATTATTCTTACTCATAATGTGTTTTAAGTCATAATTTTCGCTAGTCATAATAATATTTTCTCAGGACACGGTTATTTTTACAGGATTTTTATAAAACTAACCTAACCGAACCTAAGTAATCTACACGATAAACGTTTATTAAAAACTGTAACTTCAGTCTGAAAGAAGTTATGACAAGAAAAAGTATGACTAACAATACATTATGACCAACGATATGTTTGGAAGTCAAAGAGGTCCGATTTTTTTCAGTTAAATTTTACTACGTTATTGCTTTCATGCGCTTGAGCATTGCGTGGCTGTTTACTGTTATGATATTTTACTCGTATTGCAAACCTAAAGGTCTTATTCTTCTTAGGTACAGTTGATATTATCACAATCAGTTGATTCCTTAAAAGACAAATTGAAGGTATTCTGGCTTGACTCTAGCTCCTAAATATTGTTTCAACTTTCTTTTCTTAAGTGTAGTTTATATATATTTTATGTCGGTTTAAGTATGTACCTATATGTATAAATATACTATATTTCTGTATCTTTTTATGTAGATATTTGAAAGTATTTTCATTTTATGTTCTTTCTAAATAATGACGTTGTAAATCTCTCAAGGGTTAACTTGAAGAGATCCCTTAAAGGGATAAGTTCGCCTATGTACATTTTTTTTCCTACTGTTCATTGTTTTGTTTTTGTTTTTCTTTTGTACAATAAAGTGTTTACATACATACATACATACAAACATACATATTAGATGCCGATTGCAGTATACAAAGATTATGTACCCTTACCATGACTTACAATTACCGCACTCGCTAGCGAGTCGAAGCTCTGTCCCTCGCAGACCTCGCAAGTATTTTTATAGAGTGCAAGGGACAGAGTGTTCAACTCGCTAGCGAGTACGGTAATTGTAACTCATGGTAAGGGTACATAATCTGTGTATACTGAAAGGTCCCAACACAAAGCACAAAGGGAAGGGTAGCCAGAGCTACAGAATTACCAAAAACTCTAAAAACTTGTTATGAATTCTGTAACCACATTTTGAACAAATAGGCTAAAGGCCACTTGCACTTAAAATTAAACACTGGGTCAAGATACTTATTAAAAACTGACATTTGAACTAGAGTTAATGTCAAAGCAGTGTTGGCCCTGAGATGTTTACCAGCGTATTAGTGACAGGTTGCAAGCCCATCGCCTAATATTACTACAAGCCTTTATTCCCTTAGTCGCCTTTTACGACATCCACGGAAAGACATGGAGTGGCACTATTCTAACCCGGCACCCACACGGGGCTAGTCGAGTTAATATACTTAACTTTTTTTTTTTTTTTTTTTCTTATGGCATAGAGAAGACAAACGAGCACACAGGCCACCTGATGGTAAGTAGAAACTGTGACCCATAGACATTCGCATTCACAAAACTGCAATGCAATCCTAAGACCGCAAATGCGTTGCCAACCCTGAGGACTAAGATGGAATGCCTCTATGCTAGTAATTTCACCGGCTGTCTTATCCCCAAACCGGAACACAACAGAGCGAACACTGCTGTTTGGCGGAACTAAAGTATTTTCTAATTTTTAGTTTACTTTTTAACAAAATCATTAAACTATGTCAACACTCGCAATGAAAGCAATCACGCAAATTAAATTTGTTTTCTCAAAGAGGGAAATGAAGAGAGAAACTATTTCATTTGTAGTTAACATTAAAATAGGGTGCCCATTTTTTAATGACCTAAGAGACTTTACTCGTATGAAATAAATAAAATGGTATTAAATTTATTTAAACAGTTATTTAAAATGAGTTCGCTAATAACCTAGATAATCTTAAAATATAAGTATATTTTGAAGAGTTTCGAACGTGTTAAACGTTAATTTCACTTAATGTCGCTTTAACCTCCTAAGGCCCACAATACTATGAAATTTATCAATGGAATATGAATCCATTGTAAATGAAATATAATCAGATTCGCGATGTACTGAGTAAGGGCCAAATCAAAAGTACGTGCATGAAGAGATTGATGACTGTATGAAGCGAAAGTTGTATGTTTAGATTGGTGCACCTGGCGTTCCATAGTCTCTGCTTACCCCATTGGGAGGGAGGCGTGAAGGTATGTATGTGTATGTATGTAGTGTTGAGAGGTACTGACCTAAGATCTCCTTATTCGAGGAGAAATTCTGGCCGAGGGTTGTCATATTCAGGCGATTTCGTGGCCGCCGGCTAGCTGACACCGCGAAAGTGTTTTAGTTGATATGTTAAATTTAGGTTATAATGTTGTAAAGGAGGTAGTTTAGTCTGTAAGGTATTTGTAAATTTGGATTTGTTACATACATACATACCGTCACGCCTTCATCCCAGAGTGGGGTAGGCAGAGCTACAGAATTACCAACAACTTTAACAGCCAGTTGTTAATTCTGTAACCACATTTTGCACAAACAGGCTAAGATGTATATCATGTGTATATTAGTGACAGGTTGCAAGCCCATCGCCTAAAAATAATACAAGCCTTTAATCCCTTAGTCGTCTCTTACGACTTCCACAGGAAGGTATGGAGTGGTACTATTCTATTCTGCCGGCAACCACACGGCCAATTCTGCCGGCAACCACACGGCCACGATTTGTTGCGTTAAATAAAGTTTATTGTATTATATTCTATAAGTAAATGATTTCTTATGGAGGTATCTTACTTTACATGCAAGTTCCAAACTAACGTAAAAGTGATAAACTACTTATTATTATTACTTATTTTTTATTTTTTATTCGATTTAGTATTGTGATTTTTATTATCTGGTTTGTTTTTGTTAGCAAAGTCACTTATAACAATGACTTAATATTGAAATTAAAATTAACTAGCAAATTAAAATTCGTTTTTAGTGTAAGTAGTTTTTTTACAAAATTTTCATTACAATGCTCACCTGTTTAAACACATCTGTAACTTCATGCTAGAAAAACGCTTTCACGTAAATCTTGTGAACCTTTTAGCTCTTTTGCGAATTATTGCGGTCAGGTTAACGAGTTTCCGGTTCCCATTCTTCAACTGGACGTTTAGTACTTTTTATTTCTACCCACTCCAGCTTAGAAGATAATAATTAAATAGATAAAATGGCGATCCCTAATTTCACACCTAATAACTCTAACTGATGGAACTAGTAATGAACAAGAACCAATAATGGTCACTTTTATTGTGTCACTGTTACTTTTATTTATTTATTTCGAAACAGTCAATTTATAACCTTATGATGTTTGAATTAAAAGTTGTGTCCTTCAGCTAAAAATGTACATCATTGGTGCCTTTACCCTAAACCGTTC
Source organism: Acleris laterana (assembly GCA_963966035.1). Taxonomy (NCBI): domain Eukaryota; kingdom Metazoa; phylum Arthropoda; class Insecta; order Lepidoptera; family Tortricidae; genus Acleris; species Acleris laterana. The sequence continues at coordinate 16,584,274 of OZ014448.1, forward strand.
AACCAATTCTTTAACTTTGTTTAAAAAAAAACTCGTCTAAATCACTTCATCCGTTAGGGAGCTCTTTGACTGACATACAGATACACACTTTTACACTTTTGACATCTGTAATTTTACATCAAGGATTTAAAAAGTAAGTGTTAAACTTCTGACCTTAGGCGTTCATGTTAGGGTCAGTCACCTTGCTAGACGAGAGTTTTTTCTGACCTCAGGATTCTGTAATAGGAATTCTGTTCTTTTGCATGAATATGAATTTAATAGCACATTTTTGGAATTCTTTAACGTCTGGGAAAGATATTAAAATATTTTTTTATACAATAAACAAACGAATTATCTCGAAAACGCAGCCTAAGACTATTGACCTAAGTATTGTTATTTTCGGCGGTTAAATATTCCAAAACACGTTATCACTACATAGTATAAAACAAAGTCGCTTCCCGTTGTCTGTCTGTCCCTGTGTATGATTAGATCTTTAAAACTATGCAACAGATTTTGATGCGGTTTTTTTAATAGATAGATGCAAGATGGTTTTTATGTAGAATAATGTACGGATGTTACAGAAAACTCACATAAACCGAAGCGAAGCGAGAGCCAACCAGCAGTTCAAATTTGTCAGTGTTACTGACTAAATTCCGACGCATACATTGTTGCTTTATAAACGACGGGTATCCTCAACAGCTTTGCTAATGCCGCAATGGATGGCTCTGTGGTGTCACATCCGGCTGCAATATACGCCACATTCGCAGTAGATGTAGGCCTTCCAGTGATACCTACCTTCTACCAATATATGATGAATTCAGTTGAATCAATTACCTTGCAATATGCTAATATAATAATATTAATAGAGTATTTTATTTGATCAATTAACACGACTATAACTAAGAACTATTGATAGGACTAAACTAATATTCCAATAATTTATAACGCTTACCAATTTTTTTTTAAAACCTCGCTTATCTTTTATACTAAACGTTACATCCAAAAAAACCGAGTCCGTTTTAATATTCCCGTCCTATGATACTTCTAAAACCGCAACACACGACAAAACAATAAAAAACGAAATTTTATTTTCTGTCCGAGCACAATATGCAAATGTGGTGACCCTAGTCGTAGTGGAATGGCTCGGGGGGACGAAGTGGCTTCCGCCGTCCGGCAATGTTATTCTTTACCGGAGATATACCATTATTTTAACAACCCTTGGGCTCATAGCTTCTATTCTTAAATGGAGATCAAATTATGCTGGTTTTTCCATCTTTGATGCAGCAAAGGTGAAGTCCTTGATGAATTCGTAAGTGTATTATTAGGCCACTTATGTTTGAACCAGCGTCCTTTATAGGGATGGTTACGTTCCCTCTGCGTCTATGGGTCTAATAAAGGTGGACGACGTAAAGCGCAATCATTTGTTTTGAGTTTCCTTTAAAGACAGCAGGACCAATTTTAAATGGACTTCGTACGCAGAGAATAAGTTACCATCTCCCCCCCCTATTTGAACCCCTTAGAGGATGAATCTCCAAAAATCCTTAGTGCTCACTTAGATCACTAAAGATCAGCAATGGTCGAAGTGGCTTACAAGGCCCATCTCAACCCCCCCAATAATAATAATAGATCATTAAAGGAACCCCTGTAACAAATTTGAAGTTTGTAGGTACAGTAGTTTCGTGCGTTGAAATATAAGTCAGTGAGTCAGGTTTACCTTTTATATACAAATTACTGTATTAAGAACTAAGGAAAATTTGCTCTGTATTAACCAGTCACTGGTTTTGGAAATCGACGACAGTTATTTATCTTTACATATTTTTCGTGATACAAGTCGACCTAGAATTTGAGCATACACTCTTCAACACGCCCATCTGTTCGTATGTGCAAGTTTCCGCACGGTATTTTTCCAAAGTCATTGGCACACGACGACCGCACTGGAGTTCAAACTCAGTAGGGCAACAATGTGTATACACCACAAAGTTCAAATATACACATACCTCTTACTATGGTGTACAGTCAACCAATTTGATTTCTAGGCCACTTTGGACTATGTTAAAGTGACGTTGTCAACCAAAACGTAAGAGACTCCCTATGATTTGGTTTACAACGTCACGTTGACAACGTCCATAGTGGCCTAGGAATCAAATTGGTTGACTGTACATATTTTTCCAACTTTGTGCGGATATTTATTTTTACCCTTATTTGTTAGTATCAAACGATTTGAGTCTAGATTCGACCCAAAATGCCTAGTAAATGTACTATGTAGTCCTTCCAGTGACACTTACCTTCAATCCTTTAATCTATCATGATGTGTTCTGTCAGCTGCAGAAACTACGCAACCGAAGAGGTCAAAATGATCGCCTCTATTGTCAAGAGAATACGTCGTGTCTAGATCATTTTAAGCATGCTATTCTGCTTAACTACTTTTGATGCTGTCAGTTCATGACACAAATGCCTAGAGCCACCAACGGTCCACAATTTATACTGCAAATTCTATTTTCAAAATCTTTCCAGTGTAATCGAAATTGAGTTTAAATAAAGAATACCCCCACGGTGCCTCTTGCAAAATTAAACGGATATTTTTATGAACCTCAGGTTATTTTGCGGGGAATTTTCATTTTATTACGCTCGTGTTTTGTTACCTGTAAGTCGTGATAAAAAACGTTTTCATTGTTCAGATGACAGTCTCACTTAGGTTTTTATTGTGGTGCATTTTAAATAATTACTGCTTAGTTAGCACTACACTGGGACTCTATTCTTTTAGGTAAAATGGAATTGCTTTTGACATGTCATGTCATATAGTCAATGTTATGGCAGCTCGTGTATACGACATTAATGGCGTCCGAGTGAAAATCAATATCACAAATATGTCAAAAGCAATATGGATTTACCGATTAGAATAGAAAATATATTGTACTTTTAAAGATCAAGTAAGGTATCTGCAATGATCTATACACTTAATAATTATTTTCATATTAAGTTTAACATGAAATAGCTATACATTGTACGTTATTTTTAATAAAAACACGCTTAGTGAATATTTGAGGTTGTGTCAAACAGTACTAGGTAATTTGTTTACATCGTTCACATGTTCTATTGACGGCAACCTTAGAACCTTCTATCATTTTGCAAGTTTTTTCCTATTGGTGCAAAATACCCGTGCTTCAAGTGGCCATTTCTTATTTAATGTTCATTTTTACTTCTCCAAAAGTGCAAAGAAGTGTGTTAAAGTGCAAAATGTGGTTACAGAATTATTAACAAGTTTTTAGAGTTGTTGGTAATTCTATAGCTCTGCCTACCCCACTCTGGGAATAAAGGCGTGAGTTTATGTATGTATGTATGTGTTTTACTTCTCCCTACAATTTAATGATTACGTCATCAAAATAAAAAAGCGTCCCGTCTACTGCATTTCCTATCGCAGGGTTGCAGCCCCTAAGCCTCTTAGTGATAGTCCGAGGTCTAAAAGGGGAGACGAAATATCAACTGTAACTGTAAGGATTTATTTAGGGAATTGAGTAAAGAAGCTTAAAGTTTTACACCCGTATAACACACAATAAACCTATTTTTGTTAAAGTATTCTTTGTCGCTTTTCGTTAATTGAAATGTCAGAATGACAGATAAGAGGAGTGCATATTTTAAGCATGCTTTCGGTTGTATATGAATCAGAGGGTAGAACAGAATCATGTATACAGATGTTAAATAAAAAACAAAAAACACACAATTGAGAGGACTTGACAGAAGCGCGTGGAGCTAACCCCATGTGCTTGTTTAGTCCATTGGAGAAAATTCTCTTTTACCGAACAATTGTCTTCGCGTGTGATGTCCACGGACTTATTGCTCTACTTATAATAAGTCCATGGGAGAGTCTATAAATAATTTGACATTGGTGAAATACACCTTAACGGGAGTGAAAGCCATTAATATAAAAAAAATACAATTGAAAAATAAAAAACATTTTAAGTAACTTCATTATTATGTGATGCTCTGGGACTCCTTCGTTTGATAGTAAAATTGTTTGTTTAATTTCTATCTTATCATCAAGGGTCGGAATAGGTAGTGCTTATAACCGAAACGATGCTTCTTCATTCAATAACGTATTCCCATCTCACTCACGCATGAATGAGTATGCGTCCAGTTTAGGTTAATAAGCACTACCTATTCCGAACCCTACTTATCACAAAATACATCAAATTTTAATATCTCTTAGTTGCTATAATAAAATATTGCATCAACTATAAAATAAATTAGATTTGAATCACTAGGGTGACGGGATAATTATTGGACAAAAGCTGAAGATCATAAGGTTATAAATTGATTGTCTCCAAATAAATGAATAACTCTTTATTCTCTGTACCATAAGAGTCACGTTCCATTGTTGGTCCTTGCCCTAAGTAGCTCCAGTATAAAAGCATTTTAGAGGTAAAGTCCATACCAATAGCCTTGTGTAATTTAGTAAACTATTTCATAACCTCAAAATAGGTACTGTCAACAGCATAAATAAGTGATCATTTCTGTATCATGTCACTTTCAAACATGTTATTTTTCCTGTTGACTGTACTCTCTTTTCGCCTACAATGTTTTTTTTTCATAAAAATACCATCCATCCTCAAAATGGTGTGCAAAATGTGGTTTCTAGTAGCTTTATTCAGCAGAAAACCGCCGAAAAAATTGTGCATTTTGAGGTTATAAATTTGTTTACAAAACAAGATAAGTCAATTGGTATGATGTATACAAACAAATTTTTCAAATGATTGTCAATCTTTGTAGTTGTAAATAAATTAAAATAGTTATTTTCATACAAAGTTCCATATATATACATACATATACATACATAAGCTCACGCCTTTATTCCCAGAGTGGGGTAGCCAGAGCTACAGAATTACTAACATAAAAACTACCTAGTTAATAATTCAGTAACCACATTTTGCACAATTAGGCGAAGATGTTTACCAGTGTATTAGTGACATGTTGCAAGCCCATCGCCTAACAGTACTACACAGCCTTTATTCCCTTAGTTGTCTCTTACGACATCCACGGAAAGACATGGAGTGGCGCTATTCTAACCCGGAAACCACACGAACATTATATCAGCATAGCAAAAACCATAAAATAGCACTGGCAAGCCCTCAAATCCTAGGACTTTCTTACCGCATAGACTCTAAAAACACAGCCTTTATTCCCTTAGTCGTCTCTTACGACATCCACGAGAGGACATGGAAATGGACGGGAGGAAGTTCCCTCATTAAAATACGTAGCAACTTTATACATTTAATATTTACTAGCAGATAACACAATTTAAATATGAATGGATCGTATAAATGTGTTATCTAGTAATACTTGTTCCCTTCGGGGATAATAATTTGGTTGATAATTAACATTTATTACTATGTAGATAGAGTATAAAATAAAACATGAAGTTTGTGTTGCAAGTTTGGGTAAATAAAACAGTCAGGGACGATACAATGAAATGATTGACCAATTTTCCGGTGTGAGAAAGAGACAGACTCGTGTAACTGCTATAGCTCTGTCCCTTACACTCATCCTAAACTGATTCAAAGAAGAGGTAGAGACGTTAACGTATAACAGTCATTTGAAAAAACTCTTTATTTATTACTAGCGACGCGCCCACGCTTCGCTTCGGTTTATGTGAGTATGATATATAGCAACATTGAAAGAATTTTCAAATCGGACTTGTAGTTCCTGAGATTAGCACGTTCAAACAAACAAACAAACTCTTCAGCTTTATTATATTAGTATAGAAGTATAGATTTAATAGGTTCGTTAGTAAGATCTACTTAGTCAAAAGTTTCCGATTATACAGCCCCCCAGTCTAGCATTATGAGATAGTTTTTGGAAGAAAAATCTCAAAACTTGCCACTAGCACTAATGCATTGTATTTACGTTAGTCAAATAAGCGAGCTCTTTTTTTAGATTTACGTTAATAAGCTAAGCGAATATGCTTATCCGTTGAAATAAGCCAGCACGTAACGTAATGAACCAAGTATAAGACGAATTAACCTTCATATATTATGTTAATAATTATCGTGAAATTTAACTTCAAAGACGTAATTATGAAGTACTTTGAACCACTTACGTTATTAATTTAGTAAAGACTCAAGAGCCGTATAAGTAGGTACTTTGACACATGATTAGGTATTTTAATTTCATTATTTTTTCACTTTATAAGTTTTGTGATATTTCAATTTTATGTGGCTTTGTTACGCGAAAAAGAGAGGAGGCCTTTGTCCTGCCAGTGGGACACAAAACGCCACAGGATAAAAAAAAATGATTCGACAAAGAACGATGGTCAAAAATGTCCCCACCCACTAAGAGAAATAGAATTTGTCTTAGTTTATCGAACTTTGGCAACATGATGTATTTTTACTAGCCCGCTTTTATCAGCCTAACACTCAGAGACGTCAATTAAATTTAATGTTTGTTTAGTGACGTGTTGTCTTATTCTATTGCTATAGGAATTAGGAAAGATTGTGGCAGCAGCAAAATTAATCAAGCGTTCAATTTAATTGACGTGTCTGAGTGCGGCAGTTAGTAAGTCTGTGTGTTAATTAAGGGTTAAGCGACATTCATTACGAATTTCATTCGAATTTGTTTCAGCGTAAAGCAGTTACAAATATTTTTCTCTGTCTCTTGCCCGTAGTCACCCAATGCTTAATGTTCTGCTCTTCTAAATAAAAGGACGCGTGAACAATTTGATAGTCACAGTTAATTTAACTCTCTACCTTAAGAAATCTCTACCTTAGATCACTAATACATATGCGGTTCTATGAGACATACGCCTTTTTTCTAAGGAGTGTTAGCCTTTTGCAATTTGCAATGCAACGTCATTCGATGTTGGCCTTTTCCATCCCATTTATTTCAATTCTTTTGACCAGCTTATTGACCTTTGTCTACCCACCTTCCTCCACCCAGTTCTTGGTCTCCGCTTCATCCCAGTCTGTCCCCGTCTATTTTCGGATCACCAGAAATTTTGCTCCAAAACAATTTATACACAAACCTTCGCTTTTGTAGCGTCTGTGCAGAAAGAGAAGAGTCGTGGCAGAATCGGGAACTGACATTATCTCACACAAGCTCATGCGTCTATTCCCAGAGCGAGGTAGGCAGAGCTACAGAATTACCAACCACTCCAAAAACCTGTTGACAACTCTGTAACCACATTTTGCACAATCAGGCTGTGACAGGTTGCAAGCCCATCACCTAACAGTGGGTGCGTATCTACTCACATAACTTTTTAAGTCCTGTTATCTGAAGTCCGAAAATGTTTCCCATACCATTTTACATCATAATGATCACTCTTCATACTCATCTTAAAAAAATTTAGTACTAACGATCGGAACTCATAATCATCTGAATTCGTAACACCAATATTAATGAAGCCGTACACTTTTTACAATTTCTTAATTGACAACATTTAATTTTGGTGACACCTGCAAATTACTATACGAATCGAAAGGGTTTTACCTCCTGAACACGGCAAAATATTTATTTAGATTTATTTTTCTTTATTTTCAAAATTACAAGTAAGTTAATAAAAATATCGAGTTTTACCAATACTATGCCTGAATAGATATAATACCATTGCCTTTTTCACGAGAAAAAAAGCTGTCATACTTCAAATTAGACATTGACACTATTGACAGATGGATAGAGACTTAGGCGGACTTGCGCGGACCAGAGTTAGCCCTTAACCCAGAGTTAAGAGTCTACTTTTGTATGTGGTTTGCCGCCTAACCCCGGGTTAAGACGCTAACTCTGGTCCGTGCAAGTGGGCGTTAGGGCCACTTGCACGCAGAATTTAACCCTGGGTTAAGGCACTAACTCGAGTTAGTAGACGTCAGATTCATACGAAAACTGTCATTTTAACTCGAGTTAGGCGGACTTGCGCGGACCAGAGTTAGCCCTTAACCCAGAGTTAAGCGTCTACTTTTGTACGTGGTTTGCCGCCTGACCTCGGGTTAAGACGCTAACTCTGGTCCACGCAAGTGGGCGTTAGTGTCTTAACCCAGGGTTAAACTTTTCGTGCAAGTGGCCCTTTATCGGTTGACATGATACTTTTTTTATATACAGATTGGACTAACGTAATTTATGTCCATTGTGTCGTAGAAATGAAGTTACGCCCTTTTAGAATAAGTACATCTTAATAAAGTAATAATAAAATAATTATTCATTCTAGACAAAATTTAAAACTATTAGTGTCTTTCTCATTCCAAACAGTATCTATAAAACGAATAAAATTAAAGTCTTGAAAATATGAAATCTTGTCAATTATCTTACGTGTAGGTTAGGTTAGATTAGGTTAGATTTATAAAAAATCACAAAAAGTAACAGTTTCTTAAAAAAAATGCATTATGAATAGCGATAATTATAACTTAAAAAGGACGAACAAAAAAGTGTAAGGCAAAAAAATATGAAGAGTGATTATTATGAATACAAAACGGTAGGAAAACAAAAAATAGGAATAATAATGTTATATGAGTCAATATGGACCCCCTAACAGTACTACACAGCCTTTATTCCCTTAGTCGTCTCTTATGACATCCACGGGAAGACATGGAGTGGCACTATTCTAACCCGGCAACCACACGAACATTATGTCAGCATAGCTAAAACCATAAAATAGCACTGGCAAGCCCTCAAATCCTAGGACTCTTCTCTTTTCGCATAGACTCTAATAATATGTAGTGTATTCACATGAAGACTATATGTTTCAGAACAATACCAGCACGGTGTCCTTTGAAACATAAATCTGAACATTTTGTCACACTTGATTTTATATCTTACTAGTTTAAGGATGGGAACTTTATGATTTCCCAGCGGGAAACCAGCACGGTTAACAACAGTGTCGGGAAAACTATCTCGAGGCGAAAACTGGACACTATCTTACACTTCTAAACATGGGCGAGATTTTCTAACACATTCCATAGACATATTAGTTTTATCTCTGGATTTGTGGGAATTGTTAAGTGTTAGATGTCAGTGGGGCTAGACAAGTTGCCATCGTTCACGAACGCTAGCGTTAGGTGATCACTGGCGACATGTCATTGTGTTGTCATTGAAAAATGTATGGGAATGACGTAAGTCACGTGATATATCACTCGTTACAACTGACATGCTGAAAACTGATTGTCTAGCCTACTTAATTTTGACAGCGCCAAGTGACAGGTGATCACCAAAGTGATCGCCTAACGCTAACGCTAGCGTTCGTGAACGATGGCAACTTGTCTAGCCCCACTGATTAGAGTAGATAAGATGAATTACGCTAACTGGCGTTTCTATTCGTTCCATTTTTAAACAAGTAAATGACGTGATTCGAAAAGTCACGTGATCTATCAGTGACGCGGTTGGTTTAAGAATGTATCGAGGGCCTGAGGGGCTATTGATTAACGCACTCGCAATCGCAATTGTTTTTATTTTGAAAATCGAAGGCTTGTCTGCATACAAAATGAAAACAATTGTTTTGCTTTGAAGCCAATTGAGATTGCGAGTGCGTTAGGCAATAGCTACGCTGGACTAGAGACAAGGTACATTCGGTGACATTATCGTTAACGTAAAACATACATTTTTACAGTTTTTTAAAACTCGTTTACATTCAACTAATACAAAATTGTATCTTGTCTAAGGGGCCCAATAAAATACAAAAGATATTTCGCTCATTGAATACAAAACGGACACATTCCAAAATAATTTGCTCTTCCATTACAAATCGTATTCCAACTGCTTCTAATTATAAAATGCAACACTGACTCATTTTGGATTGTGTCCGTATTGTATTCAATGAAACATTTATTCAGCACTAGCGATCATCCTCGCTTCGCTTCGGTTTATTACATTTACACGTCAAAAACCTACCAGCGCCTCTATGACTGTACGACTATACTCTGATTTTTCTAAGATGATGCCTGTGACAACCGTGTTTTGTAATTTCAGTCACTGACTTTTCTCACAAGCGATGTGATTAAAAATAGGTTATTAATTATTTAAATTCCTGAACGGCTGAATAAGTGTAATAGGTGTTTATATAAGCTGTCACAGGCATCATCTTACAGAAATCAGAGTGTAGTGATGCGTATCTTACTAATATTGAGAAAATTTGCCTGATGAATGTTCGTTAATCAATAACGCTTCAACCTCTGAACGGATCGCGATGAAACTTCGCACACATATAGATTAACAACTGGAATAAGACATAGTCTAATTTGATTTCGGGAAATTATGTAGATCCCGAGGGAATAAGATAATCGAAATCTACGAGGATGAATAAATTAATAATAATAATAATAATAATAAGGAGGAGTAAGTTAATAATTTTTTATAATTTCTAGCAGAACTTCTCTCAACTTTTAGTTTTCCATCATTATAGGTACTCTGCTCTAACGGATATGACGGCCTGAAACTAACTTTTAATAACGCCAGAGGAATCCATACTAATATTATAAATGCGAAAGTGTGTCTGTCTGTCTGTCTGTTACCTCTTCACGCTTAAACCGCTGAACCGATTTAGATGAAATTTGGTGCAAAGATAGTTTGAATCCTGAGAAAAGACATAGGATAGTTTTTTTTCTCGAAATTCGTCTCCTAAGGGGGTGAAATAGAGGGTCAAAATTTGTATGGAGCTACGATATCAACGAGTTCCACGCGGACGGAGTCGCGGGCAGAAGCTAGTTTCATTATAAATAAGTTGTCGAAACCAAATTACATTGATCTGAATCGAATTACGAACGAAAATCAACGAAAAAAATCGTATTTCCCTTTAGGTAAGTTATCCGGTTTTCAGGTATTTAAAGAGAGCACAGAAACTCAAAATCACCTACGTCATTAGTATGTTAATCTTGCTGTTTAAAAATGTGTCGTATTCATAGCGGGTGTTGATGTTATTTTGAAGAGCAAGATGGGGGTACATAGTATGTTTGTACCGCTGAGCTCCGTCAAAGAATGGTCGCGTTCCATTACACGCGTGTCTCGTGCAGAGTCGATTAGATTAAACCCTCCGGGTGAAACTGTGCTCTTTATATGATATAAGGATTGCTAACGGTTTAAAAATAAGTGAGCTAAGTTGAAAAGAGGGGAAAGAAGGATAAAATAGGAATGTTTGATCATAAAGGTTTTGTAGTTCGGGTTAGTTAACGTTTTCATTTGGTTCTTATGCACCAATAATTGGCTAAGCAACACTGAGACCATATCAATTGTATTAATCATGAAGATATTGTAAGTACCTACGCCACATACTAAAACAACATTAGAAAAATTATAGCAACTTGCATTTAAATAGATCGCTTTAAATAAATGATCACGTTTTAAGTATTTTTTTCTGATCAGCAGGATATTTACTGATAAATGGCAGTGAGAGTGTGACACCAAAATGACAGTCGAGTAGGGGAGAAAGGGGTGATGAGAGTCAAAAGGCAATGGAATCGTTCTAACATACAGACGAAAGTATCTAAACAAACGAATATACGTCATAATTGTTTGTTCAGATAATTTAATTACCTACCGGCCGGTGTATCCCCAGGGATACAAATATCAGTTGAGTGTCAAAATTTGCACGTAGCGTGCATTCCTCTTAATATGTGTAGGTAATGTCAATTGGGAACAGTTTTTGCGGGGGAAGTATAAAAAGACGTAAGTAACCAAAACAGTCGAGAAGTACTCTGTTATATGGAGGAACGAGACCCTGCCCGTACTTTTTATACTTTGGTTTACTGTTCTAGTACCGTAAAACTACACAACTATGGTCCTAGCCTGCAACAATAGTCCAATATTCCTCATTGCATTATTCTAAAGTAAGATACCTTACTGCTATTATTGCTGGGTATATGTACTGTTTGACCTACAATCGATCGTTTTAAATTCAAGCTATAGCTGAAGCTATTACATTTTTAAAATAATGTGATATGTAAAATTGGACTATTGTTGTAGGCTAGCACCATAGTTGTGTAATTTTACGGTACCTATTAATTGTGCATGACCTTAGCAATCCGGATATGTTAGTGAATGGAACTCTTGTAAGCAACACGATCGCTTCGTTAAATTATTACGTTTTTACCTATTAACGTAGTTTAATGAGAAATTAATCGATTCCTCGGGGAATCACTGTTTTAGTAAAAGTTCCATATTGCTTTTAATTAAACGAGGTGAAACCGGGCAGAGTGTACAAAAGGAGAGAGGAAACGATCCTTTCCATACTAATAACCGAACATCAGTAACTATGACGACGCGCTGGCTTAGTGGGTAGTGACCCTGCCTACGAAGCTAGCGGTCCTGGGTTCGAATCCCGGTAAGGGCAAATATTAGTGTGATGAGCGCGAATATTTGTTCCTGAGTCATGGATGTTTTCTATAATATTTCTTTATATAAGTATTTATATCGTTGTCTAGTACCCATAATACAAGCCTTGAGCTTAGTTTGGGACTAGGTCAATTGGTGTGACATTGTCCCCTGATATTTATTTATTTTAATAGACAGACTGTTATTCTACGGCCCTATAAAAGTAGTATTTCAATACAGATAAAAATAGATTATTTCTGAATTCGATTCAAGCCTATTCATATCGTGCTCTATTTCATATTTAGAACAGACTGAATCACTTCGCGATATTGGCAGTGCACCAAAATAGACAAGTGCAAACATATCTCTTGTAAGGCTCTGCCTAAACCAATACAATATGGCTTTGAGTTTGCATTTGCGTACTGTTGACCAAAGATGTGGTCTGCCACGGGTGCCTTTTACTTTGCATAATAACGCATGATTTAATTTAACTACGCTTAAAAAACATTAAGAGTAAGGAATGAAAAGTCAGAGAGAAATGTGGAATAATTGAAGATGGTTCGGTCATTTGGAAAGGATGGATGAAAGAAGATTGACGAAAGAGATATACAGATCGAATGTGAGTAGACGGGTCGGAAGGGGCCGCCCTAGGCGTACTTTTTCGAGTCAAATCGGAGAAATACTGGAAAAGGGCCGAATCTTAAGTACCCGAAACCGACGTGCGTGCATGACTCAATGTATGAATGTGGAAGAAGCGAAAGAAATTTGTCAAGATCGTAGCACGTGGAAAGAAGTGGTCTCTGCCTACTCCTCTGGGAAACAGGCGTGATTTAATGTATGTATGTATGTATAGCATAAAAACGAATTGTATAATTTTATCAGACATACGTTGGTTTGCTTGTTGGTATCTATTTAAGGTCAAATTCTTGTAAGGTGAGGTTAGAGCAGTGACTAAATTAGTAGGTAGTGGTCAAAGACGTTAAAATATACCCATTGAATTGCATAATGCTGTGTCGAAAATGACATACCTACCTTTACTATGCGAAACTTTTTTACTTGCACTACAAAACGTATCGTCTGGTTGCAAGGAAATTCTATAGTTAATTAGAAAAGACAAAAATAGTAATAAGGGTGCCACTGGACGCTCCACGTGTGCTCGGTGCAGTCTTAATTAATAAAATTTGTACACACAACATGTTTGTAGACCTCGGGCCGTGGTGTATGCTCGGGACCATCAAGGGTCCTGACTTAATGAAAGGTGTCGTGTTCTGGCGGTTTTGGGGCCACCAACCAGCAGTAAACATGACGCAAACTTGAGCAAAACAAGACTACGCTGTTTTGTGACCTCGGTGTTACATTTAAGTGTTATATTGGAACGAGTATGTGAGTATGTCAGTTTATAAAGTTTTTGTTACTATTTCCGTGTGGTGGCTGGCTTAGAATACCACTCCATGTCTTCCCGTGGAAGTCGTAAGAGGCGACTAAGGGAATAGAGGCTTGTAGTAGGTACTGTTAGGCGATGGGCTTGCAACCTGTCACTAATACGCTGGTTATTATCGTAGCTTCTTTGTGCAAAATGTGGTTATAGAATTAACAACAAGTTTTAAGAGTAACGCTACTCTGGGAATTAAAGTTTAAAGGTATGATGATGATGTAGCTATGGGCCTTGTTGCTCGAATAGGTACTTCATAGGAACCTTTTTGGGAAAACAATTATCTGAATAACCGTTTAAATACGACGTCGCTGGCAAAATGTATCTGTGAACTCAAAATTATTACAAAAGGAAAAACCTTCCGCGGTAACCCTTAAACGGTTTTTGCATTTCACTTCATTATCAAAGCGGCAAGCCGCCCACACTTAGGGGTTATTCGACATCGCTTATAAAACTCATTTAAATATCATATCAAAACGTGAGTTATAATACTTACTTAACTAGTAAATAATTCTGCTTTTTTTCTTCTTTTAGGTACAAGAAAATGTAAATAGGTAAACGTACTAAGTTTGTTCTTATTTTTTATTCACTTTGTGATTGAAGAGGGTAGAAAAATTATACAGGGTGTTTGGCAGTCCGGTCGTTCTGAACATGTTAACATCATTTACACACATTTTTGAAAAAATGCTAAGTTCACCTGAAAATCAATTACTAAACACCATGTAGGCTGTATAGGAGTATTTTTTTTTTTTACCTTCGCAATACCTGGGTTCTTCAAAATAAATTCAAATTGACGCCTGCTAATGCTTGACTGATAATTAATTGTATTGTACGCAAACACAGAATAAAAGAAACCCAAAAAATTACAATATCTGTAAAAACCGTGCAACTTTGCATAATAGTAAATGTGGTTAAAAGTGTTCAGAATGACCTTAACTATCATCCCTTAAAACCCATACCCCGACTGCCAAACACCCTAATACAAAGGGACTTATTACAATAATAACTAAATAAAAACCCCTCCGCACCCCTAAACGGTATTGGCATTTCACCTCGTTACCAAGCGGCGTGCCCACACTTAGGGGTTTTTCGACATCGCTTGTTAGTCACGTTTGGGGAACCATACGTTTAACTACGTGTTCACAATGTACGGAATATCGGATCTTGTCGGTGGCCCTTTGATACGTATTCGGTCTTCTTTTTTTTGTAAATACGTATTGATGTGACGCATTTTATCAGATTGAAATAGGAATTGGGATTGTTCATATTTTTACAATTACTTCAATTCGAAAACCATTTCGAGGAATAGCGTTTTAAAGCCATTCTGCATTATTAAGTTTTTGAAATATTTATCTATTTTGAATATTTCGACAAAAGTATATTTAACCTTTGTTTGACTTTCGTTTTCGGATTGAAGCCCTCCTAGGTGTATCTTACGGGTTAGGCGAAAACAGCTTGAAATACGAGTAGTATGTTTTAATACACTATTACAATCACTTTTTTTCATTGGATATCATTTAATTGTTGTTATTTAATAGAAAATGCCATCCCAAATTTAAAATAATCATGTCATCCATAAAATGACTGCTAAATAAATTAAGATATTAAAACAAAACCATTGGGTCAAATAAAAAAAATATAAAATTGGTGTCATATAATTTCCTATTCTTTCGAATGAGAAAGTAAAAACCGTGAGTAATTTTTTTTGGTCAATCTCAATTATGAATCAGTTTTAAGTAGCGGAATGAATTAGCCTTTAGAGAAAAGTCCGCCAATTGTTCCTACTTTGTGTATATCTAGAATTCTGTATTTATTTCTCAAATTTATTTATTTATTTAATTGCACATAAAGCACGAATGGCGGACTCAATGCCTAATGGCATTCTCTACCAAAAACGTGTGGGTGCTCAACACCTCTGACCAAGGCTGTTAGTACATTATTGAATTCATTTGTTTATGAAGAAGTGCAGGGGGGTTATTATGACATAACTATGCAGTTCATTTTACGGTGAGTGTAAGGGACAGAGCTATGGCAGTTATATAGCTCTGTCCTTTTCTCTCAGCGTAAACAGAATTGCATAACTATGTCATAATAACCCCCCAGGGCCGGTATTCTAGGCGGTAAAAACCATATCATTTTTGACCTGTTATCATATTGTTAACGTTTTTATAGCTCTTATGTACAGTCAGCGGCAGAAGTGCGGGTGGTTGGACCTTGTGCAGGGTCCGTCCGGATCGCTACCAACATCTTATCCATTAACCTACCGCCAAACAGCAGTGTTCACATTGTTGTGTTCCGGGTTGAGGATAAGACAGCCGGTGAAATGACTAGCATAGAGGCATTCCATCTTAGTCCTCAGGGTTGGCAACGCATTTGCAGTCTTAGGATTCCATTGTAGTCTTGTGAATGCGAATGTCTATGGGTCACAGTATCCACTTACTATCAGGTGGCGTGTGCTCGTTTGTCTCCTCTATGCCATAAAAAAAAAGTAAAAAAAAAAGTAGCTAAGCAACCGAAGAGGTCAAAATGATCTGCACTCGACTCTTTTATCAAGAGAATACGTCGTGTCTAGATCATTTTGAGCATATTATTTTGCTTAGCTACTTTTGATGCTGACTGTACTTGACAGTAATGGTGACCGAGCTAGAAACAATACCATAACAGATCAGATACGATATCGTTTTATACTGCCTTGGAAAAGAGGCTCAGTGCACTACATAATTATAAAGATCATACCGCTAACCTAAAGCTGTAAAACAGGGAACAGCGATCTTTATATTGGAATAAGCTTCTTGAAGCTCTAAAGTTCTAACCGGAAATTGAAGTTCTTTGCTTCAGACGTTTGATCGGATGTGATCGTAATGCTATTACACATGTCGCACTGCTAGATCAAAACAGTAATAACTCAAAATACTACTGTATTTAAAAATCAACTGTCAAATCAACTTCTATGAACTTGAAATAAAATTAGCAAGGATTTTAAGTTGATATTGTTTTAATCTGTGTGTAAGATTTTATAATTTTTCTCAGGTATTTGCTCAAAAATCAATTGGAGTATACTAGAATAGATTTGCCTGTAGTTATATGACATTTTCGTCTAAAATGATCTATTTTAAAAGAATTTATTTTACTTGCAATGTATGTATGTATGTACTCGTAGTAAGGGTCAAATCTTACAAACTAAAATTTAACCCACTTCCCGGTTTCCGATGAATGTGAAAATTTGCGTATGGCTTTATTTCTGATGATAATACATTATTATAATACCATCGAGCTGGTCAGATGATGGAGACTCAGGGTAGCCATAGGAACTCCTAAATTACACATGATAAACCAAAAAAAAGTACAGTCGGCAGCAAAAGCTGGTCTCCAAAATGTTTTTTTTTTGAGAGAAACTTATGTAATTTGAAGCCAAGATAATGCATTTACGCATACCACCATCTGGAAGGACCCAAGGTGATTATATGGGAGTCACCAACAAGTGGGATATTGTCAGGAAAATCCATTAAAAACCCAGCGATTCTCCCTTCACGCCGTTATTGGCAAGGGCCGGCAGGCGTGGGCAATTTACAACGACTGCCTCAAAATGATCCAGCCGTAACTAAAAAGTCTAAAACCCCCGACATATCGTTTGCCCCGTGTAGAAAAAAAATGTTTCTACCTATAGCAGATATACAGCTCTGTCCGTTTCTCTCAACCTAAACTGGACTACTTTTTTTATGTCATGGTTCCCCCCCCCCTCCAGATGTCCCCAAAACCCAACTCTAACCGATTTACATCAACCCTAGCTAAGAACCTTGGTCGAACAAGGTTTCTATTTAACAATTGTTCAGTACCCCAACGAAAATGTTAAGCACTTTAGTACACTGTCATAATAAACTATAAACTGAAAATCAAAATGACAAGTATGACAGTAAGAATAGCAGTCACAATGACAACGTTCTAAGTATGGTCAACATTTTTATTGGGTGACTGTACGACACCATAGACATATAAACAAATAGACACGTTTAACTGTTAATATTAAGATTAGTCTCATTTTTGAAATACGACTATTTGTACACTTTTTGTCTAAAATAATCCAGTTTTAACTAAGGAGTAGTCTTAGACGCATGAACATGGTTTGGGCGTTTCTGTCTAGGCAACACGAGTAATGTCTGGAAACAATGCCTGGTACGAGAACAGACAATAGCTATAAATTCTCAAAGAAACTAGTTGTTCAACCTTGAACATTTCAAGGACTATCTCTTGTGCTAGGTTTTAGGATTAGTTAACTTTGTAAATAAAATAGATGTACAGTCAACTGAATTCATTCCTAGGTCAATTAGGACTTTGCCAACGTGACGTTGTATACCAAATCATAGGAAGTCTCTTACATTGACCTAGAAATAAAATTGGTTTAATATAAAAAAACGGTCATGAACAATTTGGACTCGCGTACCGAGGGTATCACTGCCACACAATGTTATTATTAAGTATATTTTATTTTTTATAATATCCACAATATGTTCCAAAAAACATTGTGCCTGCCATTTTTCTTTTAGGTACGTACTATAATAATACCATACTGAGGCTTGTATGTGTCACCGTTTTTACGATGGTGCAAAAACCAAACAACATTGAAAATAAACGTTCCTTGTCTGTCGCTGTATTCAGGTCTCCCTTAAAAATGACATTGAAGTCACGTTTCTCAAATACTATGTTTGATTGCCTGGTCCGAGGACAGATAATAACTATAGATTCTCAAAGAAACTGCTTGTTCAACCTTGAACATTTCAAGGATTTTAAGGTTAGTTAGCCATATGTACCATTTCAGACTTGAGATCAAATCTCTCTTGTAAATGTGCTTTAGAATTCCCCGCGCATCAACCTTTTTGGGGCTAGGTAAGTTGCTTCACACTAACGTAAACAATTTTCGATAAACTAACAAAATCAACCGACGCGACCGTCTGACAGCTTACGTTAATCCTATACATTTTGGATAACAAAAGCGAACGCTTAATGCATGGTGTCTAGGGCCTCTGATCCATTCTTGGAACGAATTAACGAAGCGACCGAATGAGCTTATGCTTCAGGTCTCGTGCCAGGGAGGCCACGTAAATCTGTCTTTGTCTTACTTTTAAAAAATAAAAAATATAATTTCAACTGGAATACATGTAAGAGTGAAAACGTATGGAAAATGTCAGTGACTGTATTTTACAAACTTTCATTTACAAAAACGTGTTTTTGTTTAAACCATTACATATTACAAAGGTTACATGGGCTTATTAAATAAATTAGGTTAGGTTAGACGTTTGACAACAAAAAAAAAAACAATGCGGCCGGAAGTAACTCTGCGAAATGTAGTTTTTCGAATGATAATAGTTTGTCAAATAATGATTTAGTATAACAGATTTAGTGAACCGTGAGTGACATTATAATTAAGTACTTAAGCCTAAATCTGTTCTCAATATTCCAAAACTGTCTGAGTTCAACCACCTTGTATTATTTAACTTGGTAAATCAAGCTGTATAAAATTAAAATTTTTAGGTTTTTGTACCAAAATGGTAAAAAAACACCCTTAGATACTTCGTGTTTGTGTCACAGTTGAGTTTGACCATTCGTTTCCAAAATTAAATCAAATAATCAAAAAAAAAATCGAAGTTAAAATATCTAAACCACAGTAATTAAAGAATACTATGTATTGACTTGGCGTTAACTATTGGGCCCATGTTAATTCCGTACATTTTGATAGATTTTTAGTACTGTAGGGGAATAAACTCCGAGTTATTAAAGATATTAAGTACATTTATTATTTTTATTAAACATGCGTCTAACACGAGATAACAGTTCGCACTGCTAGATCAAAACAGTATTAACTCAAAATGCTTGCTACTTGTGTTTCAAGTTTATAGAAGTTAGATATATTAAAGTTGATTTTAAAATACAGTTGTATTTTGAGTTACTACTCTTTTGATCTAGCAGTGCGATTTGTTAAAAGATAAGAAATTGTTCATTAGTTTTATCAAAAATAAAAGCCAAAATAAAATCTAACACTAATTATTTGATACCAAAAAAATGTTTCTTAAGAAAAATGGGTAACTAATTTAAAAAATGCATCTGTATGTAATATTTACTATAATATTACCTTATTCCACGGTAACACTCGTATCGCAAGATCATTTCTTTTAGCACCACGAACCTCTCATTTCTACTTTTCCCAACTTTTATTACAGTGCGCAAACTCATTTCATTACTACATGAGTTTAGTTTGCATTAGCACAGTATAAACAGTAGTGCATCTTCAAAGAAAATCGCACGGCTTGCTTGTGTGCGTGCCTCAACCGTACTCGCTGCGGGCCACCACAAGCAATTTCAACAGGACGGACTAAGACGGTTTAGTCAGGGCGGCGCTGTCACCGCGTTTGCAGCTTGCTTATAAAATGATCGCGTATCGACGCATCCCTAGCGCCCGAGCTGCAATAGGTAACATATACTCTAACTACTTTTAAGTTTATACTGTGGCATTAGTAAACTTAATCCCGTAGAGTGGTCTTATCTGCTCTCTTATAATAAACTTGTGGTCCCACGCGACTCCAAGCAGTTTTGTGCTGCTTTAAATTCAAATTAGCAACCTGAAGCTAATTGGCTATTGAAGTGGTTCCAAAGTTGTACGAGTAGTGTAGTGTTTTCAATACATGGAGTCGCATTCAACTTGTTGATTTTATATTCATTAACGGAAACGTGTAACGTTAAATGAAGTGGTGGGGCGTGTATTTGTGGATTAAAAAGGTTGGTATCACTTATCTTTTTAGCGATTATGTTAAACGCTCAAAGTCAAGATATATTACGATAAATAGCGTTTCTATTCGTTTCGTTTTTAAACCAATCACGTGACTCTTACGAGAGTAGTGAGTTTATGTACGAATTTACTTGTACCTAATTGTTTTTTTTATTGTGCATTAATATTTACATAAATACATACTCTTATCACGTTATGTACCAGTTAGGGAATGCAAATTAACCGGTTATTGGCCGTTTTTGTATAAAAATAACCGATTAAAACCAGTTATAACCGGTTATTTTGGCATTCCCTAGTACCATTTCATTTGAGCCAGGGCAGGCTACAATGTTTAGTAAATTTGAAAATGCTAACAATAATAAAAAATGGACTCTGTTTGGATCGTTTATTAAATAATTCCAAATACTTTATAATTATTAAGCATAATTTGTGTGACGGGTATTTTTGAAAATTTTACTTTTGAATTAACCGGCTTCTTTTGTCTCTTTATGATATAATATCTGACTTATCTTTATTGTAACGAACTGTGCATCATGTCTACTTTCCAAAGAGAGGTTTATAATCATTACAAAAACGATCGAGATAAATTTTTAAAAAAATATCTCAATTCGAAACCCTTAACGTTATTGCATAACTTTTTATACAGATTTTTTTAATTCTGTTTCAGTTTTTGCAAACAACAGTTTCCAAAATACTTTGTAAATATTGAATAGCCGTGCGTATAGTGTACTCGTATTTGAGATGGGTTGTTATTGTTCAAAGAGATATATTTTCCTGTTTCATCCGTCAGTGTAAGGCGATATACGCAGACTTTGTGTACACTCAGCTGCTTCCAGACAAATGACCACTTCGCAAAGATAAGCCGAGCCATAGCATTAGTCCAGAAGAGCTAGCTCACTTTCTTATATTGTCTTGAGCTTCATTGAAGAGTGGAATCTTAAAAAATAGTGCGCTTTTTTATTATGTCATTATTTTTTAATGAGAATAATTATGTTTTTAATTTGCTTTATTGACCTGTAGGTACAGTCGAGGTCAAAAATATGTTTACACTTTAGTAACTTGTCTATTTAACGTCATGTTTAAAGTGTCATATGAAATGAACACAGCGATTAAAGTGACAAGGTACTAAAGTGTTAACATAATTTATGACTTCGACTGTACAATGATTGATTAACCGAATCGAATTTAAGAAATTGTAACCTTGAAAAACACCAAAACTTTAATCAATTTAATGTGTAGTTTGTTAATTTAATGTTGTTTTTTTTAGTGTTCACGTAATTGTTATCGTATTTATTGTTTTTAACTCGTATGTCATTACTTTTAACTAAATAAGAGCTACGAGAATCATAACGTTGAGAATACGATGACGTCTAATTGTCATGTCGAAAGCAAAAAGGTATTTTAAAGAGATGTACCGACTAGCCAGATTTGTACTGCCCTTCTAAATAAAAAAGACGCATGCGCAAATTGATAGTCAAAGCAAAATTAACCCTCTGTCTTAAGAAATAAGGTCACTTACACACACGTGGTTCAACGACACATGCACCCTTTTTTCTACAGAGGGCAGTATAGTCGCCGCGGCAAATAGTCGGTGAATATTCGGCTAAAAATACCAAATAATCAGCATTTTATGGTTTAATGGAAAACAAAAGAAAAACACTATTATTTTTAAGTGTTTAACTTAATTACAACACATATCATCATACAAAAATTAGGAACTTAAGTTTAGGGGTGTACTACGTTACTCTGACCGAAACGAAGTATCCCGATTGCACCCGAACTTAGCCGAGACCAATAGCCGACTATGTTGATGATATGATTCAGATTAAATGCTACTACTGAATTCGCTGGCTGTTAATCTGTGACAAGCCACAAGACTTTGAAACAGCAATTAATGTAGGTAGCTTGAACCTTTTATCTTTCATCTTAGCCTTTTATAGTTGAACTTGGCAATTTGCACTGTCAGCCAGTGACACGACTATCTCGAGAGCTTACTGGATTTGTTTCCTTAATGGAGAAAAATGTAGAAAAGAAGTAATAGTTTTGTTGGTATTTCTGATAAGGGGAAATAGAGAGAATTAAATAAAGGCTGACGCATTCACTGCCACCGACGCATATATGCGTTCACCGTCATACAAGTTTGTTCCTGGGCCACGCCTAGTGGCAGTAAATGCGTTAAAAAATTAAGATTCATTGTTTATTTAGCCAGTATTGTTATGAGGTTATGAAAGCAGGAACGTCAAGGGGTGTTATTGTCTCAAAAACAACGGACAGTCGGACGAAGTTTAGGTAGTCCCGTCAGAGCGAACAAAACACATTTCAGCGCGTGCATTCACAATTAGGCAGCCTTATACATTCGATCTTATCGACAGATACATGCTGCCAAATTGAAAATGCACGCGCTAAAATTTGTTTTGTTCGCTCTGACGGGACTACTTAAGCTCGCCGCTGCGATTTCATCCGTTGTTTTTGAGAGAATAACACCCCAGGTTTATTTCTACTACCTACTGACTTGTTTTTAGGGAGCAGAAAAACTGCTTTGATTATGTAGATATTAATTCAAAGCAGTTTTCCTCATCAGTAACATGGGCTTAAATTTAACAATTTATAATAATATATTCAGGCAATGATAGTGTAATTATAGATAACAATTATGCCTGGAGTGAATTATTAACTAAGTATAAAGAGCAATTTTTAACTTTGAATACAAAAACGGTAGTGAATTATTTTGTTTCACTATCACTTTTTTTTTAGATATTACAGGGTAACTGAGTTGTCACTTAATGATTTTAAAAAGAAAATAAAAGTATTCTTTCAACAAAACCCATTTTACTCCATCAATGAATACATGGATCTACTTAGAAGTAAATGTTTACTAGAGCTATAAATGTTATAATATAGATGCATGTTATTTTTAAGGAAAATATGTACCAAACCTGACTTGCTAAATGTAATGTATTGTTACTTGGCCAATAAATATTATTATTATTTTAAGTATTTATTTAATTTTCTGTAAATTTGGTTTTTTACAATAAATATTCAATTATAAAAGTAAAATAACAATACTAATATAAAAAATAAACATTATAAAAAACCTAACCTACGAATGCCGCCGGCAGCGGGGCAGGGCTCAAGCTACCGGTGGTTAGGGCTGCAGAGAGAGGAACCTCCTCACAATACGTGCCGTGTCGAGAAGTACTGCCTTCTGTATCTTGCCCTTGATCCAGCCATCTAGCGAGAGTCTCTTGAGGTGTTGGTCGAGACTCTTCGCTATAAGACCGTTTGCCGAAACAACTATTGGGACAATGATCGTCGAGTCAACATCCCACATGGCGGTCACCTCGTGAGCCAAGTCAAGGTACTTGCTGAGCTTGTCCTTCTCAGCCTTCACGAGGTTCTCATCATGCGGGATGGTGACGTCAACGAGCACTGCCCGGCGTTGAGATCGATCTATCAAAACGATATCAGGCTTATTGGCGACAATAGTCCTGTCCGTGATGACAGATCGATCCCAATAGAGCGTAGCACGACCATTTTCGAGAACTGGCGTCGGTGTGTACTTATAGTACGGCACTTCAGACTCAACAAGACCATATTGAAGAGCAAGTTGCTGATGGATGATCCTGGCCACAAGGTTATGTCTGTGCAAGTACTCGCTGTTGGCCAAATGCGAACAACCAGAAATTATATGTCTGAGGGACTCGCCGGGGCAACGGCATGCTCGACAAATATCAACCGTGCCATCCCTCAGAATATATTTCCGGTAATTATTTGTCATTATGACCTCGTCAGCAATTGCACAGACAAAACCTTCGGTTTCCCCAAAGAGGTCACCAAACCTTAGCCAGTTCACGGACGCTAAAAAGTCTACCTCGGGCCATGTCAAGGCCCGGTAGAAGCGTCCGTGCAGCTCCTTGCTCTTCCATATGTTCTTGCGGTCTTCAGTGCTCAACACCGCTGGTCTGCGCCAGTTCTCGTTTGCCAAGGAGAGAGGCGTGAGGCTTCTGTCTACTGCAACCACATCACGATGCATCCCACACTCATTGTGAAGGAAATATTATTATTATTATTATTATTATTATTATTATTTACTGTCTTAGTATTGTAGTCATTAGATTGCATGTCTATAGGTCTTCAGATTCTACTAACAATCAGGTGGCCTGTGTGTTAGTTAGTCTTCTCCATGTCATACAAATCTTCAGGATTAGCAACGCCCACTTACCATTAGGTGGTTACTTAAATATTTTTAGAAACTATTACCATCACTGTAAAATAAGCATACCAAAATGGCTTCAAGAATAAAATATTATGAGACTGGCCGACTATTAGAACAGTGACAATAGACACACACTCACACTCTCACATACATACGGTGAGTCAGGTCATATTTTATGAATGCTAAGTACCTAGGTATCATTTATGTAAATTTTTGGATGAGCGTGGCGTCCCAACACACTTTGTAAGTCTGGCCTCAGCAACTAAATTTATACATACATACACATACATAAACTCACGCCTTTATTCCCAGAGTGGGGTAGGCAGAGCTACAGAACTACCAACAACTCTAAAAACTTGTTGATAATTCTGTAACCACATTTTGCACACTTAGGCTAAGATGTTTACCAGTGTATTAGTGACAGGTTGCAAGCCCATCGCCTAACAATACTATACGCCTTTATTCCCTTAGCCGTCTCTTACGATATATTCTAACCCGGCAACCACACGGATGATTAAACTGGATAAATATGAATAAATACTTTTTTTTTAATTTTATACTTAGTAAGAGTGCATATGTAACTGGAATTAAAATATTTAACCATTTGCCTGATCATATTAAATCGCTAGATGGGACCAGATTTAAAATAAAGCTCAAAAAATGGCTAACAATGAAAAGTTTTTACAATTTAAATGAATAATTTAGATGTTTACCTGATTGTTTTAATTTAACAGGTCACTATTTTGTAATGTGGCTTACTTTTTTACCCACTAAGTTAGTACTCTATCTATTGTTAATTTTTTATTATTATTATTATTATTATTTTTCTATTCTTGAAATGATTGAATATGTTAAATGTTAGGCTTTCGCCAACCGCTAGATGTCCCTACACCTATTCTTATTACTAAATATTTTTTTGTAAGATACAACGTGTGGAGGAGCGGTGTTCTCTTAACACAAGTATCATGTATACTTAAAAAGAGGCACCAGCACAGATATTGTTACTTAATTTAAGTTACTGAATAAATCATTTTTATTATTATTTTATTTTATAATAAATTTACTTGCTATAATATTGTACGCCCGAAATGGGCAAACTGTTGGACCTTTTATATGATGTGACCTAATGTACACAGTTTCTGACAATAAATGAATCTTATCTTATCTTATCTTATCTTTTGATATGCTTGAAACACACTACTTCCATAAATTCAATCTCATTCCCGTGCGGTGCAGGCAAAAAGTTGCTTTGTTTGTGAAAAGGAATCCCTTAAAAGCGTTGCTTTTTTTAGGTCGGCAGTGCTTCAGTTAATGAATATTTGCCTTTTAGCCCTTTCGATGCCACGGACACCGTATCAAGTCTAGTTTCTATGAAACTAAGGAGACATGGCATCAAACGTTTTAAGTTACACTTCGATAAGATTCAATGAGGCAGCGACGTCTGTAATTTTATGGAACAGATAGTGTTTAGGAAAGGTCTGGGTTTGGTGAGGTTTGTTTTTCTTTAAATCTATGCCATTTGCAATGAATTGCTTGGGTTGAAAAACCAGATGATTGCGGACACTAATATTAACGCCAATTACATAGACCAGTGAGAAATAAAGACTCGAAAGTTTGTAACATCACCACCGTGTTTGTATGAAAATGAAAATTAAGTTTTTAATTTGAATTTAACATTGAAAAAAAACCAGAAAATGGGCGTTTTCCAAAAAAGAGTGTACAAAGTTAAGGACAAAACTTAAGAAAATTTAACTTTTTCGTTAACGCGTCACAATAATTAGTCATACATAAAGTATAAGTAATTTTCGTGACGGAAAAGTCAAATTTTCTTAATTTTTGTCCTTAACAGTGTACATCAGGGTAATCTGAGCCGGCGCGGAGCTCCTATTTCTGGGTGGCTTGGCCCTTCGGGCCTGCTGCGAAACTGACACAATCTTAACCTATCTACCTACTTAAAAATAAAAGCCTAATAACAATGGGGAAATTTACGTCTGGGAAAAATCTAAAATGGTGCAACCACAAAAATGGGCTAAAAATGCGAATCGTAAAATCACAAATAGAAAAAGTCACGAGTGGAAAAATTACTACGCGGAATTATCGAGTTTGGGAAAATGAAACCCGCCTTTCAACAATCTCTCCAATTACAGCACACACCTTTTATACATTATTTAACGATCGCCATACACGGACAGTTTTAAGTTGTCAGGACCGACTGCACTTGGTTGCTATTGCTTTGGTCGATTTGCTGTTTTTTTTTATGGCATAGAGAAGACAAACGAGCACACAGGCCACCTGATGGTAAGTGGAAACTGTGACCCATAGACATTCGCATTCACAAGACTGCAATGCAATCCTAAGACTGCAAATGCGTTGCCAACCCTGAGGACTAAGATGGAATGCCTCTATGCTAGTCATTTCACTGGCTGTCTTATCCCCAAACCGGAACGCAACAATGCGAACACTGCTGTTTGGTGGTAGGTTAATGGATAAGATGGTGGTAGCGATCCGGACGGACCCTGCACAAGGTCCTACTACCCGCAAACCGATAATTGAAACCGATGCTCTAGAAAGTGCAGTTTGTCCAATATCAACCAAGTGCAGTCGCTCCTGACGGGTCTAGACCTAACTAGAAACATTCTGCTCAGAAAATAAAGATGCCACTATAAAGTTATTACTCTCATAATAACTTTAGCGTTAGTTTCAAAAAGCAATTTGCAGTATGTGAGCCTGTTGACAAAACTTATTTCGCTATGACAATAATTAAATCTGCGGCAGCCTCTCTCGAGAGTTCGTGACACTGACATAAGTTTCAGTACCCTTACCATGAGTTACAATTACCGTACTCGCTAACGAGTCGTATGCTCTGTCCCTCGCACTCTATAAGGGTACTTGCGAGGTCTGCGAGGGACAGGGGTGTTATTCTCTTAAAAACAACGGACGGGCGGACGAACGAACGAAAACGCATCGGCGAGTTTAGGTACAGATGTAGTGAATAATCCTTTCCCATCGTTTTTTGTCGGATTAGTTCGTATTTATTTTGCTTTCTCAATTAGCTTCAGTACGCATCAATACGCCAACTGAGAAAGCAAGATAAATACGAAGTTATCCGACCAAAAACGATGGGAAAGGATTATTCACTACACCTATGCACCTGTAGTCCCGTTAAAGCGAACAAAACACATTTTAGCGCGTGCATTTTCAATTAAAAGCAGCCTAATACGTTCGATCCATCGACAGAAACCATGCTGCTAAATTGAAAATGCACGCGCTAAAATATGTTTTGTTCGCACTGACGGGACTACTTAAACTCGCCGCTTGGACCGACCGTCCGACTATCGTTGTTCAGAGAATCACTACCCAGAGCATTCGACTCGCTAGCGACTACGTCAATTGTAACTCATGGTTAGGGCACAGCTAAAACTAACTTACTACAAAAGTTAGCCAAAACGTCCCGTAATAAGCGAGACTGACTAACTCTTATTTTGTGGCACAAACGTGGCAAAAACTTCGTTAACGGTTTTGGAAGTTTCAACTTTAATTCGTTATTTATAACGTGTGACTAAGTTTTACACGTTTACGTGTAAATGTAGTTAGTGGTGGTGGTATCAGTGGGAAGAGTACGAAAGATGCCATAATAATAACTTTCCCTGGCTAACCTCTGTTGACTTTACCCTAATGCATACTTTTTCATGTTATTTAATTTTACTAAAGTTTTACTTATTTATATTTCTGACAAGTTTTTGGCAACCCAATTCACTTCGCCCTTAGAAAAAACAACCATCATTAGCAAAATTTGTAAGAGTCACGGAAAGTCAATGGGGTGTTACAGTACTGACTTTACCCTGTGCACCCTTTAAACTGGTGGTACCCGAGCTGTTATCGACCAAGGGCCTTTTTATTGTATTGCAGACCACAAGATTTAATATAGAAACTTAAATCGTAACCTTAATGTTTTCGTTTAACTTATTTTAATTCGAAAAGCAGAAAGCCGATGTTTGCTTATATACTCGTATAAAGACAGCCAAAGGTGATTTTCTCATTTGGAGTATAATAATTTTATAAAAGAAAATAAATAATTTACTTTGACCTAGTTAGAACTAATGTAATTGTTAATTATTCAACACGGTAAATACCATATCGTTTTTAAACTGCTACAACAATACAAAATGGGTATTTGCAAAAGCAACCTACTGCGCGTTGAGTTTAAGATGCTGTTCACTCGGCAAACCATCTCGAACCCGAAAGTGACTGTTATTCAAACGAAAAACGCAAACGTCATCGAGAAGTTTTTGTGTATGTAAAAATACACGAGAGGCTCTGATGCACAATTGCAAACGTAAACAGAAATAAAAACACACCCCACACATATCTAGCTGAGATTTCACCTTTTTAATATTACTCGTCCATACAGCGTCCATAAGTGGCGCCACCTTGTGAGCAAATGAACAGCTTTTAACGTTTATTTTGATTTCCCGTAGAAATCAGATGTGTTTATAAAAACTTACGTGTGACCTATTCCAAGACCTAACCTATATGTGTGTCAAGTTTCACCTCGATCCGTTTAGTGGATGAAGCGTGATTGAGTAACAAACATCCATATCTACACCTATTATTGTAAAAAGGAAGGATTTGTATTTTTGTTGTTTTTGTTTGTTATGAATAAACTCAAAAACTAATGAGCCGTTTTCAAAAATTCTTTCACCATTGGTAAGCTACATTCATCCTGACATAAACTATGTTTTATTTTTCTGCGTGGACGCAGTTGCGCGCAACAGCTACTTATGTATAAGCGCGAATATTTGTTCCCGAGTCATGGGTGTTTTCTATGTATTTAAGTACATATTTCTCTATAATAAGCTTTTATATCGTTGTCTAGTACCCGTAGTACAAGCTTAGAGCTTAGTTACCCATTGTAATACAGAAATGCCCGTTAAATAAATTTGACCACTTAATCACAAGGTGGCTATTGGAAAAATGTTTTTACTCCGTTCGGGAGTTCTTTGATGAAAAACGATCAGTATTGTAACATTGCATGCCTAATCAAGGTAGAACATAAGCACATCCTGTTTCACGAAGATCTGTATAATTACTATGTTCTGGCAATAAATGTCTTTGTCTTTGTCTTTGTCTTTGTCTTTAGTTTGGGACTAAGTTTGTGTGACATTGTCCTGATATTTTATTTTAAACATCCAAACTTTCTAATTTATAATAATCATAGCTTTTGCCCGCGACTTCACCCGCGTAGATTTAGATTACCGTTATTCCCTTGGGAACTTTTATATTATCCGGGATGAAAAGTAACCTATGTGTCAATCCAGGGTATGAGCAATCTCCATTCTAAATTTCATCCAAATCCGTTTAGCCGTTGCAGCGTGAAGAAGTAACAAACACACACACACACACACACACACACAAACTTCCAAATCATAATATTAGTAGGATTATTAAGTAATATTATTTCTTACTAAGTAAGATGACACACGTATTTTCTACGTTTTCCAACTTGTCATTATTGTATTATGATGCAAAAAAAGTCTGATGATATTTTCTTATTTAACCGTATGAAGAAATTTATGTAAGACATTTACGACGCCCTATTTTACAATTTCATCCAGAGAAGGCGCCGTTGGAAAAAAAATTGCAGATTGTATTTTAGGGTCCCGTCGGCTTTCACATACACATATATAAATGACTAGCATAGAGACATTCCATCTTAGCCTCAGGGTTGGCAACGCATTTGCAGTCTTAGGATTGCATTGCAGTCTTGTGATTGCGAATGTCTATGGGTCACAGTTTCCACTTACCATCAGGTGGTCTGTGTGCTCGTTTGTCTATTCGATGCCATAAATATATATATATATATATATATAAAAACTTTTTTTTTTATGGCAACTTTACCCGCATGGAACTTATTTATCGTTAGCGTTTTACGAACTGTCATTTTATCTGAGATGGAAAGTATCCTGTGTCCTTTTTTGTAATAGGTTTTTTTTAATTGTACAATATTGATTGCTGGTGCTATTGCAAAACTTTTACCTAAATTATTTTAGTCAAATTATAGCCGTAAAAGTGGACAACCAGACAGATAAAGTCACATAAGCATTTATAAAACTAGTAAGGCTATCTTGAATTTTACGATTTCACTCAAATAACGTTCAATAATACTCCTTATCGTGAAAGGGGTAAAAGTATGTCATTTGTAAAAGTCGTACATTTTCAAGGAGAGCGGCCATTGGTAAAAGTGGTAAATTATGATAGAATAATTCAAAATAAACATGTTTTGTTATGTAATGTAATACTCTTAAGTGCATCGGAGCCGAGATATTGAATATTCTTACCTGGGCGTACTCTTAGTACCAAAAACTGAACACTTAAATCTAAATATCTCGGCTCCGATATTATTAAACGCCGTAAATTATATATACCTATGTGTATTTCGAGGTCCTCTAAATAAATGTAAAAATCGTGTAAATTTCGTGGCCGGTGGAAAAATATTATGACAAAATTGTTCAAACAAAGGGGTTTGGGTAAAAGTGTTGTCATTTGTAAAAGTCATACGTTTTCAAGGTGAGCGGCCATTAGTAAAAGTGGTAAATGATGATAGAATTATTCAAAATAAACATGTTTTGTTATGTAATGTAATACTCTGAAGTGCATCGGAGCCGAGATATTTAGTATTCTTATAGTCTTTATTATTTCTAGCAAGCCGATCTTCTACACAAAGACCATTGTTTGCGTACAATACTATTATCTTTCTTTGTGTCCGTAACCGCAAGCCGATTACATACAAAAAAGTTAGAACTACATTGAATGTCCATAGAATTATCAACCCTATCCTCTTAGTCAGTAGGTTTAAAATGTAACGTGTCAGGATACAGATAATGTCTTAATTATTTGAACCAGTCTTATTCCGTACACAATATTACCGTCTTCTGTCGCCAGGGTTGTACTTTACATTTTAAACCTACTGACTAAGAGGATAGGGTTGATAATTCTATGGTCATTCAATGTAGTTCTAACTTTTTTGTATGTAATCGGCTTGCGGTTACGGACACAAAGAAAGATAATAGTATTGTACACAAACAATGACCTTTGTGTAGAAGATCGGCTCGCTAGAAATAATAAAGACTATACCTAGGCTTACTTTTAGTACCAAAAACGGAACATTTCAATCTTAAATATCTTGGCGCCGATATTATTAAACGCCATAAATTATACATATCTATATGTATTTCGAGGTCCTCTAAATAACTATGTGAAAATCATCCGTGGCCGCTGAAAACAAAAATGACAATATTCTTCAAGCAAATTTACCCAATGCCCTTTACCCAATGCCCTTTCATACGAACTGAAACATGATCAGTCATACTTGCTTACTTCATAAAATGATTAGGATTATTTGTAAATTTTAAAAATAATGTAACTTTTCCATTCTACTATAATATCATAAAGCCTAAAATATGTTTTTATTTTATATCTCAAACCGCTGGGACTCATATTTCAACGTCTATTCATTGAAGAACGCATTATGAAAAGATACGTTCATAATTCTGGTGATTTTTATTGTGAAAGACGAGATTAAAGTATGATTTTTTGATGACGATATCAGTCTCTCGTTTAATATAAATTTACTCAGCTCGGGGATGTCACTTTAAACCAGATTATATTACTAACGTCTCTTGCCGCTAGGGGTTAGAAAAATTTGAACGGTACTTCACAAAATATGCTGCACGTATTCAGGATCTTTCTTTATATAGGTATATTATAAAGAAGAACATAAATAGTTAAATCATTTAAAATAGAACTTGATATTTAATTACTTTAGTTAGCATTAAGAGCTTAAAAGCTGTAAAAAGGCTTATTCCATTTTTAAACCAAATACGCTAGCAACTAATGCAAAAACCTCGTGTCTTAAACTAGTTAGACTTGAATCTGTTTTGCTTTAAGGTGCAGAATAAGAGAGCAGCTGGTAGTGTTTTATCGAAATTAACCTCTCTTTGGCATTGCTTGATAATATTATCTTTTTGGCCATAGTTTTATTACATATGGGAAGAGATCATTATAATGTTATTAAGCATGCAAATATTTCTCTTTCAAGAAAAATGGTTGCTCGTCTTATTACAGAAAAAAAACTTAAGTTAGTGATTGTAATAATTTTTATTAATTAGATGAACTAAATTTCAAATAAAATAAAATAAAAATCTCTAAACCTTAACCAATTGAACTATACGTACTTCGGGCGTTCTGACATGAAAAATGACCAGTTTACAAACTATTTCAAACTTAGTTATTTATTCTTTTTTGCAGTTATCTGAACCATCCTCAAACAAGTATTTTAAAGTATAGATAGAGGTATTTATGCATGATTTTAAAAAATTTTGATGCCCCAATTTGTTCACGTCAATGCCTTCATTCCAAGTTTCCTGGATTTTCTTTCAACTAAAATATAAGGTGGCATTTCGTGAGTCTTGTTAAAATTTTCAAGTCACGCATCTCCAATTTTACGGTCGAGATGAGACCAAGACAGGTAACTTTAAGCAAAGGGAGTGAACTCGGTGTCGCTCTGGTAACTGGGTCATCGTTATTCTGCCCTCTCAAACCAATAAGCAGTATCCCAAATTCAAGCACCAAAGCAGTTTTAATTCTCGTCTGTTTGTAGCAAGGTTGATATTGCTACGAGAGTTTTATCTGAGATACTCCCTATTGGGTTAGCAGGGCAATTTTGGTGCAGTACTTGCTTATTCTATCAGTTCTTATATTTCGCTCGCTATTTTATTATTTGATTTACCTAGTTTTACAGGTGTTGTGAAGAAACTGTGTAAGTTTATCGCTTTCTTCGGAAGTAAGTATTAAACTTTTTAACGTGAAATGATTTTTTATAAGGTTGATTGTTTATCCGAAAATTTACAAACAAACAGATTCGTCAGATAATCAGAGAGGTAACATTGTTCCGACGAGAAACTTCTCAAATCATGAGAAATCCACAATTTCTGTCGACATTCCTTATTTCTGTAGCCTTAAAAATATTAAAGGAGAATTTGCTTTGCTTTAGGGTAAAAGATAAAAAAAAAGATAAAAGATAGGTATTTATTCAGTAAGTAGGCCGCACGGGCACATTTACACGTCAAGAATCTACCAGCGCTTCCCAAGAAGAGACCACTGCCGAGAAGACACGCCGCAAGAAACTCAGCAGTCAGTCGTTTTTAACCATATTTAATACTACAATGATACTACTTAGTCTAGCATTATACTCGTACAGTGTGTTTCGTCATCGGTGTCGGAGATTTTAGGGGTGTGTAATACAATCAATTTTATCGACAAATTAACAGTTTTTTTTTTTTTTCGAAGCAGTATCGAATGGCAGCAATTTTTATGTTAAATTTACCTAAATACGGCCACACATAGTAATTACGTCATACCTGACCAGGAAACTCTCTGACTAACCCAAAAAAATGGTTTTTGATAGCTAGACCTATGAGCAATAACTATGCGTTAATAATTGTGCAGCAATATGGGAATTACATGGTAAAAAAAAATCATCAAAACAAGAAATGGGGAAATAACAGTGGTTAATTATTAGTTATCCTTATTTTCTGAGAAATCTAGGTCGTTAACCTGGTTTTTTTTTATTTTTCATAAGAAGCAGGCAACATAAGCTAAAGCTATAAAATATTAAATTAAACATAATTGCGTAATGTGTTAAAAAGATCACAAAAATAAAGTACTCTGCATTAATTATCATAAATTAAATTAATAAAATGTAAAGAGGCAAACAACACTGTATTGACGTTATCGTGCTTTCCCCATTAAAATTTTAAACGCATTTATGTAGTAGGTCACGGGTGATCTCAAAGTCAATTAAGCTGTGTTCACACCCTTTTCATTACAACAATGTTTGTAACAGAATGTAATTATAATTCGATTTTACCTGGCATTTTCATACGCGTAAGTAATAATTATAAAATAAATGATAGAAGCATTTCATCGCACTGCATGTATCAAACGTTTCCTGCAGAACTACGCATGATATTTGATAATTATTATATTTAATTTAATATTTATACGACGTGTAAAAGTGCCCGAGCGGCCTACTTACTGAATAAATATCTATTATCTTTTATCTTTATCTTTTAAACTTTATTAACAATATGATATGTACAATATGATTTTACTTATGCTCCCCCATAATTATATACTTAAAGGTAAGCATCGCATACACAATGAATCCAGGAGATGCCTATGTAACCTAGCCTTAAATCTAAGTACTTAAATGTTGGTTTCCAGAACAATATCGTCTGGTAATTTGTTCAGGAGAAAAGATAAGGTAGACGTTTTTTAAGTGTCCTGTCTCCGTAGAAATTGGACACTCTAGGAACTGCAAATTTACCAGCAGATATTGCTCTCGTATTAGGACCATGAGTGACTAGACTATGCGATCGTTTGCCTTATTCAAGCTATAAAAAAACCTTCAAGTACCTTTAACCTTGAGTACTTATCCAACAAAACACAATAATCATCTAACACAGCTTATCTGTAGCAGAATTACGAATGATAGGAACGCAAAATATTTTGTTGTCCGTCATCCATCAACGTCATATCGCATCCTGAACGGGAATTATCGGGAGGGTACCCTTTTCATTCCGCTCTTTTGAATCTGTGAAAGGCTGACGACTGATTTCGGTGAAAAGTGGCGCTTTAGATGTTAGGGCACTTTACGGGTTGGAGGGCTAGTAAGATATACGCCCTTAATTGTTAAAAATAATGGCATTAACTTTTTGTTTTCAGCTGTATTTCGTTATTGTCGAATTTTAAACAGTCACCATGAAGATATAGAATGACTCTGGTGGAATAAACAGAAGCACGTGGTCAGTTCCATGCGCTTCTGTCAAGAAATAAGCATATTTTACTTGAAGTATAGTACTTCTATTTTCTGAATGCAGTTCGGCAATCTTCGGTTTTGTATGAAACACGAGTGACAGATATACCGCCAGTTGCGAGTGCAAGGGTGACAGTGATTGCCAGCCGAACTCTATTAAGAGGCTTGGAGTACTGTAAGGCTGTGTGGGTTGCGTTGATCAATTATCATCTGGTGACTCACTTGCCGCCTATTTCACATAACAAATCCTTTGTTGCTTTCTGTTAATTTAAAATGTCACTCTAACCGTAACCGTATGAAGCACCTTTTAGTTTTGGGCGTAGTACAAATACCTTCGTGTGTGTGTTTTTTTGGTTTTGGTTTGGAAATGTACTTATCAACATTTAAACTTTAGGTGTGTTTTTAATATATTTTTTGCAGAATTAGTAACAGTGGTAAATACTCAGTTTTACAGTATCATTGTTACACATAAACGTCCTCTATTTAACTCGGTAAACCCATATCTTTGACGCGACACGGTATTGTTTTAACTCGCCTGCCATTACTGTAAATAAGAGCTTTCAAAACGTTTACGATGAGAAACAGGTCAAAAGAAAAAAAATACGTCGTAGAATAGAGGCCCTACACCTAGGGGCCTAATGCGACTGCGTTTATCGCGTGACAAATTTTGAATAAGGCATCTGTCACCTTCTGACACGTACATAAGTACACTTGTCAAAAAGTGACGGATGCTTTATCCACATTTGACACGCGATATAGACGCAAGCATACTAGGCCCGCTAGAACGGATAAAGTTCTGCGGGTGGTAGGACCTTGTGCAGGGTCCGTCCGGATCGCTACCACCATCTTATCCATTAACCCACCGCCAAACAGCAGTGTTCGCATTGTTGTGTTCCGGTTTGGGGTTAAGACAGCCGGTGAAATGACTACCATATAGGCATTCCATCTTAGTCCTCAGGGTTGGCAACGCATATGCGGTCTTAGGATTGCATTGCAGTCTTGTGAATGCGAATGTCTATGGGTCACAGTTTCCACCTACGATCAGGTGGCCTATGTGCTCTTTTGTCGTCTCTATGCCATAAAAAAAAGTATCCGTCACTTTTTCACTTACATACTGGCCAAAAAGTGTCAGATTTATCAACGTTTATCCACAATGATAGATAAGTACTCTGACCATAATTAGCTGCTGCTGGTTTTAAAAATGGACCTTCCGAATTTATACATTGATTGCTCAATATTCTACGAAAACGTTTTCTGTATCATCAGTTTTCCAAACGGACACAAGCGACATAGAAAACGCTAACAAACAATATTGTATAGATACATTTGGAAAATAAGTCACGTATCAATTCCCTCAGTTATCTGAATACACTGTATCAAATTTCACAACCAATTGGGTATCAGACTGAGAGCAGCGAACCACATGGGTCGTGTCATCTGCAATAATAGCCTATCGTGTCTTGAGAAGTGAGAAGCAGTTGACCCGTGAAATTGGGATACCTGCTTACGTTGGTAGTGTTTCAATACAAAGTTATATGGCGTGGTTATCCTGGTAGAAGGGGATTAAGTAAACCTTTGTTTATCGATACAAAGGGTGTCACATTGATTTGGGATTGAATAAACCGGTCAAGTGTGAGTTGGTATGAAAAATGAAAATGAAAAAATGAAAAGTGTTCATTATTGTTATAATTTAAGAACATAAAAATGTGCAAAGGTTGGGACCTCCTAGTAAGTAAAAGAATACCTGTGACAGGAGACCCCGCTCTTCCATAACATAATAGGGTTATAAATTTAAAATATTTTATAAAATAAATAAATAAATACTTAAACATAAACAACATTAAGAATTAACATTTTTAAGTAGTCTTAAATTTTAAACTTTAATTATGAAATATGTATGTGTATTTGTGTGTGTGTGTGTGTGTGTGTGTGTGTGTGTGTGTATGTGTGTGTGTGTGTGTGTGTGTGTGTGTGTGTGGGTAGCTAAACAAAGATAATTATATAATGACAATAAATTTTTATTCAGGACGGCTTCGATGTCTACATAGCTCAGAGTTTTTAGCCAATCAAACACAGTTTTCTTACAATTAAATAGTCTTAAGGGATAGATACGAGTATTAATATATTTATTTATACTATTATATACACGGTATTTCTTGCTTGACTCACAATTGGTTTTATTTATTTGTTGTTTTGCACTTGGCCATTTTTTTTACATCGCCGATATAACGACAATATCAAGATATGCAGTCCGATTTTAAAAGCTTGATTTTATTAGACTTATTAGAAATATAAACTTACCATTTTGTTTGGCTTAGGTCATGTCGAGTCAGGATGGTTACTATGAAGCGCTCAATTCGAAACTTTAGGTTCTCCATCACTTTCATTCTTCATACGTGGCTAAGTCGAGAGAAAAGGATACAGCTAGCGTAATTTCGAACTTCAGTTTTCAAAGTAATAGCTGAAACAAGTAGCAGAGAGGCATGCTAGCTTAGTCCTCAGTTTTTTTTTATTCTGCTTTATTATTTACTCGCGACCCACCCTCGCTTCGCTTCGGTTTATGTAAGTATGATATACAGGGTGTTCGGCACATGGACCGTCAATTTTTTTTGGGATATTGTTGGGGTTATTTGTTATCTTTTCGCCCTTGGACTTAGGGTCATAAGGGTCACGGTTTTGGAGATATGATTTGTTAAATGTTTTTTTTCAAATTTTCCGAAATTCCTCCTTTAAACGTTCGTAACTTTTTTATTAATGCGTGTTACACAAAAATATGTTGTATTTAAAACTTGTTAATACATGCTAGTTCAAATACTAATAGTCTTTATTCTAATTGATAGTCTCAAAGGGACGTACGAGGTTTTTTATTTCACAAATTTACTGTTTGTGTGAAAAAAATCCAACTTCAAAATTCAATTATTAAAAACCTAAATACAATTTTGGGGTTTATTTTGTTTTAAAAAGTTCTCTAGCTAATTACCTTTCTAACGATATGCTTCACATTAGTAAAAAATAAACGGGAATATCCACATTTTGAAAGAAAAGTTAGA
Organism: Acleris laterana; assembly: GCA_963966035.1. Classification (NCBI taxonomy): domain Eukaryota; kingdom Metazoa; phylum Arthropoda; class Insecta; order Lepidoptera; family Tortricidae; genus Acleris; species Acleris laterana. The sequence goes on from OZ014448.1 coordinate 16,622,890, forward strand.
GAGCACCTAGATAACTCGTTACCTAACTGGTGGATAGGCAGAAGTGGCCCGATTCCTTGGCCCGCAAGATCTCCAGACCTAGCGCCTTATTTGTTAAATAAAACTTCGCTTCAGTACTTGTAAAGTATTGAAATGAAGTTTTATTTAAAAAATACTTGAGAAATTGCGTAGGCACTTCCGTTACATAAACTAGTTCTTTTGCCCGTCCCCAGACAAAAGTCTAAGGGCGTTTGGTCTAGAGATCTTGCGGGCCAAGATATCGGGCCACTTCTGCCTATCCACGAGTTAGGAAACGAGTTATCTAGGTGCTCTCGAACATTTTTTTCAAAATGTGGATATTCTCGTTTACTTTTTATTAATGTGTAGCACATCGTTAGAAAGGTAATTAGTTAGAGAAGTTTTTAAAATAAAATGAACCCCAAAATTGTATTTAGGTTTTTAATAATTGAATTTTGAAGTTGGTTTTTTTTTACACAAATAGTAAATTTGTGAAATAAAAAACCTCGTATGTCCCTTTGAGACTATCAATTAGAATAAAGACTATTAGTATTTGAACTAGCATTTATTAACAAGTTTTAAATACAACATATTTTTCTGTAACACGCATTAATAAAAAAGTTACGAACGTTTAAAGGAGGAATTTCGGAAAATTTGAGAAAAAACATTTAACAAATCATATCTCCAAAACCGTGACCCTTATGACCCTAAGTCCAAGGGCGAAAAGATAACAAATAACCACAACAATATCCCAAAAAAAATTGACGGTCCATGTGCCGAACACTCTGTATATCCTCGATAAATGGGGTATCTAAGACTGAATTTTCTTTTCAAATCGGACCAGTAGTTCCTAAGATTAGCGCGTTCAAGCAAACAAACAAACTCTTCAGCTTTATAATATTAGTATAGATGTCGTGGCCTGCATGCTTATTTACTTTATCCATGTCGTAAAAAATAATCATAAAGGAGCTTCGAAAAAATAACGTAGTCTATAAAACTGTATTATTTTGCTTTACTGCAGTGCTAGTAACGCCCTTTATGCATATGGGGCTAAGACTGTTTATCTATGCTAATATTATAAAGCTGAAGAGTTTGTTTGTTTGTTTTCTTGAACTCGCTAACCTCAGGAACTACAGGTCCGATTTGAAAAATTAGTTGAGTGTTAGATAGCCCATTTATTGAAGAAGGCTATCATACTCACATAAACCGAAGCGAAGCGGGGCAGGTCGCTATTATTTCGTTTATTTGCTTCAGTCAAGCTCTATGGGTTTGGTATAAAATAATACCACTGAATAAAGCTACTTAGCACTCATTATTTTGCTTTTCAGGTCATTTATAGAATAATAACATATTGCAAAATTTACGTAATGTTCAGATAAAAGAGGAAAATGATGAAAATCCTAATCAAATACATAAATACTGTCATTTTATTGGCAACCAGCGGGCCTAGTATGGCTGCGTCTATATCGCGTGTCAACTGTGGATAAAGCATCCGTCACTTTTTGACACGTGTACTTATTTACCTGACAGAAGGTGACGGATGCCTTATCCAACATTTATCACGCGAAAAACGCAGCCATATTAGGCCCACAGGGTTTATTTCGATAAACAAACACTAAAATCAACTCTAAATAACTACTCTACTACTCTTCTCTCTACTGTTTTGTGTTAAGTGTGTAACTTTCCGTCTCTTCACCAAGCGGTTCCAACGGAAGACCAGTGCTGGCTTTACGGTTAGCGAATGCCGGGACCGTTTCAAGACCGAAGCTGTCGTATAAAACCAGCTTATGCAGCATTTTAGAAACTCAGCATTACAGTCATATTATGATACCGAGTACACGTTTATTCGACTTCCTTTTATGACTTAAGAGTCATATAAAAAATTGCTGAATAAGACACATTTAATAGACGATTATATGACTTTTTACTCGAGTAACAGTAACTTATATAGCTGACTTATGACATGCCAGGCAGAGTCGAGTAAAAGTAATGTGGTTACTATTATATGGCTGTTGTGCTGTATATTTTGCATGAAGTCATATAAACGCGAATTATAGATCATGTTATATAGAAGTATCTTATTCAGCACTTTGGTTTAAAGTCATACTATGATGCTGAGTAAACGTTTACTCGACGTCTTTTTATTACTAAAGAGTCATATAAAATAATGCTGAATAATCTACCTCTATACGACGCTCATGTGACTATTCGGTCGAGTAATAACATCTTATATACCCTTTGCTCGAGTAAATGAAATATGGTTGCTATTATATGGCTATTGTGCTGTATATGCTGCATGAAGGCATATAAACGCGAATTATAGATCATGTTACATAGAAGTATCTTATTCAGCACTTTGGTATGGTAGCAACATAGGTGTCATGGCGCTTTAACCGCTAAGCTTGCTATATAAGAATCATTTATATGACATATTAATCGTATAAATGATATATAACCGCATCTCACGTAAAAAATCAAAATATTTATTTAAAATAAATTTAAATAACTTATTATTATTGTGGGGCGTTAAATATTTACAATTAAACATAGTATACTTTATCAATAAAGTGGCCTTCGCAACACATTTCCACCATTAAGTCGAATTTAACAGCATTCATAATACCGTTCGAGTTATAATGTCAACATGGCCATATATTTCTTAGAAATCAAAATAATACTCACCGACATTTATTTTCACTCAACTCACTAAGTTCCTGTGGTATGAGATGTCAATTCTTCTGCTGTTTAGCCTTCCAGGACGTCACTTTTATTCCACTATTACGTTGTATATTTAGCAATAACATGTCAAATTAGTCATAACGTAGTTCCATCTATGATAATTATATAACTAATAAGCAACTAACTCAACGCTTATATGTCCTTTATATGATTAAAAGTCATATAAAAGTCATATAAGTCGCTTTTATACAGCTAATGAGTTATAAGATAGTCACGTTGGTGATTATTATATGACCAATAAGTGGCTGGCGGTTGCAGTTAAATGACTTTTATATGACGAAAACGCTGAGTAAAATGGGCCCAAATCGCGTTCTATAACCGTTTTCATTACGTTTATATGACTAATATCATAAGCTAACAGTCTGAATATGTTACGTTGCCGCGACCATTATATGACGAAATTTTGCTAGTTGGGCAATATTTAGCAATCCAACAAAACAAATGACTTTTTAAAGTCAACCTCCCAAAGTCAGATAGAGTCACATCGATCAGTCTAGAACTAATCTAAGATTTCAGCGTACTCCCTATAGAGTTTAAATATAATAGATGGGCTCAGCCGGTTTCTCGGAGAGTAATTAAGTTGATAAATATTAAACTCCAATACGAGGGTCATGCCAAAAGAAATTAGATACTCCATGTTCATTTGTTTGATACTGGCCAGTTATACACCATAGTGAAGGCTGATTATATAGCTATAAATTTAAAAATGGAATACTCCGGAAATCTGCGTAATTATTTTTTAAATATTTTTTTTCTGATTGAATCTGACGGGAATTTGCGGTTACAATGGAACTTAGTCGACGAGATTTTCGTGTTATGATTTACTATGACTTTAAAAAAGGTTTAAAGCCCCAAGAATGTTTTGAACTTTTAACCACGACTTTTGGTGAGTCTGCTTGTTCTCGTGGAACTGTTTTTAACTTGTTTGCTGAATTCAAAAGAGGGCGGGAGAGCTTTGAAGATGAGGCGAAGTCGGGGCGACCGCCAACCGCAGTTATTCAAGAAAATGTGCAAGCCGTGGAAAAAAATATCCGTGAGAACCGACGAATTACATACGTAGAGCTTGAACGAGATCTAGGCATTGGATCAGCAGCACTGCAAACCATAATTCATGGACAACTGTCCCTCCATAAGCGTTGTTCGAGATGGGTGCCGCATAAACTCAACGATTTGCAGAAAGAACGCCGCGTGGATTGGTGTAAATTTATGATAAATAAATTCGACGCTGGCGAGAAGAAAACTGTGTATGATATACTGACAGGTGACGAAACATGGCTGTATAACTACGATCCTGAAACAAAGCGGCAGTCAACGGTATGGTGCTTCGAAGATGAACCGACTCCAACAAAATGTCGCCGAGCACGAAGCACACAGAAACAAATGGTTGCCTCATTTTTCTGCAAGACAGGGCATATTGCGACTGTGGTGCTAGAGGATCAAAGAACTGTCAACTCAGAATGGTATGTGACAGTTTGTGCTCCACAAGTGTTGTCAGCTTGGTGCGACAAGCGGCCAAAGTCAGGAACCCAACACCTGCTCTGGCACCACGACAACGCCGCCCCGCACACTTCTGCCCGAACACTCGACTATTTTAGTTCGAAAAATATCACTATACTCCCTCACCCACCATATTCTCCTGACCTGGCACCCTGTGACTTTTACCTGTTTCCGAAAATTAAAGAAAAATTAAAAGGAAGGCGATTTGAAACCAAAGAAGATGCCCTGGCTGCCTATAATTATGAAGTTTCTGAGGTACCCAAAGAAGAATGGTCATTGACATTTTCCAAGTGGTTTAGCCGAATGAAAAAGTGAATACGTGCTCACGGTGAATACTTCGAGAAAATAGATAGCAATAATAAAGAATAAACTTTGTAGTTTTTGAATATCTAATTTCTTTTGGCATGACCCTCGTATGTCCTCAAAAGTCTAAACTCATACATACATACATACATTAAATCACGCCTGTTTCCCAGAGGGGTAGGCAGAGACCACTTCTTTCCACTTGCTACGATCTTGACAAATTTCTTTCGCTTCTTCCACATTCATACACATCGAGTCATACACGCACGTCGGTTTCGGGTACATAAGATTCGGCCCTTTTCCAGTATTTCTCCGATTTGACTCGAAAAAGCACGCCTAGGGCGGCCCTTTCCAACCCGTCCACTCACTTTTGATCTGTATATCTCTAAACTCAAGGTTTGCCAAAGAGCAATAGAGCGGAGCACACGGGTGTTCGAAGATCCGATAGGGTGAGGAACACAGAGCTGAGCGTATACAGAACTGCATAGATTTATCATAATAACCCCCCAGTTCCAGAACTGAATACGCTCAGAGATAGGGACTATGGGCTATAGGGCTATGTAGTATCTATAGCTCTCTTACACTCGCCGTAAAATGAACTGCATAGCTATGTCATAATAAACCCCCTGGTATTGCTGATGTTGGGCTGAAGACCGCAAAGTTAAAGTGGGACTGGGCAGGCCATATTTGCCGCATGCACGATGAGAGATGGGCCAAAAATACCACCTATTGGCTTCCACGCGACGGACATCGTAGCAGAGCTAGACCCAGAATGAGATGGAGAGACGATCTAGAGTTGTTTGCGAGGGATTAGCAAGAGCACAGGGACGAGTGGCGAAGAAGAGAGGAGGCCTTTTCCCAGCAGTGGGACACAAAAACAGGCCAGGGAAAAAAAAATGTCCTCGAAATTCGGTATACTTACGAAAACTTAATACGAACAAATTAACTTAATTTAATGCCTTGTCACTTGTCACCGATCAAATGTCAACTAACTGCTGAGTTTGATAGAACTTTGTCTATTATGCAAAACTGAGGAATGACTTGCGGTATAGATAATTCTCAACCCAATTACTATTTTTTCATAAAATCTTCGTAAAAAGACGCTATAACATTTTACTCGGAAAAAGCATGTTGCTTTTAACATGTTAAGTGTTTGTAACTCGGTTGACATTACTGTCAAGGGTGGTGATAAGATATCTCGATTAAGATAGTTACAGATGTAGTGAATAATAATCCTTTCCCATCGTTTTTTGTCGGATATGTCCATATTTATCTAGCTTTCTCAATTAGCTTCAGTACCCATCAATATGCCAACTGAGAAAGCAAGATAAAATACGAAGTTATCCGACCAAAAACGAAGGGAAAGGATTATTCACTACATTTATAAGTGACTATACCATGAACATTTAATTGTTTAAATATGACTTGGAGTTTCCCGCGGCGTTGCTTGCGACGAGCTTGAAATGTACGTAACAGCTTATCCGTCTCTCGTACTTATATACGTGTCAGAAAGTGACGGATGTTTTATCGACATTTTAAAAAGTAGAATAAAATGTAATAAACGATTCACGTTTTAATTCGTCATTGAAGTAGGTATTAACCGGAAAAATTCAGTTACCCCGCGTATTTGAAAGCTCGGAAGGCACAGTTAGTTACTTACTCCTTTAGGGCGTGTTTATGGAGACGCGGAGCGTAATGAAACGCGCTAACACAAACATGGAGCCGCCGTTATTGACGTAAGCGACGCTGAGTGCAACGAAGCAAACGCAAACGCGTGTTAAGTCGCTTCCGTACAACGCCTTGTATTTGAATTTAGTATAGACCGCACTGCCTAACACTACGCGTGGCGCTCCGCGTCTCAATAAACAAGCCTTTAGACGAGTTTGTTCGTCGCTCTTTCTTTTAAGAAGGCTTGTTTTGGTGAACGACTGCCTGATTCCATATTTTGGTAGCTCAATAGTATTCAATGATAGCCTATATGATTTTTTACCCGAAAAACGTTAACTCTCTTACACTGTGCACAGCAGGAAGGCGGGAGTTTTAGGCAGACAGTCGTGTCCTAAAATAGGCCATATTAAAACACAGTACGTCGACTAAACCTGCCCGAATTAAAAATACACGAACTAATTTTATGAATAACGCTCTGACAGGGCAACTTCAAATTGCCGGTTAATAAGAGCAGCGGTGTCAAGGGCGCAGTGGCCGATACAGTCGTCATTGACGCGTGCGAAGCTGCGTGGAACGTGGAGATGCCATTCGCAGGATCTGTCGCAAGAAACGGTGTATTTAAAGAAGCGTGTAAAAGAACTTATATAATGACGCCTTAGTATGTTTGAATTTCATGCAGACCGCGCTGCCAAATGCAACTCATAACGCCCCGCGTCTCCATAAACAAGCCCTTACACGAGTTTCTTCCTTGAAGCCTGCGACCAAATTAAAAATGCACGAACTAAAGTATTAATAACGCTCTGACTTCATCTTGCCGGTTAATAACTCGACATCTTACAAGTTTAATGTAAATTTTAAACAATTAACTTTCTATTAATACAGGTAACAGCCTGTCTATTTATCCTCTAATTCTCTTTCACTTAATTACATCATACTCTAAGATAAATATAAAACTACTTTGTAGATAATAATAACTTACCTCTATATTGCTTTATTTCAATGTCTACAAGTAAATCACTTAAGAGATATTAGTACATTGTGTATTAAGGGTGGTAAAGAAAGAATTACAAACGAGAGGCTTTAATGGCTCGAGTTTTGTATTTCCTTTACCACCCGTGTAACATACCTACAATGTTTTTTATCACAATTGCGAGGAAATGAAATAAAATCGGACAAAAGATCATATTTTTAACTTATTAGCGGCAGACTACATCATTATCTGTGACTTACCACAGATAATTTCACACGTATTCGGAGTCCGATTCTTGTGACAGTCGAGATCAATAGTTTATATGCGAGATTTTTAGGAAATGGTATGCAAATAACATTTCATCTCGAATGAAACTTCATATCGAATGGCACAAGAATTGGGGTCCTGACGTATTGTGATATTTGTGATAGTTTTAGTCCACGGATAATATTTAAAATAAAAGCTATTACGCACGATAGGGCGATAGGGGTTGTGTAATTGTTGTTTTAGTTTTTAGTTTTTGTTATTTATTTTTTTTATACTTTGATTATTAGTGTTACGATCTTAATGTAATTTCGTATTTTTTGACATGCAATGCAATTAATATTGTAATATTACATTGATAAATAAATAAACTAAACTAAAGTAAACTATTACATTGAAAGAATTTGCTAGTTTGCGACCATACTGACATGCGCTCAACAGTGACAAACAGAGCCGTATTACTTAAGTATTTAATAGATATAATCTTGTTCATAAACCACAGTGGAACCAGTAAGTATAGCAAACATTCAAATATCCTACTAAATGCGAAAGTTTGTACATTAGTTGGTTGCTCATTCTCGCTGCAAAGGCTAGGCAAATTCAGATGAAATTTGAATTGAAAATAGCTTACCCTGGATTAACCAACGCTACTTTAAATTTTGGAAAGTTTAAAAGTTCCCGAAGGAATTACGATAGTCAAAATCTACGCGGGCAACGTCACGGGCAGACACTAGTTAAATATAGGCTATTGCTTGACGATGTCTAGGTAAGATAAAACAATTAAATCTCAAACCTATTTGAGCCCGTCCACTAGTCTAGACCTGTCGATTAAACGAAGATAAATTTGATAAAAATCGACAAAGAAAACTTAAATCCTACTTACTATAAATACTTTATATCACGCTCACGTGACACCTTACTCAGATTTATAGCCAATAACTTCTTGATAAAAGTATCAAGAACCTAAGGTTATAAATTTGCGCTGCACTGTTGTAGGTACAAAAAGTTTTACGATTCCCCAATGAGTTAAAAACTCATTTTGAAGGTATTTTATTTCTTTGCTCTTGTCATTAAGTTATTATAAAACTACATTTAAAACCAAGTTTTATTTTAGCTATCACTTTTGGATATGTGAGTACCTAATGCCTAAAGGTTTTACAAATAAACATTAAGAGAATTGTGAAGGGATCATAATTGCATACAAAATGCAATAACGTTTCTTTCCACTTAAACGTACAAACTAAGTAGTCGTAGTTTTGCGGGTGGTAGCACCTTGTGCAGGGTCCGTCCGGATCGCCATCTTATCCATTAACCTACCGCCAAACAGCAGTGTTTGCATTGTTGTGTTCCGGTTTGGGGGTAAGACAGCCGGTGAAATGACTAGCATAGAGACATTCCATCTTAGTCCTCAGGGTTGGCAATGCATTTGCAGTCTTAGGATGCAATTGTCTATGGGTCACAGTTTCCACTTACCATCAGGTGAGCAGGATGAGCAGTACAAGTCGCGGGTGTCCCCGAGTCTTTAATAAAACAAAAAAAACGGACGTTAAGCAAAACATTCTCTGATAATAACGGTAGAGAATTCGTTTAATGTCGCGTCAACGAAAAATGTTTGTCCAACGAACCTTATTACATTTTTGTCCTTAATGAGGGAAATTTCATTTAAATTGCTGACGTGAGAGGCAGTTATCTTAGTCTTAGCTCGAGAGTAATGCGACGAGTTAGCAATGCTAGGCATCCCATTAAAACTTAACACGGGTGGTGACTTAATTACAAGTATGTACCCCAACGAACATGTGAAGCATTTCATCTACACATATTATATCATAAAGTCCTCTATTATGCATTCAAAACTCGTAGGAAATGACTAGCATTACCTGTGGTAGTAGGTGACAGCTACAACAGCTGTTAATTTTGGAAGATGTTCCAAATTTGGATACCTTACAATAATTTCGCTCATTGAATGCTAAACGGACACATTCCAAAATAATTTGCTCTTGCATTAAAAATCTTATACGAATAGATTCTAATTTTAAAATGCAACACTGACTCATTTTGGAATGTGTCCGTTTTGTATTGAATGAACGATTTCATTCCATCGTGTTTAGCTGTCATCGCTGTCACCTACTACCACAGGTAATGCCAGTAATAATATGCCTTGCCTTCTCATTCTGCGTAATTGGCATTACAACACTCGTGTGATCTATTATGAAACTCGCCTTGCAGCTCGATTCATAAACCACACATGTTGTAATGCTTGTCATTACGCAACCGTCACGTAAATTACTATTAGTGTACTGTCATAGTAAACTTTGTCTTTTTTCAATAAATATTTCTATAAAATTAAATGAAAAATATTTTATACCTATTATCCGCTTTTTTTCACCATGTAGAAATTATTCCATCTTATTCTTTAATAAATGCCAAAAAACCACTACTAAAATTAACTACACCCATATTTGAAATCCCTTCCAGCAAAGTGTGATCGTCAATATCTCAAACCATTTAAGATATTTCCCGATAGGCCTAAATCGAAGTCATAAAGACCACTTAAATGGTGTAAATCAGGTGCGCCATGCTACGCACCTCCTGGTTACCGCTGCACTCCTGGTACTTTATTTAAACGTGCAATTACTTTTCTTCCCTAGGGTAGACAATGTGGACGTCTAACACTTTCAAACCGCTTTTAAGATAAACAATGGCCTACTTTACTACTACAGTTTTTTTATGGAGTATGAGACATGAAGAAGCTTCTTTATTTTTTCGTGTTCTATAATAAGGGCGTTTTCACTAAAAAGTGTACCCAATTAAGGACTGAAATTAAGGAACTTTAACTTTGTCAGTTTTGTGACGAAAATTAGCCATACAATGCGGCCGTCAATGTATAGCTAATTTTCGTCGCAAAACTGACAAAGTTAAAGTTCCTTAATTTCAGGCCTTAATTAGGTACACTTTTTAGTGAAAACGCCCATAAATGCGAAAATAGCCTGCTGTCATTCAAAACAAACAACTAAGGCTAATTAACAACGCACGTACTAAAATGTGTTTTGTACGCTCTGACGGGACTACTTTAACTCGCCGGTTAAGTTCTTCTTCTTCTTCTTCGTACGGTCAATCCTGCATTTTCCTATAGATTAAGGTTAGTATTTTGAAGCCAGGTTACAGCCTCCGGTGTCATCCTGTTCAGTCCCTCCATTCCAGCAGGGAATTTTTCGTTTGGGCACTCGTTTGTGAGGTGGTAGATGGTTTGTTCCGGGGCACCACAATCGCAGGCTGCCGATTCGCGCAAGCCCCATTTATGTAGGTGGTAATTACATGTAGGTGGTAATTACATCGGCCTACTCCTGTGCGAATTCTGTTACCCTAACCTATTTAGTTAAGCTGCGCCGAACGAATGAGTCAGTCTTGGAACTCTTTGAAATCCCATCCAGTAAACCTCAAAGGCGTGTGATCATCAATATCTCAAACCGCTTAAGATATTTCCCGGTAGGCCTAAATCGACCTCATAAAGACCACTTAAACATTAGAGCCTCCAATAAAAACGGTATCTTTAAGTGGCCTGAATGGTTGAAATTTGTCAAGTCGTAAGTTGTAAGTTATGGTATCCATTGCCATGCCCCCACCGCTCACTTATCAACGCTTAACATAGATTTATGGGGGCTTGTCTTATTTTTGTGGGGAATTATGATATATCCTTCTGGGGGATTGCAGAAACAATTTCCTGGGGGAAAGTGCGGTTTGTTTTGGGGTTTTTTGGAGTGTTTGTAATTTTTACATGCAATTGACATGATTTAGATAAATGTTATGTTTAATGTTTCAATGCTTTTAAATATAGTTTTTATTAATGTAAGCTATGTATGTGTGTATTGTATGCCGTCCGGATCGCTACCACCATCTTATCCATTAACCTACCGCCAAACAGCAGTGTTCGCATTGTTGTGTTCCGGTTTGGGGATAAGACAGCCGGTGAAATGACTAGCATAGAGGCATTCAGTCTTATTCCTCAGGGTTGGCAACGCATTTGCAGTCTTAGGATTGCATTGCAGTCTTGTGAATGCGAATGTCTATGGGTCACAGTTTCCACTTACCATCAGGTGGCCTGTGTGCTCGTTTGTCTTCCATAATATGCCATAGATAATTAAAAAAAACGTGTGTAAAAACAGCCAATCATTAAGCCTAAGAGAGATGACGTTGTGTTTTCAGTTTGTGTCTGCCTTTTAACGTTCGTTAATGTGTTTTGTTTGCTCTGAGCGGACTACTTAAACTCACCGGTTTACCGCATTCACTCATTCTCTCGTTCAGCGGACGAAACATCGTTTTAAAGGGCCGTAATAAACTAATCTCAACTCTAATGCTCGTCTCGAGATGCGTCAAAAATGACAGATTTCTATGGCTTGACGTTTACTATGACGTATCTTGTGACGCGCATCTCAGCCAAGATGAGTTTATTAATACGGGCCTAAGAGAATAACACCGCTCCTAGAACCCTATAGTGGAACTGATGTGAAAGATTATTTTTCAGCGGTAATAAAAGTCATAAATCGGATGAGATATCAAGATTTTAACAGTCTCGAAGGGGGTTTTGACAACGCAAACCAAGATTTTTCATCATATTCCTTCATTCGTATAAAATCTAGTACAATAGTGGCTTTTCGGCAAAAGGTCTCCTGAGCCTTGGCTGTCTACAACCAAGAGCTATTTATTCCTCCAAGTGACGTTGAGATCTCTTCTCATTCTAACACAGCTTAACTGGTATTCTCTCGTGTGTTGGTCAGTGTGTCTTTATCGTTACAAAGAAGTTAGAAAGCGACAACTTGAGGTAAGCGTATTGGTGGATAATCGAGTAAGTTGTATTGGTTTCTACAATAAGAAGAATATAACAATGCTTTTCAAGTAAAAAAACTGTATTTTCACCAGCTATTGCAATACCCAAAACGGAATCTCTTCTTTTATACCAAGTAAATGACGGATAAGCTTTTAACAATGTAATCATTTTTAATTTAGTCGTGTTATACAACCATGCAACTTTAATCATATACTAAAATAAAATATTACTAAAATGTAATTGTTATGGAAGTAGTTAATTTTGTGTAAAGTACTATTTTAATTCGATTTATCAATTACATTTTAGTACCTAATATTTTATTTTAGTTTTAGTAATAATTTTAAATTTTCAAAAATGTCCTTTGTTTTTGCCGATTTAGATATAATTATGTAAGTGTTGTTTCTGTAGTTATTTTTGTTTTGCATGCTTAAAATAAGCAAATAATTTTTTTTTGGGTGAACATACGTCACACCTTATGTGGCATTTTTTAAATTTGAGCTATTATTATAAGCCGTCTAGGTATTTATTTACTCAACTTAACTGTGATTATTAAACCGTATATTTTCCTTGTTCATAATACTCGTAAATTCGCCATGGACTAATATAAATACCATTGAAATATAAGCTTCTTTTACTATTTCGATTGTGGACACGTAATTGCAGAATGAATGGACGTCAATTTATAGTAATGACTTCGTCGACGAGTCCCGCGCCGCTTCACCTTGCAAACGACGGCCATTCGTATTTATTTCAATTGTTTAACGAACAATTAAGCTACTTTTGACGGCTTTAATTGGTTCGTTTCAATAAATTAAGTAAATGAGTGTCGGAACACAGGGGTGTTTAAAATAATTTTTCATCACACTTGCTCGTAAATAGTGTCCTAACATGCTAGAAAAATCGACCGTAAATCCAAAATAATACCTACCCGCGGGCCTTTTTTTTACCATTACGCTTCTAACGTACGTAATAGCTTTTTTTTTTAATAATTACACGTGGACTCAAACTATCACAATACGTCAGGGCCCCAATTCTTGTGCCATTCGATATGAAGTTTCATTCGAGATGAAATGTCAGTAGCATACAATTTCCTAAAAATCTCGCATATAAACTATTGATCTCGACTGTCACTAGAATCGGACTCCGAACCCGTTTGACATTAGCTGTGGTAAGTCACAGACAATGATGTAGTCTGCCGAGACATATCCTATAATCTGTGGTCTGCCGCTAATAAGTTAAAAATATGATCTTTTGTCTGATTTTATTTCATTTCCTCGCAATTGTGATGAAAAACATTGTATGTTACACGGGTGGTAAAATAAATACAAATCTCGAGTCATTAAAGCCCTCAGCCTTCGGCTTCGGGCTTCTAACAGACTCTCGTTTGTAATTCTTTCTTTACCACCCTTAATACACAATGTACTATTAAGTAAAATAATGGTCAAGGAATTTAAGTAGGTAGTAAGTTATTTGTTTATGTCTCTCGCTTATTTCATCGTGACTTTTATAAACAGTTTTATGATATCATAACTTTACTTAGCAATGGACTGACAAAACCCCTCGTATGCAGGAGGTAAATAATTTAATGAAAAGCCAACTTTAAAAACCCGACTACATTTTAAGATATTGTTATTAAACTCATTTATAAATGCTCCTACCTATATATTCGTATATTTGAGATTGTCACATTAAAACCTTTTTAATTATACCTATGTTGTGCTAATTAGAAGACTTTTTTTTTCATTTAACATAAATAATTAACATTCTGCCATTGTTGTTATTTTAAGGATTCTAACGATACCACACACGTTTAAATCGGCTCAGGTGTTTAGAAGTTATGGTGGAATAAAGAATCGTAGATACATTTATACATTAACTCTGAAAACTTTATACCTCTTTTTTTGCTAGTCATATAAACTGACCAATTTCTATGCATTACAACATACTAAGTCCAAAAAATAAGATTACAAATTACTCAAAACATATCCAAATTTTGAACACGGACTTAAGCACACAAGGGAATAAACTGTTTAAAAAATCTTACTCATCGAGCAGTTTAACCGTGATGACGTAACAAATAGACAAACAGAAACTGACTTACATAATTAAAATACATTCATAAAAACCAAAATCAACAACTCATTGCGAATTATTTTTCAAAGAATATTCATAATTCCCGACATTGCATACAAGACCAAGTTACTAAACTCTAGGAAGACTCCACGATCTCACGAACCTCATCCGTTTTTTCTTAAAACGCCTCCTCAGGGTGACATTGTTTTAAACTTTTAATATTAACACCCCACTCGCATACATGTGCTCACTTAGTCTGACAAAACCTTGTGTTTACATGGAAAAACTTAGACAAAATAGCCTTGTTCCAGTGACAATAGAGTCTAAAATACGCTGGGCTTAGTAAATTGTATATTCTGATTATAAGTGCAAATCCTCTTTGGTAGAGCAATTTGGGGAACAGCGGGGTTTTAGCTTGTTACTGAAGTATCTTGAACTGTGGCGTTATTCTGTGGCATAACAACGACGAGTAGTAAGGCCGTCCAGTTTATATTGACTCCTGAAGCTGTACGCAATCTATCTGTATCATGTAGGATGAAACTGACTGGCTTACTGATCAATCGATGCACAACCAAAACTGCTGGACCTAGGGACATTGAAGTGAAAGTTGAAATTTGAAGGGAATATATATTGTTCAAGCTAAATGCTAACACTCTCCGGGGCCATCAATTAAAATTGCTAACTGAGCTTTCACACAACAATCCTCGTAGACACTTCTTAAGTAACAGAGTAGTGAAAGCATGGAACAAACTGCCAGAACAAGTAAGTAGTCTCAGCACTGAACATGAAAGTGATGAGTGAAGTGTGTGATGTGGAAGTCGTAAGAGACGACTAAGGGATTAAAGGCTTGTAGTATTTTTAGGCGATGGGCTTGCAACTTGTCACTAATATACACATGATATACATCTTAGCCTGTTTGTGCAAAATGTGGTTACAGAATTAACAACTGGCTGTTAAAGTTGTTGGTAATTCTGTAGCTCTGCCTACCCCACTCTGGGATGAAGGCGTGACGGTATGTATGTATGTATGTATGAACATCAGTCAGTTTTAAAACCGACTGGACCAACACATTAGCAGTACAAAGAACACTTGAACAAGGAACAGCTGGATACAGGCATCTATCAGTTGTCACAACTGCCGCCTGATTAAATAATAATAATAATATTCCTTGGTTATCCTGAAGGGGCAACAGGCCTCCGACGTACTAACCTAGGCTTGTCGCCAAAGCCGTCGGCAAATTCAATTTTATGCTGGAAACAACTGTCTACACGAACAGCCTCGATCAAGGTCGTGCTGTCGGAAGGGCTTGTTGGTGACCGTCCAGCAAAATTCATCGTGTAAGGGGTTTCAATATGGGGAGTAGAGTATTTCATTTTCAATTAACATTGTTTGACCGTAAGGCCAGCCAGTTTGGAGGCAGACCCTTACAGGTTCTTAACTCCTGGTAGGATGACTGCTAGGATGACAGAACTCCCTCATCTGAATGACAGTGAGAAACTAACTCCACGCATATGAAGTCACAGGCGTCTTCTTATGTACGAGTATGATAGAACCAGACGGCATCGTTTGGTAAGCTTTTATTTTGACAGGGAAATGCTTTATGCATTCCCCTCACCATGGGAGTGGTGAGGAGATATATGGGACTCACCCCATCACCCCTCTTTAGAATGAGAGGGGGCGAAGGAGCGCAACCCACAAAAAACCCACCTGCCGGCTTGGAGACAACATGGAACCTGCCTAAGCATTCCCCACGCTACATCCCGATAGTTTGGTAACCCTACATTTTCGAGAATAAGAAGAATACCAGTTACTATGGGAAGAAACAACCAAAGCCACTTTTTTCCGAAAAGTCACAAAGAAGCGTACCTAATCCCGTCTTATGGCATTATACTGTGAGGAAATTCAACCGACTTTGAACGTATCCTTAAAATGCAAAAGCGTGCAACTCAAGATATTGTCAAAGCTAAATTTAATGAAGTCTGCAGAAAATACTTTAAAAGCGTTCAGATCTCAGTTTCCCTCTGTATCAACGTATATTATAAATTTACTCATGTACGTAAGGAAATAGTCCTCGTGAATTTAAATTGGTGAAGACAGGGGTGTGATTCTCTCAAAAACGCAAGCGGGCGAACGAACGAAAGAATGTCACTGAGGCGAGTTTAAGTAGTCCCGTCAGCGAACAAAACACATTTTAGCGCGTGCATTTTCAATTTGGCAGCATGGCTTCTGTTGAAGAGATCGAACGTATAGGAGGAAACTCGACGCTTTGACATTCACTCGTTCGTTCGTCCGACCGCCTTTTTAAGAGATTCACACCTCAGGAAGCAATCAAGTAGATTATCTTGATATCCCCAAACCTATTCAATGTAAACTGAACATAGCCAAAATTCTAGCGTAATGGCTTAGATATTATACAATAATCTGCCGCAAGCAATCCAAACTGTGGGTAATATAAGTTCATTAAGCCATAAACTCAAAGAACTACTCCTTAGAAAGACCTTAGCGTCAAAGAGTACCTTGGAAATTAATAGGTACTAGAATATAAGTAGTGACATCATGGTAAAAACCAAACAGATTATATTTACGATCATATTTTTTTCGTGAATAATTATTGCAATTACGTGGTATAGTTATTAATTAGAAAATCTTGTTGTTCTAAGCAGTGATCCTAAAAGGAGTTTTTTAAATTGCATTAACCAGATAGTAGAATTTTCAAGACTCCATCTTATGAATTAAGAATATTATAATAAAAGTCATTGTTACGGTGGTTAAATTATTTTGCTCTCATACAAAACCATAATTAAAAAACTGTAATGACATTAACAATATTGTTACCAGAATAAGCAGAAATTGTAACATTTTACAATTTTTAAACTCTCGCTCACGGAAGCGAGTCTTGCATAATTAGACAAGGTTCGTTCGCTTACTATGATTATCATACTGCAGCGAGTATTAAACGTGCTCCAGGAAATACTCGAGTATTTTACCTGAAATACTTAGTATAATATTTTTACGGGTATTCTCAGGTATATACAGGTATGTAAAGATGGAAAGTAAATTGTTGATATAGGATGCCCTGAGGCCTTACTTTGATAATCGAACGTTAGCTACCCTTTCTCTTGATTTAGTCTTAAGTGATGAGTGAAAGAAATTTGGCACGTGAAATTTCAAAATTAGTGTTAACGGAAACATGTACTGTGAAATTGATTTTGCTCTCAACAAATCGTACCTTTCTGATGAGATATCACTTATTGTAACTGGGTAGTGATTCTGTAAACAACGCCGGTCGTGCGGACTGTCGAGTGATATCCAAGCGGCGAGATTAAGTAGTCTCGTCAGTGCGAATAAAACACATTGTAGCGCGTGCATTTTCAATTAAGCAGCCTTATACGTTCCCATCGTGCTGCTAAATTGAAAATGCACGCGCTACAATGTGTTTTGTTCGCACTGACGGGATTACTTAATCTCGCCGCTTGGATATCACTCGACAGTCCGCACGACCGGCGTTGTTTACAGAATCACTACCCTGGTTCCTTAGGTGGGGTCCATACATTTCTACTCAACCTCCTTTGAAAGTGCTTGTGGTATTTATGGATCAATAAACTTCAATCGATAAGTAAGGTTGTTTATAACACGAGGCACTGGTGGTAGTTACATAATATATGCAGTTATGCAGATATGGAAAAACAACTTGTAATTATTTTTTGACCATACCTATTTTATGTTTTGATAGCTCTTATTTACTTGATAGTAATGACGGCCGAATTAAAACAATACCTTAACAGAGGGGCTATTGCTTAACGCACTCGCAATCGCAATTGTTTTCATTTTGAAAATCGAAGGCTTGTCTGCATACAAAATGAAAACAATTGTTCCGCTTTAAAGCCAATTGAGATTGGGAGTGCGTCAGGCAATAACGACACAGAAGGTTTATTATGAAATAACTATACAATTATGTTCACGCTGAAAGAACAGGACAGAGCTATATAACTTATATAGCTCTGTCCCTTACGCTCCCCGTAAAATGAACTGCAAAGCCATGTCATAATAACCCCCCCAAGTCAAAGACAATTATGGTTTCACAAGAATCACGCTGTCCACTATTGCCTCCAACGCAATCTAAACTCACAACTTTAGGGTAGTAGAGCACACAACAATTTTGCCGCCAAGTCACTTTGAACAGCGTTAATTTCACCAAAGATTCCAACTTAAAATCTTTATCTTCTCTCTCAAACTTTACTTCGCATTCCTTCCCCAACCTTCTAACATTCTTGTTACCTATCAGCTTCCAAATCTTTCAAACATTTTACAAATTGATGGCTGTATCTCTATATAACGTTAACAAAATTTACGACGTAACTTTAACCTGAAACACAATCGTGGAGTCTAGACTTCACAATACTATTTTTCATACCAATGACCCTTGAAAAACTGAACAACAATTGGCGTTCAGTATTTGATATTTATGTTTATTTAAATTTTATGAAGTTAAGTTGTCTAAAACGTCTATAAAGCTAAATTTATCTTGTAAAGGGGCTAGGATTTCAATATCTTAAAAGCTTCTCCCCTACTAGACCGAATTTTATAAAAGCTAATTTTTTAGGTATTCTAACGTTTGATATAATTTTTTTAGCCCTAATGTCATGACAGCTAAACTTGTATGTCCTAATTGATTACTAGACCTAAAGTTATAAACCTTAATGTTCATATTATGAGCTCAACATTAAATGCTCTATATTATAACTAATAATGATTATTCCTAATGATTAATAGACCTAATAATCGTACGTCCTAATTACTGTTTGAAGTAATTATTTGAACGAAATATAAATTAAAAACCAATACTCAATTGGATCATTTTTACCCACATAGGTTAGGTTATGTTAAAGTTGCGACAAGGCGCGAAGCGCCTCACCTACGCGGAATAGGAGTTCCGCATAGCGGAGCTCCGTCGACCTTAAATACGGTTGTTTAGGAACATATGTAATTAGGTTTAATAAACGTTAGGTTTTAGACTTGTAAGGTTTATTCGGTTTTTATAGGAATCGGATTAATACAATTAGAGCTATTAAGAATCGGATATAAAAACTACCACGTGATATTGTTCATTAGCCAATAGAAGCAGACAGTTTTGATTGGCTGTTTAACAATGTCACGTGGTTTGGATTGTTTAAATTTTTTTTAATACCTGAAAGTATAGACAATAGTAAAGTTTGGAACCATAATCCCTTTACCTCACTTATTTGTATCGAATTATGAAAATCATAAAAAGTACATACATACACATACAAAAACTCACGCCTTTATTCCCAGAGTGGGGTAGGCAGAGCTACAGAATTTCCAAAAACTATAAAAACTTTTTGATAATTTTATTCTGTACTTAATCACATTTTGCACACTTAGGCGAAGATGTTTACCAGTGTATTAGTGACAAAAAGTCCCTTAATAATTGTAATTTAAATGAACATGAGTAGAAAGTTATAGTTTTCAACAACGATGTTATAATTTGTTTTTATCATTTCTCAGCTTAATGTTTATTAACTATGGCATTTTTTAAAGTTACTCTTATACTTTATGTCTTCCATATACAAAACCGACCCAATAATGTTAGGGCTAAAACGTTATGAACTATAAAAATCGGAACTTTAGGTATATAAATTGCGATACCTATTAGACCAATCAATTTTCAATAAAGTATTTTTGTGTCTCTGTCTGTCAAATGCGTTAATTTACTCTTGCGGTTCTTTCCGTTTCTCAAAATCATCCTTTCCGAGCATAAGTGAAAAAATCATATTTAAAGGGTTACTCCTGTAAACACAATCAAAATATGACATCAACAAAACTTCGAGAGAACTTTCATTCGCTCTGTTTGAACGTCACAAAGCTTCCTCTAAATCATGAAATCAAATAAACGAACGTTAAGCAAATAACATAAATAAATGCCTTGACGACAAACGTCGTGGGAATATATCTGTGAAACCGTCTTTGACGATACTAGTGTTTACAATGAGAAAATGAAACGCGTTTCATAAAATATTACTTCACTGACGTTAAAATCTTTTGCGTGTTTGACTTTATCAGTTAAGAATTTCAAAGAAGCAGTGAGTAATATCTAATACGTTGAGTGTTGCAGTAGCTCGCTTTTTATTATTTAAGTAAATATAAGGTTACGTTTTCTAATAAGGTTAGCTCATTTTATTTCTACTAAGTTACTACTAACTTACGTAAATGTTGAAGTGAAGACAGTCTGGATCATATTTTACGGGCAATTTTTCAATTGAAAATAAAAGGAATAGATAGTGTAAACCGGTTAAATACGACTTCCAAATAAGGCACAGGAACCTAGCTCTAGGATACTAAAGCTCCGTGTTGAACTACGTGAGACAAAACGAGTATCCAAGTGTAAAAACGGCAGTGTTTATGTCGACCGTTTGTGATCGACGTTGATATACTAAAACACCGGTTACCAGGTGTATGTGGCTTGAAGCTCGTTCGCTCGTCAAACAGTAGACGCTAAACTCAGCCAGGAATCAGCGCGGAGGCTTTCAGACAAAAGAAAGGATGACTGTAAGTATGTCAAAGAAAAAATGACAACCCGATTTTGGGGTGTTACAAGATAACATACGTTATAAATGCCTCTATATCGTCTACCATATTCTCTACGACGACAGTTCGTAAATATAACCTGGGCGACAAGTTAGCTTAGGCTCTGTTGTTTGATCAGTAGTTAAACTAACAAATTGTTAAAATTAAAAAGGTTCAATTTGACACCATGCCCTTGAAATTCCTTCAAAATTTCGATTCCTTTTTCAAATTCTTACAATTAGTTAGTTTAACTACTGATCAAACATCAGGCCGTTAGTTGTCAGTAACCATGCTTATGCAGCTAGTGGTGCCAGGTTCAATTCCCAGTTAGGAATGTTTTTGTCATGAGCGCGAGTATTTTGTTCTTGAATCTTGGATGTTTTCTGTGTATTCAGAAACTGGTTGCCGTATAACTTATTATTATTACACCGGCCAAATATTGTGTGCCAACAATAGGCTAAGGCCTTTCTTACTGGACCAATCTCTATCCACTGCAACTTTTGACCAATCTTTTAGAAAAATATCAAAGTTTAATAGGGGAAGTGGCCGCATTTGTGTGTGTGTGCGCATGAGTGTGAGTGTGTGTGTGTGTGTATGGTCGCACTAGTTTATGTATGGGGTGTACATATTTTCCGATCCGTCCTTTTTACACCCAATTTGACTTTTGAATTTTGACTTGACGAATGATTCTTCAAAAATATCTAACTGGTTTTCATCAATAATACCGAAAATATATCCATGAGCCCCAAAACTTTGTACTTTCAACAAAGCATAACTAACTAGGGAACTCCCAAGTTATGTGTCAATTTGTTAGCAATTCCAGTAAACACAAGTACGTGGCCGGAACTGCTGGAACTTGCACAATAGGAACTATTCCGTAGCGCTATTAACTATTGGGCCAAGTGTTCCACTGTAGGTATACATATTTTGAACCCTTATAATTATGGTACACTGAAGATTCTTTTTATTTCCTACAGTGACTGTATTTAATGCACTTTAAGGAAATTTCAGGTCTAATTTTAAGCAATAAAACCCTTTTTGTAAACGACTGTTTTGTTTCTTAAAAAAAAAAAGTTCCTAAGAATACTGTAACTGATTGTCATGTCCATGTTAAGTTGATGCACGGAAATTGCTAAATACAAAAACAAAATTTAAAAAAATATCACCAAAAAAACACAATTAATGCAAAATATGACCTAGGCCTCTATAAATTCTAGGCTGTAAAAAGTATCCTGCCTTTTGACCGAAATATGTTTGAAAAAATGTATCGTTTCCCAACCGTTTCATTCGCTAACCCAATTTTTTTCTGAAACTGTATATATTTATACCTAACCTATAGGATAGGTTACGTTAGTTTATATAAAAATCCAAAAATATTTACGGGTACAGACAGAAAGCTGGTTGGGAAATTATACATTTTGCCAAATATATTTCGCACAAACACAGGTAGCCCCGCTAAAAACCATATATCGTCTTTGAAGTGTTATCATATTGTCAACTTTTTGATAGGTCTTATTTATTTACCATTATTCATTACACTTCAAAGACAATATGGTTCTACCACTTGGAATAGAGGCCCTGTAAAATGATATCTTCGAAAAGAATGCTAAATCACCGTACAGCGTAGCCAAATTCATATCATTAATTAATTAAGAATTCAAGCCTCTAATGATGTCACTACTACACAGCTAGATTGAATAAAATATGGGTTATTCCAATTAAAACTACATTTATTTTAAACTTACCGGGTTAGAATAGTGCCACTCCATATCTTCCCGTAGATGTCGTAAGAGACGGCTAAGGGAGTAAAGGCGTATAGTATTGTTAGGCGATGGTCTTGCAACCTGTCACTAATACACTGGTATCTTAGCCTAAGTGTGCAAAATGTGGTTACAGAATTAACAACAAGTTTTTAGAGTGGTTGGTAATTCTGTAGCTCTGCCTACCCCACTCTGGGAATAAAGGCGTGAGTTTATGTATGTATGTATGTATGTTATTTTAAACTTTGTTTGAATACACCTCAAAGATGGGTTTGTGAAACCGAGTGTGGATCAACCCTATTATGAACTATCACAACCAAAAGTTCCAAACAATGAAAGGGACGCATATATATGACTTTATACCACTGTCCCTTGCACTGGAACTCGGCAGGTTTAAAAAGGTGGCTTCTCAGATGTGGAGACAGCTGTGATGGATGATACTTCCCTTAGTTGGCTGTGTTTGCCCTCACGAGACACTTTCGAAACCAAAGGTAGACTTTATAATGTGGGGAAAGTTTGTGAGGAGTCTCTTAGGGATGCTGACGATACTGTGCGAAGAACTTATTTTACTCCTAAATCTCTATTGTTTGTAGAGAAATACATTTAAGTACCTATTTAGATAGATGTATAAGTTGAGTGGAAACTGGATTTGGATAACATTCATTTAGATTATTGCTAAGTCTTTAATGGTCGTATTAAGTGGACAAAGCATCTGTCACTTTCTGACTAGTTTGTAAGTACGAGGGTGACGGATGCTAATTCCCTTGTGTTCGTTTTAACGGCGACGTAGAACTCGTAGCAGAAGGGAAGCCTAAATAAAATATTATATTTTTTTAATAAACTAGCGACCCGGCCTCGCTTCGCTTCGGTTTATGTGAGTATTGTTGCGAACCCCATGATGGGTATTATATCTATATAATAGTATAATGTTGTTCCTTATAGATTCAGGATATAAGTATTAGGTGTAACTCAATGTATAACTAGGAAAGGATAGGGGGCTCGCAATGTAGGTTCAGAGAATCCGTATATTTCAAATCATACCTGAGTTCCAAGTTAATGTTCTATCTGCTTCCCTATTGTATTACATGGAGATCTTTCACTCAGTCCCTTCGCTCCTACTCCTGTTGGTTTAGAGGTAAACATAAACACTAAGTAAGTATAGGCCAGGCTAGGCCGACAAGGAATATGGTGTTATACTAATTTGTATTGACCGGTAAATGAGATCTCAGTTACATCATATAAGTACTTTGATACATATTGCATATTGCTTATTAAGCCTTAGTCTATATACGAGTACTTAGCTCATAATCTCTCAGGCTCAGAAAATTAGCACTTTACTAACAGTTCACTATTTTATTCTCTCACTACTTTCCCGCTTCTAACTCAAAGTATAAAAGTAGTCTATAGACAAAGTCATTCTTTCTTTACTATCTATGCTCAGACAGTGTTACCAAGTAAAATTCATAAGGATTCGTTCACACGAACTTACCATAGATTCGCGGTTATCCGCGACAAGTATAGTACATTATATAGCCTGGAGCCGTCCTCAATAAATGGGCTATCTAACACTGAAATAATTTTTCAAATCGGGCCAGTAGTTCCTGAGATTAGCACGTGCAAGGAAACAAAGGAACAAACAAACTCCTCAGCTTTATTATATTAGTATAGATTACACATGAGACGACTATCTTTCATTATAATATGACAGGATATGTCCATGTTATGCACTCAAAACAGCTCACCCTTTTCCAGCTCTGTTTATTAATGTAGGTTTTCTACAGATATACTTAAACATTTTTAAAAGGTTTTTAACTTACGGTAGACGATATTATAATATTATGATGTAGGGCAAGCTTGTAGGGAGGCTCTTAGAGATACTGTGCGAAGGGCTTGTTCTAAGTCCCTTTGCATGTAGAGAGAATATTTACATTGAAGTATTTAGACAGATAGCATAAGATGTTTGAAAACTGAAATTTGATAATGTTAAGGTTACATTGGGCTTATTATGAAAAGTGTTTATCGGTATGGATAAAAATGGACAAAACATCTGTCAGTTTCTGACCAGTATGTTATTACGAGAGTGACAGATGTATTATCCAAACAAACAAGACAACCGATGAAATGACTAGCATAGAGAGGCATTCCATCTTAGTCCTCAGGGTTGGCAATGCATTTTTGCAGTCTTAGGATTGCATTGCAGTCTTGTGAACGCGAATGTCTATGGGTCACAGTTTCCACTTACCATCAGGTGGCCTGTGTGCTCGCTCGTTTGTCTTCCCTATGCCATAAAAAATAAAATAAAAAATATCCAGCGTGATCCACTACAAGGTCGAATTTTAGTTTTCAACTGTATTTTCCTATCCTGAATTGTTATAAAATAAACCTAATCAACCTCTTATGACCAAGGTAAGGTTTGTAAGTGTTATTATTGTATAGATATTTTAAATGAAAAGTTTTAACTTTCGAATATTCGGCGTATTAAACAGTTTAGAGCAAAAAATCAACCTTACAAAGATATTTTTAATACATTGTTGCTGTCAGTATATTTAGTTTTAATTAAAGTTTTCAATGTCTTTGAATAATAGAAGTACCATAAAAAGTTCCTACTTTGCTCCTCCACGGGTTACTATGCTCCATAGTGACTATTTCGTTTGTTACCTTATACGTAGTCAACTTCAAATTCAAATTTAAATTTCATTTATTGTCAGATCACAGTTACTGTTATACAAGGTGTTACAATATTTAAGGTGACCTAGTCCATGACCTACCATTTTAATGGAGTACAATAATTATATGCCCTTAAGTCTAATAATATTGAGTAGAGCAAGCATTAAAATAAATGGATTGAATGAATTTCACTTTACAGTTTTCCTTTATTATTTATGTCAAGATCGATGGTAAATTTGCTTAAAATAATCAATGTATAAATCCAGTCACGAAGTAAATTAAGGCAATATAATGATTTACAATACAGATTACCTCAATATAACCATGGAGCAGAATTACCCGTTGGGGAGCAAAGTAGTAAAATCGATACCTACATAAATTTAATCCCCCGAGAACATAAGCACCTTATGGAAGACTTAGTTAAACACATTAAAAGCTCGAAAATATTGCCATCACATCAAGCTTCAAACAATTTTCGGTTCTCTTTAATGCTTGTTCCAAAAAGTTTACCTTCAGTTTTACGCCCAGCGTACGGTAATAACTTAGTTCACCTTTGCAACACGATACCAACTTGGATAGTTTCTGTTTCGTCGAAATTTCTCATCCCAGTTGAGTAAACTAGAACTTAAGGTACAAAGCTGGGGACGAAGAGTATTCGAAAATAGACAGTTACAGGGTGTGTTTTAGCTGTCAAGAAAAATATATTTTATAGTCACAGAGTCGCGACTTGATTTCATCTACAAATTATTGACATGGTTGCCATGCGATGTCAAGATGTTCTAGAAAAATTACATTTTCGATTCCTTATGCAAGCTATTTCTAAAATGATGGATTGGGGCAAATGTTTCTTCGTTTGGCATAAATTTATAATTAATCAAAATTTCAGTCTGAGCGCTTCAGCCATTTCTGAAAAAAGTTGTCTTGTCTGAAGAAGGACAACTGCCCATTTCTGATATTTGTTACGGAACCCTCAAGTCAAAAAAACAGCAATATTTTAGATGACATACGGCAATTTTTTTTGCTAATACGGAGATAGGAAAAAGACGCCTTAAAACGGTTTCAATAGTTAATTATATTATTTAAATAAACAAAATAATTAAACTTATCAAATTATCAAAGAATTACCCTATCTACGCGATGCATTCTAGAAACATCTACCAAGACGCAGCGGACTTGGGCTAGCCTACAAACTAAATTTGTCGCTAGGTTATACCGAGCTGGTCCCGAGTGGATTTTGATTGGAAAATCTTGTTACTAGATTACTTGCCCAGTATCAGGTGGCCCATATGGGACATTGTTATTACGCCATTGTACTTTCTTTGTGTGAGTGTATTTAATACAGAAACCTTTCTACCGTGGCTAAAGTTGGCACCAATAGCTGTTTGTTTTTGAAAGTGCAATTTCATGTCAGGCGAATTATTTTTCGTTTTTAAAAAGTCAAGATAAATTTCGTATAGTAATCGATTTTTGATGAGCTTATAACAGGGGCCCATTTCACAAAGTGTATTTGTCTAATAATATTAGTGTTTTGTATGTATGTATGTATGTAAACACTTTATTGTACACAAAAAAAAAACAGATAATCTAATACAAAACAGAGTTAGAATGTACAAAGGTGAACTTATCCCTTTAAGGGATCTCTTCCAGTTAACCTTTGGGTGATTGAGTAAAATAAGAAAGCAGAATGCGGCAGACATTATTTAGTACAAACAAAGTTTACAAAAACGGCGTTAACAAAATTTTAGACCTCGTTTTAGGTCTCGTAAATAGAAGTACAAAATGAAAAAAACACTAATATTCTCAGACTAATACTTTTTAAGAAACGGGCCCCAGGTCGTTTCGACCGCTTATGTCAACTCCATACATTTCCATAGAAAACTACTCATGGTAAGGGTATAGAAATAATCAATGGAAATACGATGGAGAAAAAGCACAAGTTAATGGGGATAGGGAAGCTGTTAAAACACTACTAGCTATTATAAAGTGGTTAAACAATAAGCCGCACCAATCTACGACCACGGGGGTTTGCGGGTGGTAGGACCTTGTGCAGGGTCCGTCCGGATCGCTACCACCATCTTATCCATTAACCTACCGCCAAACAGCAGTGTTCGCATTGTTGTGTTCCGGTTTGGGGATAAGACAGCCGGTGAAATGACTAGCATAGAGGCATTCCATCTTAGCCTCAGGGTTGGCAACGCATTTGCAGTTTTAGGATTGCATTGCAGTCTTGTGATTGCGAATGTCTATGGGTCACAGTTTCCACTTACCATCAGGTGGCCTGTAAGCTCGTTTGTCTACTCGATGCCATAAAAAAAAAAAAACATTACAGCTACCATTAACAAAATACGCTAGCAGTATCTTTGTATAAAAAGTTAATTAGATAACAGTACCTATCTATGCTGGTACCCGTGTTTCGATACCAGAAACCAAAAACAAGATGCTTTGCGAAAACGTTATCGTATAGGATTGACGTAAGCTAACGGCCAGTTGCGTCGAGCGCTTATGTCAATGTCATACATATTGACAGCTTCCAACAGTTATAGTTTACGTTAACATTAACAAACCATTTTATTTACTTACTAGCGACCCGCCCTCGCTTTGCTTCCGTTTATGTTAGTATAGCTTTTCTCGATAAATGGGCTATCTAACACTGAAATAATTTTTCAAATCGGACCAGTACTTCCTGAGATTAGCGCGTTGAAGCAAACAAACAAACTTTTCAGCTTTATAATATTATTATTTACTTCTAAATAAAATGGTTGGTTATGGTTATAGTTTGTACAGTTAAAAAAGTAACTGTAGTAGCTGTCAGGTCGTAAACATCCTGTATTGTGCAGATTGAGTACTTTTAATAAACAACCTGTATACGACTGTCAACACGAGTATTGACTCACAAATAGTATTATGTCACTCGAATGAGAAAGTTGTGCTGAAGTTTTATCAACA
Source organism: Acleris laterana (assembly GCA_963966035.1). Classification (NCBI taxonomy): domain Eukaryota; kingdom Metazoa; phylum Arthropoda; class Insecta; order Lepidoptera; family Tortricidae; genus Acleris; species Acleris laterana. The sequence continues at coordinate 16,651,184 of OZ014448.1, forward strand.
GCGCAGTAAAGGATGGTGCAGTAAAGGAATAACTAATTTTTTTTTTTTTTTTTTTTACGGTAAGGAGAAGGCACACGATCACTCAGGCCACCCTGATTGTAAGTGGTATCTGAGACACATAAATATTTCAATTTTTGCTACTACAATCTAAAGACTACGATCGTAAGACTTCAAATGAGTGGCCTACTATCAAAATTGACAAATATAACGCGCATCAAAGTTCGGGAGTGGGGGCTCGTGACGTACTAACGTGGTACAAGAATGGAGGCACGCGAAACATAACGCATTTTTTTGCTTAATTGACAAAAGAAAAAATATGTGTTCGATATTAATAATAATCTAATTGACATACTAATATATTTTTTTAGAGCACTGCCAATTACAAGCAGCGACTGCAATTAGTTTGGACTCAAGAATCGTGGAAAACATCTAGTATTCTGTTCCTGTCTAAAATATCGTTTATAATATATGTAAACAGGGTGTCTTGAAAAGGTTTTGAGATATTTGGCGGGGTAATAGTTCGAACGATTCTGATCACGGGGGTATGGTTCATTTTTATTTCAGTTAATGTAAAAAAAAGGTTTAATTATATTAATTTTGTTACTAATGTATCGCAGCCGATATTTCGACCTTGACATTTTGACGCTGATACTTTACTACTTACTACAAACGTTCGTAGTAACTAACGTCAAAATTCTAAGTTCAAGGTCAAGGACCTGACACCATACGTTGTTTACATGGTATTTTTTTTTTTTTTTTTTTTTTTTTTATGGCATTGAGTAGACAAACGAGCACACAGGCCACCTGATGGTAAGTGGAAACTGTGACCCATAGACATTCGCAATCACAAGACTGCAATGCAATCCTAAGACTGCAAATGCGTTGCCAACCCTAAGGCTAAGATGGAATGCCTCTATGCTAGTCATTTCACCGGCTGTCTTATCCCCAAACCGGAACACAACAATGCGAACACTGCTGTTTGACGGTAGGTTAATGGATAAGATGGTGGTAGCGATCCGGACGGACCCTGCACAAGGTCCTACCACCCGCAAAGCACATGCACATGCACGCCGAGCGTAGATAGATATCCAACAAGGGACGCAAATTGTCGTGCTTTTGCACTGTCAAATAATTTTATGTCATATTTTACTAGATTTAATAGTCGTTTTTACATTTTTATCTACTTCTACAATGATAAACATCTAAGCCTAAAAGTGCAAAATGTGGTTACAGAATTATTAACAAGTTTTTAGAGTTGTTGGTAATTATGTAGCTCTGCCTACCCCACTCTGGGAATAAAGGCGTGAGTTTATGTATGTATGTATCTACTTCTTATGCTGTTTATCAAATTAAACTTTAGAAAAATATTTTTATTGCGTTACTGGTTGTTTAACCTGTGGAAGGGAAAATATTTTGTTACTTTTACCGAAACTCACCTCCGCGAACATAAAATTGTGCGGACGACCAACAATATGATTTTATTAGGTCCTTTGTCCGAACTCCGAGTATAACTTAATCCGGGCCAAATAAACCCGGCCCGGGCAATCAAAGAGGTTTTTATTGGGTATCAAATTTGGCAAAACTGTAATCCCCTCTAACATTATTAAGGTATAGGACGTTTGTTCTGACGTATTGAACTGTATTTGTAAAGGACTAAATAACAAATTAGTAGTAAAAAGAGGAACATTCATTGGACTATTTAATAAAGTGTTTTTAATAAGGACGAGTGTTTGTGTGACGATTATGAACCTTAATATTAATTTCTGTATAAAATGTGTGACATCCATACGAACGTATATTTTGACCACAGTTAATATGCATCCTTATTATGAAAAAAACATGTGTATTGTTATCCATAAGTTCTACTTTTTTCATACTAACTAATTTGCCACGCAATGTATCACAAATAGCTCAGTTATCCCACAGTTAACTTCCAATTAACTTAGACATAATGTTATACATTGCTGCTCGATGGAGTGTTTTAAAATAAATGAAAATAAATTGATTTGAACTAGAAATACTAAACTTTTATAATAATGTATAAAATAATTTATAAATTAATAATATGTAATAATTTTTTAATTACACTAAATTTATTTACGGTGGCAAAATATTTAACTGTAATTAACCATACTTATATCGGTCTGATTTGACCCGATACCGTAGCGAACATGTCAACTTAATTCCTTCTTTAAACGGTTCATACCACTTAAAAAGTATCGTTGCTGTTGTTGTGTTGTATGTTTCACGGGCGGTAGTCTTCGACTTCGGGCTTCTACTATTTAGTGCCTCGATCGTAATTCCTTACTTACCGCCCTTAATATACAATGTACTATTACTTCATTAACAATGTCAGTTTAAAGATGATCTTGCTATAGAACAGATAGTCCTGATAAAAAAAGAAAATACGCACATCCTATATTGTTCTGACAAGTGAAGTGATTGTGGCCTTTTACTAGATGGACCGACGATCTGCGGGCTTAGTATTGGCTGCGCCTATATCGCGTTTCAAATGTGAATAAAGCATCCGTCACTCTCGTACCTGCATACGTGTCAGAAGGTGACGGATGTCTTATCCAAGCTTTGTCAACCATATTAGGCCAGCTGGTAAAGATTGTAGTACACTGCATCGTACGAGTAGCGTAAAACTGACAAACTAGCCTTTGTTCAGCATTGGTTGTATTTCAGCTGAAATAACGACGGTGATGTCTCTGTTTACAAATTAATTTTAATTAATTTTGATAATGGTATTTCGGTTATGCCAACGCTATAATTAATTAATTGGAAAACACTGTTTAGAATTTGAACGTTTTAGGTATAATTGAAGGGATGGTTACAAAAACCTCATAACTAACATTTTTGAGTTATTTGTATCAGTATAATTCATTCATTCATTTATACAGAAATAAATGAATAAATAATAGTATATTGTGTATTAAGGTTGGTAAAGAAAGAATTACAAACGAGAGTCTGTTAGAAGCCCGACGTCGAAGGCTGAGGGCTTTAATGACTCGAGCTTTGTATCTCCTTTACCACCCGTGTAACATACAATGTTTTTCATCACAATTGCGAGGAAATGAAATAAAATCAGACAAAATATCATATTTTTAACTTATTAGTGGCAGACTACATCATTGTCTGTGACTTACCACAGTTAATGTCAAACGTGTTCGGAGTCCGATTCTAGTGACAGTCGAGATCAATAGTTTTTCTGCGAGATTTTTAGGAAATTGTATGCAACTGATATTAAATTTCATCTCGAATGAAACTTCATATCCAATGGCACAAGAACTGGGGTCCTGACGTATTGTGATAGTTTGAGTCCACGTATTATATTTAAAAAAAAGCTATTACGCACGATAGGGCGTAATGGTAAAAAGAGGCCCACGGGTATTATTTTGGATTTACGGTCGATATTTGTAGCATGTTAGGACACTATTTACGAGCAAGTGTGATGAAAAATAGTTTTTTTTTAATTTAGCTTGCAAGCTGCAGCATAACTAATGATTCCCAAGGAATACAAGGGGATATACGGTGTCAATACAAACGACGTGTCTTTACGTGCCCGGAATCAGGGTGTTTTGTCAACAGGAAAAAAATGGGAAGCGAATCACACGAGCGCAGTTTACTACCGCAAACGTTGGCACAAAAATTATCGGTTCAAAGCTTAATATTTAATAAACGGATCACTTATTCGAAAACATCTTGTATTTTTAGAATACCTAAGTATCCAACGACACCCCACACTAGGGGTTAGATGAGACATAAAATACATCCCTACGTTACGTTCAGAGGAGGTACTATCAGACCATTGGAACCTTGACTCACCATAGAACTGTGTCACAGACACGTTATGATTCAAGTCATAAGAAGTGTCAAACAAATTGTTTTATAATGTCACTGTGACACCGTTCTATGGTGGTTCAGGGCTTCATTGGGCTGAGAGTACACTTAAAAAAAAATTTTGTTCGAGATTTTATTATCACTTTGTTAGCGTGACTAATATGTATATTCATGCCAAATCATTAAGGGTGTCTGAGCTAGGCTGCGAATGGACGGACGGACGGATGGACATGGCGAAACTATAAGGGTTCGTAGTTGACTATGGAACCCTAAAAATTATGATGTGGATTTAACAATATAGGGCACTACCCGAATTGACCGCACTTTGTAAGTACCAAAAAATTATACACCAGAGTTTTAAGAAACTGCACGTCATAGAAACCTTTCAACGAATTTTTAAAACAAAAACAGTATACGATCAAAGGAGACTGTGTGTTTCCATATAAAACGATATTTTCACATGGCAGCCACCCGTGACCGCGGTACCAAGGCGCCTCATATGTTCCCCATTCTCTTGTGATACGTGAGAAAAATACAGTGCTGGGAAGTTCAACTTTCCTTTAGGAATCTCAAAGGTTTGACAAAGCGATGAAAATTGTTTGAGACTTGGTGTGAATGATTGATTTGTGAAAAAATGGTATTTTTAAGTTTAGTTTCAAAAATAACGGGTTATCTTATCTTATCTTAACTTTTGGAAACACTATGACCCTTAAGGATATTTTGTGCAACTACCCTCTTACACACTCAGTTGGTCGAATGTGCAGGTTTTCTCACGATGTGTTTCCTTCACCGTAAGAACCTCGGATAATGCAATTAAATTCAAATTAAAAATAATTAGTTTCAGAAATTACATTTCCATATTGCACACAAATTGAATAAACATTAAAATTAAAATAAAAAAATTAAAACAAAAATTACAGTTATAAATAACAATAAAAATCCAAATTAAAATTAAAATTACACAATACGTTCACACTTTAACACAATTAATAATAAGTACGAATGCTCCATACATGGAGCTGCATACAGTGAACCATGTAGGGGCAATCAAACCTACTCGCTATCATGTCCAAAACAAAAATTAGAAAAAATCATTAGTACCGCAGGGGTTCGAACTCGGTACGTCACGATCACCAGTCGACCCCTTAAGCCACTAGGCCACCGATGCTCTTAGGAGTTAATGATTATCCTCTTACACACTCAGTTGGTCGAATGTGCAGGTTTTCTCAGTGTTTCTTTCACCGTAAGAACCTCTGAATGCACTTGAGTTAGAAAAAGTCATTAGTACATGGTGACCGTGGGGGTTCGGACTCGGTACGTCACGATCACCAGTCGACCCCTTAAGCCACTAGGCCACCGACGCTCTTAGGGGTTAACGATTACCCTCTTACACACTCAGCTGATTGAATGTGCAGTTTTTCTCACGATGAGGTTCCTTAACCGTAAGAACCTCTGAATGCACTTAAGTTACAAAAATTCATTAGTACATGGTGACTGCGGGGGTTCGAACTCGGTACGTCACGATCACCAGTCGACCCCTTAAGCCACTAAGCCACCGACGCTCTTAGGGGTTAATGATTACCCTCTTACACACTCAGTTGGTCGAATGTGCAGGTTTTCTCACGACGAGGTTCTTTCACCGTAAGAACCTCAGACAATGCAAAGTTAGAAAACTCATTGGTACATGGCGGCCGCGGGGGTTCGAACTCGGTACGTCACGATCACCAGTCGACCCCTTAAGCCACTAAGCCACCGACGCTCTTAGGGGTTAATGATTACCCTCTTACACACTCAGTTGGTCGAATGTGCAGGTTTTCTCAGTGTTTCCTTCACCGTAAGAACCTCTGATAATACACTTAAGTTAGAAAAAGTCATTAGTACATGGTGACCGTGGGGGTTCGAACCCGGTACGTCACGATCACCAGTCAGCCCCCTAAGCCACTAAGCCACCGACGCTTTAGGGGTTAATGATTTTCCTTTTTTTAAAAAGAATTATGTTTGGTAACTTATTTACGTGATGTGGTTTCTTTCGGATGGACGTAACATAGAAATCCACAGACGCGTTATTAAATTTTTAACTTTGCTTTTAGCAGTATTTTTATAGCCTGTATCGGTAACTTCGTTTAGTGGTTTACTTCATCTAGAAATGGTGATATTTTTTATATATTTTGACATGAAATATTCGTAATATTTAACGTAAATTAAAAAACCTAGAACACTATTTTATTTCATATTAACTTCTGCCCGCTCTATTTCACCCCCTTAGGGGATGAATTTTGGAAAAAAAAAAATTATGTCCTTTCCCAGCATTGAAACTATCATTGCACCAAATTTCACCTAAATCGGTTCAGCGGTTTAAGCGTTAAGAGGTAACAGACAGACAGACAAACACACTTTTGTATTTATAATATTAGTATGACATAGTATGGATTAGTATAGATATGGATTATCAACCCATATTTTCCTTTTGTCATAAATTAAAAAAAGCCCGTCCTGGCATTTTTAACAGTTTTGAAACTTTAAGGTACTTATTGGCAACACCATTATTATTATTGTTATTGTTGTATCAAATACAGTCATGAGATTAAATTTGGTACCCACCTTAGGTCCAAAGTCAATCTGACATTCAACAACAATAAGGTTAAGTTTCCTAAAAGTTACAAATGACTTGACGTCTCTAATGAAATTGACGACTTCAAGCATATTTTTCCTGAAATGGGTCCCAAATTAACGCTCGTGACCGTACCTCTCAAACTAAAGAGGGAATAAGTACTTTGACACCTGGCATACCCAGTTCAAATCCTACAAAGTACTGTCAGGGCAAAAATTAAATGCTCTACCGGCCCAAGCCGCCGTTTTTACAAACACCATTTATCATGGTTATCGTTTGCCGGCAAGCGGATTTTTCCTCAGTTAGTCAAGGTTACCTTTCGGGGGAACAAAGTGGTCGCATGTCGCCGATTTACCGGTTTATACTTTATGACGCAGGTCAACTTACAAATACGAGCACTTTAGATTGTCATATACGGGTTACGTTGGGATTAAAAACCAGGTAGGTACCTAAGGGATTAAAGGCTTGTAGTACTGTTAGGCGATGGGCTTGCAACCTGTCACTAATATACACATGGTAAACATCTTAGCCTGTTGTGCAAATTTTGTGTATAGGATTAACAACAAGTTGTTAGAGTGGTTTGTAATTCTGTAACTCTGCCTACTGGGATGAAGGCGTGACGGTATGTATGTACGTACTCTTGCGTGCACGCATAAGTATCAAAATGTACGGTCATTCACGAACGTTAATTTTTGACCTATTTCGAAAAATATGCATGAAGTCGTCAATGTCATTTCATTAGAGATATCAAGTCATTTGTGACTTCTGGGAAAGTAAACCTTATTTTTGTAGAATGTCAGATTGATTGAACCTAAGGTGGTTCCTTTAATCTCGTGACTCTAGACTTCAAACTGGTTATACAAAACACTTGATTGTGGCTCAGTTTATGACGAATAGTGTATTACATTAATTCCGTTGTTTAAAAAAGACTTGTTTAATTACCCATGTGGTTGCCATGTTAGAATAGTGCCACTCCATGTCTTCCCGTGGATATCATAATAAGCGACTAAGGGAATAAAGGCTTGTAGTACTGTAAGGTGGTGGGCTTGCAAGTTGCAACCTGTCACTGATACGCTACTGGTAAACTTCTTAGCCTTGTTGTGCAAAATTTGGTTATAGTATTGTCAACGTATTACGTAAGATAATTCTGTAGCTCTGCCTACCCCACTCTGGGAACGAAAGCGTGAGTGTATGTAATTGTCGTTAATTTTCAAATAAAACTAGTTTTGTAACTTTAATAGTTACTGAGAAAAAGTGAGTGTGACACACAGACGGACATAAATAGACGAATATGGCGAACCTATATAAAGGTTCCTAGTTCGACTTCAAAACCCTAAAAAGGATAAATAAATGTGCCAACATAATGTCAACGTTATTTTTATCATATTCCATATCACTAAATAGAATAAGTACGTAGTGCCAAATTAGCAAATTTAATTTAATTTATTTCTTCACTTTTTTATCCTAATTATCTTAATTTGTTAGTAAAAAGTCAAAGATCATACAAACAACTCGACTGAAGTAAACTGTACAATTTGCGACCCCATTTGAAACAGACACTGAAATAATGCCGTTTCAACAAAACCAGCTGAAAATCTCTTCATTAGCTTCGAGACTTATTGTTGGGAATGATGTAAATCTCTCTTTAGAGCTGTACAAAGTACCGGTTTTGAACAAAAACCGGTACAACGTTGAATGTTAACATTTGCAATATGTACTCAATTTATTTTAGTCGGACCACATTTTGACTTTGCTATAAAACAGTTGCATGATTTCAATTTAAATTCTTAACCTTTTTCTGTGGCTTATATGTTTTACTTACCTTATAATTTTTTGCCTCTAATTTTTAACGTATTCCAATGAAAAGCAACGTTTAACCCGACTGTTGCTAACCAACTTTAAATCTTTACATATTCTGAATGATCATTCAAAATAAAAAATGATAAAAAATACAAAATTGTTTCTTAAATCCTATTCAATGATACCCCACTAGTCATACTTCGTTTTTTTCCAATATTATTGTTTTACCACTTTGTTGGCGTGACTAATATGTATAATCATGCCAAATTTTCTAGCTCTAAAGGTCTCTGAGATAGGCTGCAGACGGACATGGCGAAACTATAAGGGTTCGTAGTTTCACTACGAAACTCTAAAAATGGGACTTCAAATGTACCAAAAAACTTGTACCAAAGCCATTCCCATGCTACGGCAGCGCAAAACTGAGCCTAAATCTTGCTCTTTCGAGTGACATTGTGAAGGGTTTATCAGCTTCAAGTTTTCTGAATGGGCCCCATTATAACGGAGGTGGGCTTTTGAAGTAAAAAGGAAACGGGGCGTTTAGTATTTGCATTGTTCACTAAGATTTAATGATATGGTTAGCTTTAGTTAGTGACAACCCTACAATGTTACCGTCCAGTTAGATCGTGGGTATAAACATATATATTATTATTACTAATGATCGGCGACAGTTAGCATTTTATGTCACCTTATCGTCAAACGTAATGAATAATATAGATTGTGTTGTTAAAAATAAAACCATAATTATATTCCTGTTTGATATTATCAATCCATTCCTTTTAGCATTTAGGATCCGTTTATATAAAGATAATGAATCGATCAAATTCGAATTTTAAACTTCAAAACGAATTTATATTGGCATACTTTATAAAAACACAAAATAATGTTACTAAGTATTTTTTTTACCATTACGATACAAGTTAATCCAATAAGTTAATGTCACCAACGAGGTTCCATATAATTTTTTTTTTTTATAATGGAACGCACATGCGGTACGCGTCATTATTATAGCATTACAAAAAGTTTTCATTCCAATTTTTAATTGACTGTGACAGCGCCCGCTTTAACGTACCTATGCGCGGTGATGTGCTAGGTTTTGGCGTCATTCATTGAATACGTTTTGTTGTGATGTATGAGAGTAGATAAAGTAGTGTATGAAACTGCACATAACTAGGTATTAAAACATGAGTGTTTTAATACCCCTCATTATGCAACAATTTCATAAACTACTTTTCTACAACAGGAGATGTGAGATGTGCGTAGTTGTAAACCAATATTTCATTGTTAAAGATATCTTAAAACCTCGATAATAAAACTGCATACATTTTAACACATAATGTGTGCACGAAATTTAAATGTAAAAATGGCTACCGGTGGCCGATCCTTAATTATTACTGACGACACGTTAACCTAGTTAGTAGTGACCCTATCTACGAAGCTAGTGGTCCCGGGTTCGAATGCTGTAAGGGCAGATATTTGTGAGATGAATACTAGTTAGTTTCTGAGCCTTGAATGTGTTCTATGTATTTAAGTATGTCATCATCATCATACCTTCACGCCTTCTCTCCCAGAGTGGGGCAGGCAGAGCTACAGAATTACCAACAACTCTAAAATCTTGTAATTAATTCTATAACCACATTTTGCACAAACATGCTACGATGTTTACCAGCGTATTAGTGACAGGTTGCAAGCCCTTCGCTTAACAATGCTACAAGTAGCACAACAGCAGCAAACAAACACAGCAGCAACAACAGTGTTCGCATTGTTGTGTTCCGGTTTGGGGATAAGACAGCCAGTGAAATGACTAGCATAGAGGCATTCCATCTTAGTCCTTAGGGTTGGGAACGCATTTGCAGTCTTGTGAATGCGAATGTCTATGGGTCACAGTTTCTACTTACCATCAGGTGGCCTATGCCATAAAAAAACGCCTTTATTTCCTTAGTCGCTTTTGTATTTCCAAATTTGATAAATAAGTAATTCAATTTAAATGTTACTGACCGGAAAATTAATCACAAGTGATATGTAAATTGTACAAGCCTCTTAACATGACATTCTCCAGCTAATGCTACGAGTGCTACGATACCCTGAAGCGGCATTTATCCGCTATGTACCAAAAATCTGCTACGAACAGTGGACCCTATATCGTGTCGTTGACGCTGAATGTGTTAACTATTTAATTTTCCAGTTTTTTTCCGCGACTTTATTCGCGTAGAAGTCGTTTGTCTCAATTTACACGGAAACTGCGTATTTTTTACTTCAAGTCCTTAGTTTGTGGAAAAAAAGTCACGGAGACGTTGTTTCGTCGCTTTGTAAAAGAAGGGCAAATAAAAAATACTATTTGTATTTTTACTTATATCATACTCAGCACTGACCTTACATTGTTTCTGTTTGGGCCTTTGGTTGACGGGTAGATATTGCCTTAAGGCATTATGTAGTTTGCTTAATGTAAAGCTAGAAATAAGAAAACATATTAAAAATTTGTAAAAAAAAACTGGAACACTTATTGAGAATCTTATAAAAAAAATCTCCGCTATCTAATACGGTTCAAAAAACCCAGCTTTTTAAAATTAGGACGGATGGACGGAACCCTAAAAAACTAAACTGTGGCTATAATTAATGATTACGTAAAAAATCGTCTCAATTATTCTTGAAATAAAAAGGAAAAAATCCTTAAAAACATCAGTTCTGCCGCTTCCGTAACGTTTTCCTCAGCCATTGTCTTATTACACGCAATTTCCTTAAGTGGCCCTTTCTCAGACAGACCTCTAAGTGTATCCCTTCTGGATCGCCCTAAGGAATGTCTAACTCATCAGCCTCAATGGTTTGAGGGCAAGTCATTAATCATGATTATTTCCATGTTTTTGTGATTACAATAGGTATTGTGTAAGTTTGCGGTGTAGGAATAGTAAAATAAAATAAAATTCTATTGTATTAAAAATACCAGTTTTATTTAATATAATTGATATCTTTATTTGTCAACCAGACACGTATGTGTGGCTGTACGCGTGTATGTGTGTAGTAATAATATCTTCTTTATTATACAGTGTGTTACCAGCAACCGGGCTTTTTTTAAAGTAGGTTAAAATAACGTATACCTATCTGTAACGTAACAAAGCCTGAAAATGTGTTTATTAATTAAATTAATGTCATATAATTTAATAAATAAACACATTTTTAGGCTTTGTTAACTTTCTAACAAAATTTTAATTGCCAGCAATGTAAAGCACATCAAATTGACAAGTGCAAACGACAGTCGACGGATACTTTGATTATTTATGATTTGCCCCCGTACCACGACTTGGCTTGTACCAAGCAACAGCGATACTGATAACGATGAACACGCAGCACATGCATTACATTACAAATGGACAGTATCTAAGAAAAATAATTGTGAAATTATTTTAATTATTTTTTAATTGATAATACTTGCAAACAATTGCTACAGCAGCATATTATCGGTAGTTTTAATAAATGCCCGCATGCCGTTAACACACTGTATAAAAATGAATGTTGGTCTGTATATCATGTGGTGATCTTCAGTCAATTGTTGTGCATGATTTTACGAAGGTTTTTGAGTTATGCTAGTTAGTGGCGTAGCAACGCGCCCAGGGTACAGCTAGTTTTTTTTTGCAAAACTGTCATGGAATAAATAGTAATCCACCAAACTGCACAATCATGTGCATACGTGTGTCTACACCCATATTAGCAGATACTACATTTTAATCCTAATTATTACCGCCTTTAGCCCTTTCTCTTTCTTACACTTGTAAATAGACAACGAAAGAGACAACTGTAAACGGCAGATAAATTTACTCGTCGATTGTGAAAACTCTTTGTGTTTAAATACTTAATAAAAATAAAAATGGTTATACAAAATTCTATTATAGTTACAGAAAAGTCAGGACATGTTTTTTGGGGCAAAACAACATACAGATTGTATTACTGACCTCGAATCCATCACAACAAACAAACAAACAATTTGTTAAGAAGTAAACTTTCAGGCTCACGTTCATAAGTTCAAGTTCGGAAAATGGAACGCAAATAACGTAGGTAGGAATTATACATCCCTGTTATATTTTTGTATATTTTATAATTGTTCTCTTTTGTTTGTCAAAGTGTTTACATACACACATAATTATTTTTTATTCTTTACCCTGCTTATATTTTACACTTTTGACAACCCTGTGCATGCGTAGAGATTATCTTTCTTTGCGAACACACAAGTTTAATCAACCTTTCTTCTCAGTTGATAATAAATAATTAAATTCGGATATGTATTTATCTGTTTATCCTATTAGTTATTAACCAATGAACCCTTGGAGTTCTGAACTAACTTCCCCTTTTTAATATTAGATGTTCAACGTAGCCGCGTCTTCCGTATTGTTAAGGCCTTACTGACCCGTAATATAATATTTATTGAGATGAAGAAAAAGTCGAAATTAGTTTTTCAAAGAATAAAACTGGCCAAATGCGAGTCCGACTTGTACCTGAAGGGTTCTGTATTACAGTCAAGTATTAACATCGAGCAATAATCGCCTTTGGTAACACGTTTCTTGTCGTGATAGTTTTTTTTTAATTCATTGTACAGTCGAGTACAAAGAATGCATACATTTATCGACCTTATTTCAATGTAATAAGGTGAAAAAGTGATACATGTACACTCAACTGTACATAAGAGCCTTTAAAAAAAAAGTTTATGTTTTTGATTACTTGTTGTTTTAGCTGTGCTTGAAACACGGAACTGTAGCAAAAATAACAATTTTCAAATTAAGTATTTCCTGAACAGTCCCCCAAAACTAAACATTATAAGTTTATAAGATGTAGATAATGTTTTTTAAGAGCTTTATACAATGATTGCTTACTCGATGTTACAGTGTAAAAAAAACAACATTTTACTTTACAAATTTGACAGTGTAATATAAATGTATAACGATGCCAAATTACAGCTTTTGTTGTAACAACAGTCTATGAGTTAAACCGCGGACACACGGACAGACGGATATATACGGACTGCGGAATATAAACTCAAACGAAATTTTAACATGAATGCTTCTAGCTATGGACATAAAAATATAAAGCTATCGTTTAATGAACGCCCTGAATGACAAAACGGAAACTATAAACTCCCCTATAAAACCCCTTTATGTTTCTCTGTTGCAGATAAAATAGTCCAAAGTCTTTAACGACTAAACTAAATGAGCCGTAAGTAACTTGTCCGCGGCTTTAAGTTAACGTTCTTATTATCGAAATGAGGAAAGTTATATCCTTGGCCATTGATCGTTAAGATGACGCGACTATAAAGTTGGGGTTGAAGTTATTTCCAAAAGTCAAAATTAATTACTTGAGGTAATAACTGGGGTGTTACATTACATTACATTAAATCACGCCTGTTTCCCAGAGGAGTATTAGGCAGAGACCATTTCTTTCCACTAGCTATGATTTTGACAAATTTATTTCGCTTCTTCCACATTCATACATCGAGTCATGCACGCACGTCGGTTTGGGTCCTTGAAATTCGGCCCTTTTCCAGTATTTCTCCGATCTGTCTCGAAAAAGTACGCCTAGGGCGGCCCCTTCCGACCCGTCCACTCACTTTCGATCTGTATATCTCTTTCGTCAATCTTCTAATGTTAACCAATGACTGTGGTGATGAGGTTCTTTCTCCATGCTTAAACATACATACACACATAAGCTCACGCCTTTATTCCCAGTGTGGGGTAGGCAGAGCTACAGAGTAACTAACAAATCTAAAAACTTGTTGATAATTCTGTAACCACATTTTGCACACTTAGGCTAAGATGTTTACCAGTGTATTAGTGACAGGTTGCAAGCCCATCACCTAACAGTACTACACAGCCTTTATTCCCTTAGTCGTCTCATACGACATCCACGGGAGGACATGCAGTGGCTCTATTCTAACCCGGTAACCACGCGAGGGACATTGGTCTCCTTTCTCAAACATTTGTCTCCTTTTTAGGAAACTAAGGCATCACCTAACAAAGGAAGTGTGTGTGGAAGTTGCTTCCACAGCCTTATTTGATCTATCCGATTGTTATTAAGCAAACTAAATCCAATCAATAGGTTTTATAGTCTATCTTTAAACATTTTAATTGTTACTAGGCTCGGATAAAAATTGCTTTTGAAAATTTGGACGAACGAAAGCGCGCAAACGTTTTTACACCTGATACACCGCCTTATGTAACTTTATTTGAAGACGACTACTAACTTACTCTTAAGGCTGCGTCTACACTGAAGCGAAGACGAACGGAGCGGAGCTGTGGCAATGTTAACCATTGTAATCTGAACTAACGTGCAGAAGGCGCGCACGACGTAACCGCTTGCGCCTTCTATTGGTTAAATATTGGCACAGCTCCGTTCCGCTCCGCTTGTCTCCGCCTCAGTGGAGCCGCAGGTTTATGGTTGTCTATTGTATCGCCGAAAATTTTATTGCCGAATTTCACTTCCCAACCAACGTTTTGGCGAATTTCATTGTGCCGAATCATCATAATGGCAACTTGTTAAAATGATTATTTTAATTTCCCAACCTCTAGATTTCCAACTCAACGTTTGTATTTTTTTTTATATGGACATTTATTAAAATGTCTTTTTTCATAATAGCCAAATGATTCACTTGGGATAATACGAGTATACATTTCGCGGTGTATTATTTGTGTATGTAGTATTATAAAAAAAGTCGGTGCTGTAGGGTCGCAGTTCTACCTAACACTCCTCCTCGCAATGCTCGTCGTCGTGCCTAACTAAGAGTTTTTCGGCCTAGTGTAACATTTGCCATGTGAAAGATATTCCAAAAGTTTAAAGTCAATATGATATTCGTCTTCATAATAATTCGGCCAAATGAGAGGTTGGCATACAAAATTTTGCCAATACGTAGTTGTCAAAATGAACATTCGGCGAAATGTTGGTTGGAAAATGAAATTCAACCAAAAAAAATTCGGCGAAAAGGCAGAACACCCAGGTTTATACTCGTACTGTTACTGTACGCCCTCAAACCAAACTTGCTGCCATATTAAAAAAAAACCTCGTTTGTAATCGTCTAAAGTTCGAAAACGACGACGCGCTGGCCTAGTTGGTAGTGACCCTGCCTACGAAGCTAGCGGTCCTGGGTTCGAATCCCGGTAAGGGCAGATATTTGTGTGATGAGCGCGAATATTTGTTTCTGAGTCATGGATGTTTTCTAATGTATTTAAGTATATATTTATCTATATAAGTATTTATATCGTTGTCTAGTACCTATAGTACAAGCCTAGAGCTTAGTTTGGGACTAGGTCAATTGGTGTGAGATTGTCCCCTTATAAAAAAAAAAACCTATGGTTCGATAATCCTAGAATTAAGATAGAAGAAAGCCAAATCACAAGAAAAAATAAACACAACCTTTGTTAATTATTTCTCTACCGCAGATTTTTCATCTGCATCAACCATTTTAAATAAAACTTTAATTGAAAGACTCGCCGCATTTTTTTTTAAAACACTTATTTTATTCAAAGCTAAGTCTGAAGAATATAGTCAAATGCGTCTGCAGTTGATTGCATACATTAATCTCTGTGGGGTTATTATGACGTATCTGTGCAATTCATTTTACGCTGAGAGAAAAGGACAGAGTTATATAACTGCTATATCTTCGTCCTTTACGCTCACTGTAATATGAACTGTATAGTCATGTCATAATAACCCCTCAGTTCTCTGGATATGATTGCTCTTATAATAATGAAGCTTTGTTCTACTGAAGAAAAGGATTAATGTCACGCCCTGGGGATAACTGTGTCAACGCTATGCAGTCTTTACAGTGAGAGAAAAGGACAGAGCTGTGTCACACCTGTGGGTGCACGATGCATCCACATTTGGCTAGCTGAAAACAAAGAAAAAAGCCAAGCAAGAGCATGTCAGACCATGCTTAGTGTAGGGTTCCGAAGCCGTTACTACAAACACAAAAAACTATCTCAAAAAACAACATGTATGAACTAATTTTCTACAGTTATCTAGTCTACATATAGTTGTATTGATGATTTTTAGTAGGTATAAACATTTTAGTCTTAATATTTTGGTATAAACATCATAGGATCTAATTAAGTCTACTTAGCCCCGGGTTTATAAAGGTCCGTTAGTAAAAATTGACAGATCAAATTTTAGTAACTTTATACAAGTTTTGACATTCTTCTCCGAAATTTGATCTAACGGATCTTTATAAAACCCAGCAAACATTTGTCTCCTTTTTAGTAGTCGTGATAGTTTTCCTTTTAAATTCTTTACATGCGCTTTTATTAAAATGTTTTCCGGTTTTTTTTTTATTTGTAGTTTTGGCTGTTACGGGGACGACGACACTTGACTCTAACAAAAATAAGCGCTTTAAAGCTTAATATTTCATAAACAAAATATTAGAAATACCTATACAAGTACAACAACACCTCACACTATGGGGTAGACAAGAAAAAAAACATAATTATATCCCCATGTTACGTGTAGGGTAAGGAGGGTGTTTACACCAAAAAAAATATTATATTTTACCACTTTGTTCGCGTAATTAATAATGTATATTCATGCCAAATTACAGATTTCTAGCTCTAAGGGTATTTGAGCTAGGCTGCGGACGGACGTCGGACGGAGGGACCGACATGGCGAAACTATAAGGGTTCGTAGTTTGAGTACGGAACCCTAAAAACGAAAGAAAGAAAACAATTTGAATGAGAAAAACAACTGAAGCAAACAAAGCAACCATTGTCCGAAACGTATTTGGCATAATCGTTTTTCGACGAATGTTAACATTGCAAAAAGCGGATTTTGTATAATTGGCAATGTTGCGGATATTTCTTTGGTCAAATTTTAAATAGCTTCGCTACGCTTTGCCACATCCATTTAGATCAACACAGAGAATGGAAATCCCTAATCGACATTTGTCCTTACCTTATACATCGCAAGTCCGATTTTCCATTTATCTTAACACATGCACGGACAGTACGTTGAGAGACGCAAACTGAGACCCTCGTGAAATGGCACTACGGCTGTGGCCGGTGTTTTTGATTACACCAAAAACGGAACTCCGTCCACGGCCGGCATTTTCCCATAGAATTTATAGGAAGCACGGACTCTGTGCCGTTTTAGGTTTTAACATAAGCCGCTAGTGTCACAGCAAAAAAGCTCTAGGGCAACCTCAACCTCATGCACTACCCTAAAAGGGGAACGATGCGTGTTATGGCACATCACGGCTGTGGACGAGCTGCCACAATAGGTAAGATTTTTTTGTACGACAATACATACATATTTATTCAGTCATAAAGTGGCACAATGTTTGATACAACGTTAAATGTGACAGTTCGTCCATGGCCGTAGAAAATGTTGTATGGAATTTATTTGTGCCCTATAATGCAGTTTTGAGGATGGTGCTGTGTCCGCGAACGTGTAAAACTAATTTCAAAACATTTTAGTGTTGTTAATAATACAACCCTAACCTAACCGCAGGAATTTCGAAGAACTTAAAAAGTTGTTTCATTCAGCTGAAACCCAATTTAGGACAAATGATAATTCGGACAAACGTTGCGTTAGGGCAAACGTTATTAGAGATTCCGAGGAACAATCGATAAAATGCCAAATTATAATGTGTTTTTCCTAATAAGTAGTGTTTTAAAAGTTTTTTATGTGTATTATTACTTATTTTGATTGTCGTAGTAAGGGCACTGAACCAACATGCAATAGCAATTATCACAAGATAATTAGTCACTGAATGGTTAGGGACCTAACTTGCAAGTCTAAACCAGATCGGACTAAACTTGCTACTTAGTTAGCGCACTCACGTTTCGAATTGAGCACTGTTTAAGTATTTTGGAATCAACTAACTTAATACTTGTTTAAATAGGACAGTGGCATCTGTATGAATCCTAGTGAATAAGTATTTATGTGTTCTGAAGATCAAGTGAAAAAAGGTTTAAGTCTAGAAATACTCCGTTCACGTATAATCTTTTTTATTTCGACTTAAGTCGACTTGGACCCTTTTCTGTCAGCGTAAACTGAACTGCAAAGTTATGTCATAATAATAACCCCACTGATCGAAAACTTGTTAGAATCGTCTTGACAAGTAGATGACGTCTGTGCTAAAAACGGTATAGTCAGTACCAAAATCTTGTCACAAAAATGGATTTTTTGGCAGAAAGTTATTAGTTTCATACTTACGAGTATTCACCACTATACTCATACGATTATCTTGCACATAAGTGACTCTATTTTCATTTGACCGCCCCAACCGCACGAGAGTGCTCTGAAAATATTCCGAAAGGATTTTAAATATGGACGCAACTTCAAGCGCTTGCAGCTGCAATTGAGTGCATTTATGCTTTAGCGGTTTAAAAAATAACACGAATAATGCAACCTGATTCATTTAGGGCATTTTGCGGGTGGTAGGACCTTGTGCAGAGTCCATCCGGATCGCTACCACCATCTTATCCATTAACCTACCGCCAAACAGCATTCGCATTGTTGTGTTCCGGTTTGGGGATAAAACAGCCGGTGTAATGACTAGCATAGAGGCATTCCATCTTAGTCCTCAGGGTTGGCAACGCATTTGCAGTCTTAGGATTGCATTGCAGTCTTGTAAATGCGAATGTCTATGGGTCACAGTTTCCTCTTACCATCAGGTGGCCTGTGTGTTCGTTTGTCTTCTCTATGCCATAAAAAAAAAACTTGCACAGAAAAAAACAAAACTGGGTTTAGACACAACTGGGAGTCCTTGATAGAATCCAGTTCGTCAAGCAGTTCTAATTTGACAATCATTCAGATGAGGGTGTATAGTCATCCTAGTACCAGGAGTTCAGAAACTGTAAGGGTCTACTCTGAACTGGCGGTCAAACAGATGTTAATTGAAATGAAATACGCTAACTCGAGTTGGTTAACGTCAGATTCATACTGGCATTTTAACTCGAGTTAGTGTAAAATTTTCTGTGCAAGTGACCCTTAAAGTTGAAATTAGGTAGAATATTCTGGCATCTAAGGAAAGTGAAAAAAAAAGTTAATTTAAGCTGCAGAATTAGCTTGCAGATATTTTTTCGTTAAAAATGTTTACATGTGTAAAAGTCCGAAAATCTCATTACTGTAAATAAAATATTAAAGCCTATGACACTCCTACAACGAAGACAATAATAACGGTCTCACTGTCCAAAATCGATCAAGCTGTTTAGACTTTAGGTTATAATGAGACAGACATACAGACATACCGACACTGCCCTCCTAAATAAAAAGCACGCAAGCGCAATTTGATGTTCAAAGCAAATTGAACCCTGAATTAAGGTCACTAATACATTTGCAATTTTATGAGACATACGCCATTTTTTCTAAGGAGGGCAGTACTGATGTCAATCGTTTAATTTATTATTAGGGGTTGAATTTTTGACATTGACAATCAGTAACAGTTGTGTATAAGAATAATTTATAGCCTCCTTACTAAAAAACGTTGAGTATCGGTGGTAATAGCTATACAATGTTTTGTCCTTATCGGTCAAATTCAAATGTCATAGTGACAGATAAGGACAAAATATTGTATAGCTCTACCACCGTTACTCAAAGTTTATTAGTGAGGGGGTATTTAATTAGAGTTCTGCTTCTGATACACGTTGGCCTAGTTCTCAGTACACTAGTTCTCTAGTTGGCAGTAGTTATAATTAACATATCGCTGGTTAAATACAAAAGCGTCACAAAACAAAAACAGATATAGTTTAATTTAATACTTAAAGCAATTAATTCGGAATTTAAATGCAACACAGACACATTTTGATTTGGCCGTTTTGTATTTAAGCAACGATATGTGTAACATATTTCAACTCAATTGGTTAATAGCGAATTAGAAAATTGGCTGTGCCAGACAGACGAATAGACAGACACGATTGATCCTATAAGTGTTCCGTTTTTTTAATTTTTAATCTTGCAATGTATGTATGTATGTATGTAAGGGTCAAATCTTGCAAGTTAAATTTGACCCACTTCCAGGTTTCCGATGAAACCTTTAGTTATGATTACAATACAATAATAATGATACCATCAAGCTGGTCTGATGATGGAGACAGAGTAGCCATAGGAACTCCTAAGTTACACATGATAAACCCGTTGTAATAGGGTTTGTTACAATCGCCTTGACAAGTAGATGACGACTGTGCAAAAAAAAGTACAGTCGGCAATAAAAGCTTGTCCCAAAAATTAAATTTTTGACAGAAACTTATTTTATACATAACCCTAAAAGGGGAGTTTCAAAAAAATAGTACACCCTTCACTTGTTCTTCAGAGTTGGGAAAAAAATTGCACGTTGGTTGGGATCATCATCCTGAACAAGAAAAAGTCGTTCTCCCGATATGCCCCCAAAAACATGACGTATGGAATTGTTTCGTTTTGTTATCAAAATCCAATACGTTTCTTGGTAACAAAACGGACCATTCCATACATATTTTTGGGGATATATCGGGAGTACTATTTGTTATTGTTCAGAATGCCGATCACAACGAGCGTGCTATTTTTTTGATACTCCCCAAAAACGAGATATAATCACACTGTAAATGTCAAAATCAGAATCAACCAGATAAAAAAAAATCCACCAAAAGTCTCGAATACGTTACTTGGTTATTCGTTATTCCGTATTCTATTACAAAGTTTGTTCCCTAAGTTCAGGAGAAATCCATTTGCTTGAAATTTTTCCCGTTTTCAGCTTATAAATATTTACGTCATATTTTTCTTGGCGAAGCACTTCGCGGTGAAGCGTTCAACTCCGACGCACCTGCTACTTCTATTTATTTACGAGATTTCTGATTTTTTGCTCCCCCTAAGGACCCTGAAAAATGTCTCGTGGCTAGAAAATATTAAAACATGCAGCAGACTTTAAGTGACTTTGCATAATTATTATTTTTATGGACCGCTGTTCGAATTTTTTGTAAAAAGGACGCATCTGTCTATGTGACTGTTACTAGAATTACTTTTTCTTTACTTCCCGCAAAGGGTTGAATTTTCTTTAGCAATATCAGCGGATATGCTGTTTTTCTTGAGAAAGAAACGTTGTCTGGGGGTTTTATGTAAAATATTATTCTTTAGTAGCGAAAGTGCTTCATCTGCTACATTGTTTTAAAGCTTTTGCATCTAGGCTTCTTGAATTTCATGTAAAATGGGCGCATTATGAAGGTCTGGGCACTAGATACGTTACATAGCGTTATTTATTTAAAAGCAAATATTATCAGACTAGGGCACCTAGTTTTAAATGGAAACATTGATCTGTTTGCTCACAATTTTTTAACTGTACACGAAACTCAATTTATACCATGAGTATGAGTATGAGTACCCTATGCTATAATATTATAAAGCTGAAGAGTCTGTTTGTTTGCTTGAACGCACTAATAGGTAGGCTATAAGGTATATCATACTCACATACACCGAAGCGAGGCAAGGGCGAGTCGCTAGTACTCAATATTTTTACGGGGTTCTCCTATTGCAGCCCAAAAAATATTAACCCTATTTTCACTAACACTAACGTCATTAGCCCTAAAATCAGAAACCCGTTTTTTTTTAGCTTTTATGAAATTCGGTCTTTTGGGAGAGAACCGTCAAACGGAGAATGAAGCAAGCAGTCATACGAGCAAGCTCACTCGACGGGTAATGCTGGTAAGCTGAAAAGGCACGCCCTTAAATATTGTTTTAACGCTCTGACAGGACAACTAAACACGCTGTTTAATAAATTAGTCCGTCGAGTTCAACAGTATGACGTATGTATGTAAACTCTTTATTGCACATAAACAATTACAAGACATGTTTGCATCATTATAAATAATGTACGTAGGCGAACTTATCCCATATGGGATCTCTTCCAGGTTACCTTGGAGTGGAATAAGCAAGGACAATGCCGAAAGATAGACAAATTAACAACATTTGATTTCAGTAATAACAGTATGTTACCTACCAGTTCAATAATACCAGCCCTTACGACTACGTGTTGAATCATATACCATGAATTAGCAATTTATCAACACGCTGAGAGCTGAAACGTCTCAAACTTTGTCAATTTCATGCTACTAAAAATGTCGTATCCTATCGTACTCGTAACTGCTCTTACGCCTTTTTCAATTGTTCAGGGAAGTATGACTTTACAGTAAAAAGGGTATATCTGCAACTCAATATCCACCGCAGATTCCTACTTTCTCCAGTTAATGTTAAAGTGGATTGTGCAAAAGAGGTATGTTATAAAATACGCCCTTTTTCTTAAAAAGTCAGTAATAAGGTGACGACAGAACCCTCTCATATCGCGGGACAATTGACGTTTATTTGGTTAGCCAAGTATAATTAATTGGACGCTAAAAGCTTTGTGTAAATGTGTAAGTACATTTGTCTGCTTGTTGCGCATTCATGGCTGAACAGCTAAACCCATCCCAATGTTATTTAGAATAGAGGTATCGGTGTCCGCGCTCATTCCCGAAATACCAGAATTTTAAAATACCAGATTCTCAATATACATGAATCTCAAAAAATAACATTTAAATTTCGATATCGTTGATTATGGTTACCTAATATTTCGAAGCTGGTGATTTGGGAATCTGGTAAAGAGAGTAGTCTGGTATTTTAAAATTCTGGTATTTCGGGAATGAGCGGGTGTCCGACTGTCGTTCTTGAGAGAATCACTACCCTGACCCTTTAGTTTATGGTTACTGAATTATCAAGAAGTTTTTAAAGTTGATTTTGCAGCTCTGCCTACCCCGCTCTAAGATTACAAGAGAAGGTATGTATGTATGTAAGAGTACATATTCCAAATTTCACGTATTCGTACCTACGTCCGATAAGTAATAAAAAAAACAGCTTCATAAAATCCTAATCTAAAAAACTCATCCGCATTAAGAAAAAAACAACAATAAACAAAACACCCTTTTCAACGAATTAATTTTTAATCATCTAAAAGCCCGTGCCGCACCAAAACGCCCTGTATCGCGGAAATGTACAATCACCCGCTAAAAACCCTACACATTGTACAAAACTGGGCCGGGGCATTTTCTTAATAACAGTATAAGTGCAATTTTCCAGGTGGGGTAACCACAATGGCTTAATCCTGCCTTTCTTCGTGAAAGGACCGGACCGCATACAGCCAAAGCGAGTTACTCGAGGAGAGTGTAGTAGGGCGAGTACTTGAAGGGTACAAATGCCGCGAGATTATGGGATTAAAGCGTTGACCTTTAAAGTGGCTACAATTCATGGTAGTCGGTGGGTAAAGTAGTTTTTTAATGGTATTTTAACGACGTTGTGTTAGTTAAAAAAATATTTATTAATTAGGGACCATCTTACTACGCTCCAGACTTGTAAGCTTAGGGTAAAATAAATAATATTTACGGACATTAATAAATATCGATGACTCGAAAAGATGTACTTCGTGCTCCATCTCACTTGTCTTCGTCATAAATTATTAGTGTTGGTATTTTACGGTGTTTCTGAATCTTTAGTGTTCAAGTTTGATTACACAGATATTTCATTGTTTTATCTAAGTACATTATATTTTTTTGATACTTACAAGTATTTTTACGTCTGAAATGCTTCACAAAAAACCAATGCAACATTAATTAAAAATATATTTAACTTTCCGTGGTGTCTCTTTCGGTTTCAAAACTTAGCTAGTTTCGACTTTTCAAATTATTCGTACGGTTACTACACGCCAGTAGCTCGCCCAGGCACTCGCCTCATGTAAGCCGACCGCAACTTTTATTACTTTTCCCAACTTTGAATCCCAACCGTTGTTCGGGACATTTAAAATGAAACGACATTGTCAGTAAAGTAACTCTCAAAAAATGATTTAAAGCACAATTCTGAATAGGAAATTAAATTAAATTAATAATGAGGCTGCCTCTCAATTTAATATATTGGAAAAGATATCACTACATAGTATAAAACAAAGTCGCTTCCCGCTGTCTGTCCCTATGTATGCTTAGATCTTTAAAACTACGCAACGGATTTTGATGCGGTTTTTTTTAGTAGATAGAGTGATTCAAGAGGGAGGTTTTTATGTATAATAAATTTTGTTTTATATACCTGTGTTATAGAAAACCCAAATAAACCGAAGCGAAGCGAGGGCGGGTCGAATTAAGCATGCCCTCTATTTGGACAAGTAGAGTGTACATTTCCTCATAAGTGAGGTGAGCTAAGCCTAGAACTCGTTTGAGGTGGTGCTTGACTGATTTGACTGTGCTTTCCCATAACCCTCCGAAGTGAGGAGTGTATGGCGGTATAAAATGGAAAGAGATGCCATGCTCTGCAGCGTTGCTGTATATGGAGTCGCCGTACTGTTTAAGGAACTGAGTGATCACACGGGCGGCTCCTACCAGGTTCGAACCATTATCTGAATAAATGTTATTTGGTTTGCCTCTACGAGATATGAATCGGTATATTGCTGCCATATATGATTCCGTCGTCAAATCTGTGACCAACTCCAAATGCACTGCTTTTACCGCAAAACAGACAAAGATGCAAATATAGGATTTAATGAGAACACTTCCACGCCCCTTACGGTTACTGATTTGAATTGGCCCGGCATAATCTACACCAACGTCACAAAAAATAAAATTAGCATGTAGCCTCTGATTAGGCAACCGTCCCATTATAGGTGTCACAGTTTTTCCTTGAAACCGTCTGCATGTGAGACATGATCGTGTAGTTTGTCTGGCCAGATTACGACCTGATACTGGCCAATATAGTTGACGGATGTGCGCGAGCAACAGTTGAGGGCCGGCGTGCATGAGAGTCAAATGATATGTAGAAAACATTATTTTAGTAAGGCAGTGATCTGAATGTAATAGAATAGGAAACTTTCTATCGTAACTGTATGGGGAGTTTGCCAACCTCCCGCCCACGCGAATGAGCTCATTATCACCTAAAAATGGATTAAGGGAATTTAATTTATGCTTAGCTGGTAATCCTTTATTACTAGAAAGTAAATCATATTCTATAGCAAAGGCATCCTTTTGTATTATTTTTGCTAATTGATACCTTGCCAGGATAAGTTCATTGTTAGACAAAGGTTTAACTGTTTGTTTGCATTGGGTATGTTTTTTATGTTTTTTTTTATTTTTGTTATTTTTGCATGAGTTAATAAATCGTAATATGTATGCGACGATGCGTGACAGTTTGTTGTAATTTGAATAATTATATATGAATGTATGGTTGTCCGGTTGAATAAAGTGTGATTGGGACCGGACTTCCGGCAGCTCAGATACACTAAGATGTCCTGGTTGCTCAGGCCAACTGGTGTTGTCACTTGTCCTTAGAAAATTTGGCCCTGAGAACCATAAGTCTGATTTAATTAACTGCTGAGCGTTGGTACATTTAGTTATGATGTCTGCGGGATTTTGTTTGGTAGGTACATAGTACCATGATTGCGGTTGTGTGTGTTTTAATATTTCTGTAACTTTGTGGTTTACAAATGTTTGCAGTTTATGTGGAGATGAGTTTATCCAAGACAGAACTATTATTGAATCGCTCCAATAATAGCATTTACATGGTGTTATTTACAATTCTAAGTGAAGCTAAAACTTTGTTACATAAGTTAACTCCAGTAAGGGCAGCGCATAATTCGAGTCGCGGTATCGTTAATGTTTTTAAAGGTGCTACTCTTCCTTTTGCTATTAATAACTGCACATTGACGCGGCCGTCCGTGCTATAGCAACGTATATATACGCACGCGCCGTACGAATGCCGGGATGAATCGCTAAAAACATGCAACTCAATGCAACGTGGTGAGTCATAGTTTGTCGCACGCCGGGGAATAGATACTAGGTTGATAAAAGATAAGGATTGAATGAACTTTGCCCATTGTCTTTGTATCGAAACCGGTATTTCGCTGTCCCAGGTAATGTTATGTAACCACATTTGTTGCATTATTAATTTTGCCTCGAGTACACAAGGGCTTATGAGACCGAGTGGGTCGAAAATGTGTCCTATTGCTGATAGAATAGTACGTTTTGTTATTTTGTTTTTCGTTATATTGTCAATATGTACTGAGTATGAAATTGTGTCTTCGTGTACGTTCCAATAAATTCCTAATGTTTTTGAGGGATCGTTTGAACTTAAATCGACTGTTATATTATTTGAATTTGACAAGCCAAACTTCTCTATAACTGTAGGACTATTAGTCAGCCATTTTCTTAATGGAAATTTGTAGTTTTTAAGTTCTGTATAGACTCCCTTTGCTATTTTTAATAAAGTGGCCTCATCATCCGAGCCTGATAAAAGGTCATCACAGTAAAAGTCGTGAAGTATAACCTCGGAGACTAGTTTATAATCATAACTATCCGGCCTGTCTTCATGCGTGTTTACTTTACTGAGGCAGTCTAAGCCTACCTGTTTAATGCATCGTGTCGCGAGGTACGGCGCTGACGCCGTGCCGTAGGTAACCGTGTTTAGTGTGTATGTCTGTAAGGGTTCCGTATTACTATATCGCCATATTATTTGTTGCAAGGGTCTCTGATGTTCAACGACTGCGATTTGACGGAACATTTTTTCTATATCAGCTGATATAATGTACTTATGCTGACGGAAAAGTATTAAGATAGATATAAGATCGTCTTGAACGACGGGTCCCACCAATTGTATGTCGTTAAGCGATAATTTTGTAGATGTTTTTGCCGAACCGTCAAAGACCGATCTGAATTTGGTTGTTGAGCTCGACTCGCGAATAATACCGTGATGCGGTAAGTAGTATGAAGGTGTTATTGTTTGTGTGTTCGTGTTGTTTTTATCTTGACTTGTATTATTATATGATTGAGGATTTAATTTTAACTGATTACTTGAGTGTGGATGGTTTTTCGTGAATGATGGAATGGTTTGGTTTATCGTCATATGACCGAGATTTATGTATTCTGTAATGAAATTTACGTATTTAGTTTTATATTCAGGATTTGCATTCATGCGATGTTCCAAGGTAAGAAAACGTTTCTTGGCTTGATAGTACGAATCGCCTAAACATTCGGGAGATCTTTTAAATGGCATAGTGACGACAAACCTACCGTCGCTTTGTCTAGTGGTAGTTTGATTAAATATAACTTCACATGCATCTGATTCATGCGGGTCAATGACCTGAGAAGCGGATAAGCTATCCAACTCCCAGAAACGTGATAGTTGATCAGATTTATTAAACATGAAAAAACATGTGTTGTTTGTGTGTTTGTTTGTGTCTGGAGTACACCCTGAAACTAACCAGCCGAATTCAGTTTCCTGTAATTGTTGTTTCCCTAACTGAATTCGACCGCTGCCCATTATCTGCCAAAAAATGCCAGCGCCGAGCAAAAGATCAATGGCAGCTGGTTCGTGGAACTGCGGGTCAGCGAGTTTGATGTGTTTGGGTAGATTCAAACATTCAGTTTGAATGCGCATGCTAGGAATCGAGTCAGATATATTTTCAAGTACTAGGCATGATGTGTTGATCTTGAATGCGTTGTGTAATGATTGTAAAACAACGTTTGTACGATGAAATATGTTCGTTTGTTGTTGGTTGATGCCTGAAACTGAGCCCTGAATTGATTCTAAAGAAAGGCTAAGTCTATTGCACAAGTTACTAGTAATATAGCTAGAAGTACTGCCATTGTCCAACAATGCTCTCGCCACATGTAGGTGACCGTCGCTGCCACGCACCTGCACCAGTGTTGTGGACAGTAGGACTGACACGGGTTGCGTACTGCCGTGCTAGTGTAAAAGGCGATCTTTCGACATTTTGACCAAATTGAGTTATTATGACCATCGTGATGTGGAGAACAAGGCGCGTCGACCCATCTTATCCGTTTTTCGATAAGAGGCTTGGTTGCGAAGATACGATAAGGAAAAAGGCCGTATAACAGACTATTTTCCAGCAAATACTAATCAATAAAGCGGCAACTTTACAATACTACATTAGAAAGACGTAAAACTAAACACACCGCATTAGTGTCTAGTGTAGGTTTCATTTATTCATAAGTTGAACTACTCTATAAGGCCGTAATTGCAGATTACTTAGTAAAATGAACGAATAACATATTTTACCGCCTTTTAACTTAGTATTTCAATTTTTTTTTCTATTTGCTCGTACTCTAAATGAACGTAACAGAGTTTTCTAGACAAAAAGACCGTATGTATGTATTTTGCGGTATTTTAGTCTAGCTAATGCCGACTTTTTTAATAATGATAAACTTGTTTAAATAAACGTTTATTTTGTGATACGGTATTGTTACTTTGAACAGAGGTCGTTTTTAACGCTAAATTACTATTCGAATATCCACAGACGGCCAATGCTAATTAATAAAAACGTATAATCCCCACTCTCCTACATACCCCCCGCGGACGGGGAGTGCCTGCGTTTGGGCGACGCGGGCGTCGCGGGCCCCCGCCACCTTCAGTTCGCTGACGTAACGGGTAATGGAGGTTTGTATGCGCTGGCGCTCTTTATCACGCAAAAAGACGACCGAATTGGCGATAAATTAAACAAGTGAGTAGGTATATAATACCTTTCTTAATATTAATTGATACCTGAGTGCGGTAAAAATAAAGGTTTTCTTAATGGTACGATCATATTATTATGGGATTATTTCGTCAAAGAAGTTGCTAGTGTGTTCGTTTATTGCTTTGTAACCTAAATAATTTAGGTTCAATAATAGCGTTATTTGGTCATGGCTCTTGCTCATTAACACACTTATATTAGCTGTACTTGAATATAACTAACTATCTATGTAAAACTCTAGGAAGTCGACTCATCGTCGGATTGACTATTTTTGCATACCTTTTTAAGCATTTGCGATGACAATATACAGGGTACCTCTGACCTTGTGGCTTTAAATGCATGGAACGTTTCTACTCCCGAAACTGAACTTATTTTGTTCCGTAAGTTGTTAAAATATGTTCAATTTGATTTATTTTGTTCATACAAGTTAGTTAAATGTTATTTCCAATGTAAGTACGCTATCCAATTCTCCCTATTCCTTTAACCCTCGTACCAGGACCAGGGAAATGTCGCTCCGCACCACGAGATACTGATTATAGGGCCATGATTTAATACACTGATTTGATGTTAGACTTTATCACCAATTAGTTATCTAAAGTTAAGTAATTTTTTAATGTACTTACTAGAACAAAATAATGTCCTAGATCAGTTTAGCGAGTAGAATCGATACTTGCATTTAAAGCCCCGAGGTCAGAGGCATTCTGTATAATAATAATCGATGATCGCAAAAGGTGGCCATACAAACTCCTCAATCCATCCATACTAATATTATAAATGCGAAAGTGTGTCTGTCTGTCTGTATGTTACCTCTTCACGCTTAAACCACTAAACCAATTTAGATGAAATTTGGTATAGAGATAGCTTTAGTCCAGGGGATGGACAAAGGATAATTCCTGAGTACACAACTTGTGTTAAGTACTTAATAACTAAATATATATAGGTTTTAACTTTTAACTATAATAGTGTTTTCACAGATCCAAAATGCAGAACCCTCGTACTGCACGGATCATGCAAATGGTCCCAAACAAACCTCGATATGGAAATTCTTCAAACGTAGTAAATCCGGGTCTAATTCGAATGACATACAATTATTAGTCCTATCGTTGTGTCGCAGAACGTCTTTTGTCCTAATAACGTGTGGCATACACTTTGTTCCGCATATTTTTGATTGACTGAAATTGTTGCTCCTATTATCGTTTGTCCTAAATATTATTTGTCCTATCGTTTGTAGTGGCTAATATTCAACTGTCGAATGATTGATGTGCATAATTGTAATATTCCTAATATTTAATGTGCTAAAATTGTTTATAAAAAACTATTTTATTTACAAACCTAACCTTGTCAAACTTGTTGGTTCTGGTGTTTCGCTCGCTCGTTAGGGTCATAGTTCTACCTAACACTCCTCCTCGCTTCGCTCGTCGTCGTACCTAACCTAACCGAAATCTGACCTGCCTGACGGCAGAATACGTAACGATTCTGACTTCACGCCTACCATAGTTTAGTTTAGGTGCTGTAATTGTAGCCGTTTAATAATATGCAAAATAATTATTAGGAAAATTCATGTTAGGAATATTATGCTTTAGGTAATTAGACATTAGAGTTATCAATATTAGGACAAACTTGCTTTAGGACGTTAAATGAGTATGCTCAAAAATTATTAGGACAAACGAGTAGTATGCCATTCAACAGTAAGCCAAACATTCTCGGCCAAACATTTTTAGGACAAAAAACGTTATGCGATACGACAGGCGCCCCTTATAATATGGTTTCTAATATGGATTTGTCGAAATTGATTAACAGTAATTTATCGCAACCGTCTTGTTCTGGGTTGTACTAACTATCAACTATCTAACTTGTAATAAGGAGAATGTGTCTCAAAATATCAATTTTATAAGATCATTAAGATTGCGCCGAGCGTCCAGTGGCGCCCTCATTACTGTTATTGGGTTTTCTAATTGACTAACGAATTTCCTTGGAACCAAACAAAATGTGTTTGTAGCGCAAGTATAAACACAATTTATGGGATACGTAACAAACTTTAATAACAATTAGGTACCCTTTGAGTAGTCAGCTTAACGGCAAAAGGTGGCCACTTTTTTTCGTTAAGTTAATAACTCGAAGGTGAATTGTTATTAAACTATATTATGATATACCCTATAAGTTGTGTTTTCATTTGTAGTACAAACACATTTCGTCCAATTTCAAGAAAATACTTTAGTTTATTAGAAAACACAATAAAAGTAATGAGGGCGCCACTGGACGCTCGGCGCAGTCTTAAATAACAAACAAATAACACATAAACAAAAACCGCATTCAAGTTGCAATGTAGAAGAACTTGTCGAGAACATAAGTCCATTATTTGGCTTTGACTTTGACTTCGACGACTCCCTGTTAGATAAAGATTATATACCTACCATCTGACTCGTCCAGTGACACTGGCAGTATAAAAAAAGATTACCAGCCGAAAAAACACAGAAGAAAAAAGTTCACTATTTCAAAACTCGTTTGCAGAAATATTGAGTTTATGTGTCAAACAGTACTGATTTGTTTACATCTTTTATCATTTCTATCGACCCCGACTTTACACCATCTTGGAAGGGATAATCCTTTTTTTTCTGTGATTTAATTGTTAAATTTTGTTTATTTGAAATATATTTGTACCGAATTTATGATGGTTTTAATTAGCATTTAGTCTAACCTTTCATCGTAGTAACTAGTACCTACTAGATTAAAAAACCGTATTTCGTCTGACTTTTGAAGACATACGTTTTTTTAGATTAGTATTCAAATACAAAATGATCGATATGAAAACAAACCATATTTTTCTGAATCGCTTACTAGACAAGATAAACGTATTTCTTTTATTCGGTGTTATTATTTAGATCAGAATCGTTCAAAAAATATTTTGTACTAAGCAATAAGGCGGTATGTTACAAATACGTCTTTTTAATCAAGCATTTCTGTGATACGTTCAAGCGCTAGTTTATTATGTAGACGTATGAAGAAGAAACTAGCCTATAAGGCGGTATAAAGCTCACATACCGCCTTTTTGCTTGTTCTTAAGTGGCAATTATTAATCGGCTACTAAGCAAAAAGGAAAAAATGCGTGTTAAAAAAAAACTGCAGGTAATAAAAATATAATACTTATGTAGAAAACTAGTAAAATACAATATCTATCCGACACAAAAAGTTTCATTTCAATATCTGTTTAAATTACCTAGAAATATAAAAATGAAGATTTCGATCACTTTTTTATGATTATCTCGAAAGTGTCTTTTGTCGAAAAGTCGCCTTTTACACTAGCACGGCAGCGTACTAGTGAGTGTAACTTGTGAGCCTCTTGATTTTTCTAAATGTAGCATCGTATTATGCTTTTGGGAACAGTATTTGCAAGCTCCACCTCGACAAAACTTGACCTCATGTCCCGGGTATAAGCAGTTTGAACAAATGTTCAATTTCGAAATTTTTTCTATTCTATTTTCTACTGACATTTGCTTGAAAACGGGACACGAAAACACGTAATGTTGAGCTTTACATAACGGGCAATTCTGAATTCGAGATGTACTTGCATGTGCTTGTGCGTTTGGCTTGTATGATTTCAAATCTGTTTTTAAATTTGTTTGGTTGCTTTCCTCTAGATTTTGTAACAGATCTGCGCGATCTTTAAGGTAAGTTTTTAAATCATGTAAAACTGGCATTTGCTGAAGTGTATTTTTGTATTCTTCCCAGTATCTAAGTGTCACTGAGTCTAATTTACAGGCGACTAAATAAATAATCAGCGTATCCCAGTACTCTGTGGATTCACCTAAAGTTTCGAGTGCTCTGAGATTTTTATTAACGGTATCTAATAGTTGTCTCAGTGCCGCCGCAGATTCTCTCTGAGTGCTTAGAATAGTGAACAAAGCGTGTACATGATTGTTTACCAGCTGACGCGTATTATTGTATCGGTCAGTGATAAGCTCCCAGGCTACTCTGTAATTGTCAGATGACATTTCTAATGATTTAATTATTTCTGAGGCCTCACCTTTTAAAGTAGCGCGTAAATAATGAAATTTTTGTATGCTATCTATACTCGAATTTTTGTGTATGAGTGATTCAAAAGTGTCGCGAAATTCGAGCCAATTACGATATTCACCTGAGAAGTGTGGAAGGTCTATGGTTGGTAGTTTAATAAATGAATGGGTTCCACCTACTTTTGGAGTTGGTACAGACCCGTCGACGATGGCGATATCCCTCGGTTCATTGTCTCGTATCAGCTGCATGGCAAACGCGAGTTGAGTGTGATAGTCCATCTCAAATTGCTCTCGGTCTCTCAGCTGTTCATCTGAAATGCCGACAATGTCATCGATTAAGCTTTGATTTTCCTCGTAATCATTTGCAAGTGACTTAAAGGTCTCGAACAGGGACCGGACCCGCTTACCCTAACCCGGGGTTTTTAAAGGGTTTTTATAGCGCTGATTTTTATAAACCCGCACATTTCGGTAAGCGCTTCATCGGGTTACACATTAAACGGATAATCCATTCGATTGAGTTAATTTCGCTTACCGCTTACCAGTATCAAAACCTCCGAATGGGTTACCGCTTAAAATGCCTTCAAGCAATTTTAGTTCTTAGACGAACTACGTACGACATATTTTTGGACCGTTTATAGAACCTATAGAAACCAAAACACGGGCGGCGCGCGCGCTTCAATCAAAGGTGAGTGCAGTGGCCTGTGGCACGAGCCGCTCGTGGCGGCATTTGTCAAAGCTTTATGAATTGCCGCCGTCGCAGCCTTGGTCCTTGATCTTTAAGTATATTTTTGCAAAAATGTTGGGTCCTTGTGATCAATTTTTGGCGTAAACTACCTTTTGTCACTTGTTTGCCTATTTATTTGTTTATTGCACGCATATTACTCGTCACTTTCTTAGTGATTTGCGAACGTTGCGCATCTCCGTAGTTATATTAGTAAGTGAAAGTTAATTTGACGAGCTAAGATTTGGTGTGTCGTTTTGGTAATAAGAGACTGTAATTAATCAAGTAAAGCTATTAACTGTTATTGTTATTTAAAAAAAGTAGTAAGTGTACAGTCACCATCAGATATCGGAGCGGCCGAGGTACTCAAATATTTCTGAGCAGCAATAAATTTCAATAAATTCTTTACGGTAAATAAGGTCAATAAGATCTGAACATCCAATTCGCCACAAATATATGAGCAGTGGTTTTTCAATTAAATCTGAACACACAACGAGACAATAATATCTCAAAGCACAACTCGTCAAAGCTATCTGCACAGACAGGGTGATCATAAATATCTGAACATTTAGGGAAAATATACCTTAAATCACTTAGCATACAGTTTAAAATTCTTTAACGTACTACGCTGGAATACATTTTCTACACAACCACCATTCGGTTTTATCAATGTCAAAACTAAAAAGAGTTTTCTGCTGGATGTAGGGTGTATAGTTATAGTTACACTGCCAGGCCTGAGATAGAGCGTGACGACATCGTGATACTAATGGCGTCCTTATCTTACTCGTACTGTGCGAAACGTGCGGTATGCATGTGTCGCCCGGACTCTGTATGGCCGTTTATACAAAATCACAGACCATCTTTTTGTATTTTTTTTCTATTCCGAATCATCAAGAAAATTGAGCGGTACGGAGGCTTGAACTCACTATGTTTTGTTTTTTTGTAGTTTTGAAAACTAACGAGTTTCTATAAATATTGATGTTAAGTTTGTTTACAGTTGTTCAGATATTTATGATCACCCTGTCTGTGCAGATAACTTTGACGTGTTGTGCTTTCAGATATTATTGTCTCGTTGTGTGTTCAGATTTAATTAAAAAACCACTGCTCATATATTTGTGGCGAATTGGATGTTCAGATCTTATTGACCTTATTTACCGTAAATAATTTATTGAAATTTATTGCTGCTCAGAAATATTCGAGTATCTCGGCCGCTCCGATATATCTGATGACGACTGTACTACCTACTCCCTACTAAACAAAAAAATGACGCAGCTCATCGGTATTATGAATACGACGTGGCATCAAATATAAGTACCTAAAAAATAGCGGCACGCGCGGGAAGGTGGCGAAGGGGTTACCCTAACCCGAACGGTAAGCGCTTAATACCAAATCCAACAACATTCGGTAAGCGGTTACCAAAGGGATACGGTTAGGGAAACCTGGCTTGATAGGGCTATCTCATCGTTGGGTAAGCCGGTGAAGAGGTTACCGAAACGATTGGCTTACCGTATGAACGGGTAAGCCGTTCGAACGGCTTAAGCAAAGGAACGGGTTTTCCGGTCCCTGGTCTCGAAACGATTTTGTAGTTGTAAAAGATCCAAATTAGGCAAACTTTTTAATTTTTTTTGATTTTAATGAATCGAGAAAGTTTTTAAAAATAGTGACTTTTGCTTTATGACTGGCTCGTTTTTTTTTTAAAGTACCTAGCTGTGATTCGTCTTCTTCAGGCATGTTGGTTACTATTTGATTTTTGATTTGACTTTTGTCCATAAAAAGGATGTTACTTATATTATTTACGAAGACGGTAGGCGCCGCCGCGCGATGATTACGTTACTAAGTGTGCAAAATGTGTTTACAGAATTATCAAAAAGTTTTTATAGTTGTTGGAAATTCTGTAACTCTGCCTACCCCACTCTGGGAATAAAGGCGTGAGTTTATTGTATGTATGTATGTATGTAGTATAATTGAATTTTAAAAAAACATGTCCATACCTATTACGGTTTAAGAGATAGCGATTGTAAAAGTCGAGACAAAAACGATAAAATATTTTGACCATACGGAATAGACCCGAATGACTTAGGTGAAAATCAAAAACTCAATATGAATACCTAGTCTTAATGCGGTTGTTATTTAATCACTAGTCACTCACCCTCGCTTCGCTTCTGTTTATATGAGTATGATATATAGCCTTCCTCGATAAATGGGCTATCTAACACTGAAAGAATTTTTCAAATCGGCTTCTAAGTGGAACAATTCTTTACATTTTGTATGAAGACTCGCCTTCGTACTGTCAAAATGAAAACGATTGCCATTGCAAGTGCGTTAGGCAATAAGTACTCAGTAGTCCCTGAGATTAGTGCGTTCAAACAAACTCTTCAGCTTTATAATATTAGTATAGATTATAAAGATTTTACTCAGATGTTGAGACAAATTTCATTTGTGAATACAATTAACGATGAATAAAAGTTATTGAGGTCAGATGAAATGACAAGACGTAGACAGATGCTTAAAGTTTCTTTGCGTCACCAGAATACTAAAAGAGGCTGCTGAAAATGAAAATGAAAATTATTCGTTAACAAAATTACAAAATTGTAATTTACTACACGCAACGACAGTTCATAAAACGAAAACTTTCACTTTGCAAAGTTTTTCTTTAACTTAGTTTTCTCCGTTAAATCACCATTTAATGAACTTTTGGTCACGAAATCTACCATTTATCCAAATAATACGTTACTCGTATTAATACTATAAATTAAGTGAAATTAGTTGTAATTTCTTTTGAATTTTTAAAACATCCATTTGGGTAATGGTGATTTCGAATTAGGAAAACGGTAACGGAAATTATATCCGTATAGAGTTTGCCTAACATCTTACAAACTTTTCCATAAAACACCAAACTTTTAGTTATTTCGAACATGGCAAAAATTTACCGATATACACATACATAACTTCATGCCTGTCTCCCAATGGGGTAGGCAGAGACTATAGAACGCCAGGTACACCGATTTAAACATACAACTTTCGCTTCCTCTACATTCACCCTCTAAATGCACGTGCGTCGGTTTCGGGTGCTTTTGATTTGGCCCTTACTCATTACAGTCAAGGACTTTAATTGTTAAGCCACTATGGAACCCTGTCGCATAACGTTGATCATTAATTTTAGCGTAATTTCTTTCATATGGTTTGATGCTGTCATTATGACAGGGTTCCATAGTGGCTTAACAATTAAAGTCCTTGACTGTACATCGCGAATCTGAT
This sequence comes from Acleris laterana, assembly GCA_963966035.1. Classification (NCBI taxonomy): domain Eukaryota; kingdom Metazoa; phylum Arthropoda; class Insecta; order Lepidoptera; family Tortricidae; genus Acleris; species Acleris laterana. The sequence continues at coordinate 16,687,903 of OZ014448.1, forward strand.
CACCTTACGTTCGTCTAGGACGTCTCCTACCGACATCTCCGCTCACTCTTGCTCGCCATATCTCTTACGTAACTCTTTTTTCATCCATCCTTTCTAAATGACTCAACCATTTTAGCGTATACTTCGTTTCGATTTTAGTCACTACATCTTCTTTTAATTCACATCGTTCTCGGATCTCGCTATGTCTTACACTACCATTCTTACTCCACACATACTTCTTAGAACTCTCATTTCAATTGCATTAATCCTGTTTTTTTAATTTACCTTTTCTTAGAATTAACATTAACAAACATATTGATTGAACAATTTAACTATTCTACTGGTACTCGGTGAAACCAAATTGTTTTTAATGTTTGAGTGTTTATACACTGACCCACAAAACTAAGTATAGTAGAACACATTACAACCGATATGGCGTGTCGTGAATCTTCGTTCGCGCAGACACGAACAACGATTCCGATGATTTCCGAGAGCACGATTAAAACTCACGGTCAGACTTGGACGTAATAGCTATATGTATTATAAGATGCAAATTAAATTGCATCTATTTTTTCCATCTCACTCACGCACGTTTGACGACTGACTGAATGACACGCGGGCGCGCGTCAACATGGCGTCACTAATAACCAATAATAGCACAGAATACAACCGCGCAACGCGTGGATCATGCTGATTGGTCCCCGCGCTTTGAAAAAATGGCATTTGTGCAGGTACACCGGTAAGTCATATCGGTTGTGTTCTACTGTGTCACACTTTTAATATAAAGTTCATTGATATGTGATACTTAGTTTTGTGGGCCAGTGTATTTGCATCGTATTGTACACGTTATAATACTTATAGCTCTTACGAGTATTTACTTGAATTATGGCAGCCACGTTAAAGACAAAACGATAACATTTATTTATTTCGTTTCACACCCCGCCGAAGACAATTACCAAAAAAAAATTAAGAGTGCGTAATATTATAATTTATCAAAAAGTAGGGTTATTCCCACCTGTAACCACCAATTTGTTACGACTGGTAACAGCTAGGATTTTTTCCCCACCACTGGTATCTACTGGGGATAAAAATTCCTAGCTGTCACCACTCAATCACCAAATATTTTAGTGGTAACAAATGGGAAAATATTCCCACAAAAAAAATCCCAGCTGTTATCAGTGGTAACAAATTGGTAGTAACAGGTGAGAATAACCCAAAACGTACAACTAGTGTAAGGCTGAGCTATTGCTTATTTTTCTTGATTAAAAATGAAGGTGACGTTTCTTTGTTGCAACTTGACAAAATTAACATTATTTATTTAAGGTAATAACAACTTCAGGACTACAAGCATTCTCGCCCCGGCTTTGCTCCAATTTCACAATAATTGTCGCCCAGCTGGTATTAAATCCCTGAACTCACTGGATTACGTAAATCAAATTATTTTTGAGGGCTTCCCTTCATTTCGGATCGTTTGTGGAATAAATTAAAAAAGGTCGTTGACTTAAACAGGCTGTGCCGAATATTTAATATATCGTCTAACTATTTTATCCATAAATTGCGGATATCTTTCCGCTGTCTGTTCGCTTAGATCTTTTAAACTACTGAACGGATTTTAATGCAGTTTTCAGCAATAGATAGAGTGACTGAGTGCTTCAAGAAAAAAGTTTTTATGTATAATAAGTTTTGGATAATGTACGGGTGTTACAGAAAACTCTCATAAAACGAAGCGAAGCGAGGGCGAGTCGCTAGTTTTCTTTTAAACTTCAGCGATACGGAACCCTCGGTGCGTGATTCCGACTCACACTTGACCGGATTTCATTTAAAGTAAGTACAGTTTTTATTTTGTGGCATAGAGAAGACAAACGAACAGGCCACCTGATGGTAAGTGGAAACTGTGACCCATGGACATTAGCATTCACAAGACTGCAATGCAATCCTAAGACTGCAAGTGCGTTGACAACCCTGAGGACTAAGATGGAATGCCTCTATGCTAGTCTTTTCACCGGCTGTCTTATCCCCCAAACCGGAACACAAAAATGCGAACACTGCTGTTTGGCGTTAGGTTAATGGATAAGATGGTGGTAGCGATCCGGACGGACCCTGCACAAGGTTCTACCACCCGCAAAACAGTCAACCAATTTGAACCATAGGCTACTATGCACCTATTTCAAAGCGACATAATTATTTAAATCGTAAGAGACTTCTTAAGAATTGAACTAAAACGTCACTTTGCCAAAGTTCCAGCGGCGTATAATTCAATTTCGACCTGTATGTATACGCATATACTTCAAAGATTAATTATATGTGAAAATACCATATTGTAGGTGTCCCACGGTACTTAAGAAATGTCTAGACACTTTCAAAGTAGTGTGTGGCACTTTGTACAGCCAAGTCTTTTCAGTAAACTCTAGAAAATTATACATACATACATATACATAAACTCATGCCATTATTCCCAGAGTGGGGTAGGCAGAGCTACAAAATTTCCAACAACTATAAAAACTTTTTGATAATTCTGTAACCACATTTTGCACACTTAGGCGAAGATGTTTACCAGTGTATTCGTGACAGGTTGCAAGCCCATCGCGTAACAGTACTACAAGCCTTTATTACCTTAGTCGGCTTTTACGACATCCACGGAAAGATACGGAGTGGCACTATTCTAATCCGGCTACCATAAGGGGAAAATTATAATAAGTGACAAGTTAGGGAAAAGCACACAGACATTGTTAGGTAGCTTAAAATTGAATACAAAGTGTTGCCAACTCACAAAATTGGCAAGAAACCTAATAAACTCTTGTAAGGCATTGTGAGAACCTACAGAGGAATATCAAACTTCAGCGCTATCAAACGAAATTTTGCGGAAAATGTAAGTGACCCATAATAGCGTAAATTGTCTAAATAAAATGTTTCAGAAAAAAAAGAAGAAAGTGAGCCAAAGCACCATAGGAAAGGTAGTGACAATATCTCTTTGTCTATCGTTTCCGAACGAGTTTCAAAATAAGAGAAAGGAAGGTGGTTAAGACTGCGCCGAGCGTACGCCGGCTGTACAGTGGCGCCCTCATTACTATTATTGTGTTTTCTAATTTACTAAAGTATTTTCTTGAAATTGGATGGTACGTTTTTGTACTACAAATGAAAACACAACTTATATGGTATATCACATAGTTTAATAACAATTCAGCTTTGAGCTCTCAACTTAACGAAAAAAAGTGGCCACCTTTTCCCGTAAAGCTGACTACTCAAAGGGTAATTGTTATTAAAGTTTGTTACGTATCCCATTAATTGCGTTTTTAGTTGCGCTACAAAAAAGTATCGTCTGATTGCAAAATTCTTTACATACATACATACATTAAATCACGCCTGTTTCCTAGAGGGGTAGGCAGAGACCACTTCTTTCCACTTGCTACGATCTTGACAAATTTCTTTCGCTTCTTCCACATTCATACATCGAGTCATGCACGCACGTCGGTTTCGGGTACTTAAGATTCGGCCCTTTTCCAGTATTTCACCGATTTGACTCGAAAAAGTAAAAATTCTTTAGTTAATTAGAAAACACAATATTAGTGATGAGGGCGCCACTGGACGCTCGACGTTTGCTCGGCGCAGTCTTAAACATGAACAATATGAATATTTTGACAGAAACGTACCTGAGGTAATACTTTGTTAAGTAAGCACGCGGACCAAGATTTATTATAGGTTTATTGCGCGTCTAGGCTGACATTTATTCCAGTTTTTATGGACACTTTGTCTGAAATATTGCTGTGTCACTCCATTTCGAAACTAGAGTTAGTTAATGGTTATAGGATGGTACACGTAAGTTGTGAAAACCTTTCTACGGTAGTGTTTCAAGCCACTGTACAGTCGTAAGACAAAGCTCTCATTACATCGGTGGAATTTAGTTATTCAATTTTAGTTACAGTTGTAGAATCTCTAAAATTCAGTCAGTCGTTTATCGTTATTCCATAGGGAACTTTATTATTTCCTGGGATAAAAAGTAGCCTATGTCCTACTCTAGAGTATATTCTATATCTTTGCCTCATCTCATCAAGATCCGTTCAACCGTTATGGTGTGATTGAGTTACAAACATCCAATCTTTCGCATTTTTAACTATATACCCTATGACACTCACAATTAACTTGGCTTTCTATTCGTAAAAGTTTTTTTATGATCGGTTCAGTAGATCCAGAGGATTACCCCCTACAACCTCACAATCTTTACCTCCTTATAATATTAGATAGACTAATAATATTTAACTTACTTCTTACTCAAAGGACTGAGCTACATGTATAAAAATTCCATGATTTTAATGGCAAGGGAAAAACAAACCAACACACAATAATATATATTTAATATGTCAAAACTAAGTATTAACAAGTAACAAAATATTCCGTCGAATTGAAAAACTCTTGAAGGCATACAATAGAACCGCCTTTATCACCAGACTTTTTCAAATTCATATTTTTTACTTTATATAACCCACCAACCGAGCGATCCATGACTTCCTGAAGTGCCCGTTTGTCACAACAATCTCTTTATCCCTTGACGTTTATACCGCCAACTGCGTCACTGAATCATTCATTTTTACAGATGGCCGCTAAGCATTAGTTTTTAAATTGTATTCAAATGACTGGCATAGCCGGTTACCGTACTTTACTACATTAACTGTTTTGCGTTACAATGTTTTGACAATTTTCAAAAATCAAGAATCTTGTCTTCAGCCGTAATACCCGACCTATTAAGATGATCATTGAAAATGATAGAGCCACGTTACCGATAAATACTTTATAAATTCGCGATGGCCAGTAAGGTCACCTGGTTGGATCCCCTACCTATTAATTTTGTACCAGGGGGATCCTACCAGGTGATCTTACTGGCCATCGCGTATAAATTAGGTTCCTACGAGGGCTGTTTGATAAGTACCCGTTTTCTAAATATATTAATATCACTGGCCGAAAATAAGTATACCACCTTTTTAAGCCATTTTTCAGAGGCGGGAAAATGAAAAAAAAAATGGCATTATTTTGTTTTTTTTCTCATTTGACAGCGATTTAGTGAAAGGGTGAACTTAAAATTGTTAAAATGGAGAAAGAACAGTATCGGTCTGTAATTAGATTCTTGTTTTTGGAAGGAAAAACCTGTGATGAAATAAAAGTAAGCATGCAAGCGGTTTACCATGAATGTGCTCATTCTATGACAATATTGGTATAACGAGTTTAAGCGGGGGAGAACAACCGTCTTTGATGAGGATCGCCCAGGCCGGCCAATTGAGGTGACTACAGATGATATTGAAAATATCGTTTTAGCCGACCGCCGAATTAAACTTCGAGAAATCGCTGATGCTGTAAACGTTTTAATCGAGAGGGTACAACACATATTAGAAGACAAATTAGGTATGAAGAAAGTATCGGCGAGGTGGGTGCCGCGTTTACTCACGGGGGAGCAAAAACGGAACCGACTGACTACTTCGGAGCAGTGTTTGGCCGTGTTCAAACGTAACCCGAAGGAGCTTCTGCGTCGTTTCGTGACCGTGGACAAAACGTGGGTTCACCACTACACCCCGGAAATGAAAGAGCAGTCGAAGCAGTGGATTTTACCGGGTGAACCTGCTCCAAAGAGAGCAAAAACCGTCCCATCGGCTGGAAAGGTTATGGCGACTGTTTTTTGGGATTCGCAGGGTATTATACACATTGACTACTTAGAAAAGGGGAAAACGATAACAGGGCAGTGCTATGGCAATTTATTGCATGAATTTGACGCCATGTTGAAGGACAAACGTCCCCATTTAAAAAAGAAAAAAGTACTGTATCATCACAACTACGCCCCGGCTCATTCATCCTGAGTTGTGACAGCTAAATTAGCACAGTTACGCTACGAACTACGGCCCCACCCCCCGTATTCTCCAGATTTGGCCCCATGCGATTTCTTTTTGTTTCCCAACCTAAAAAAATGGCTCGGTGGTAAGCGATTTGGATCAAATGACGAAGTCATTACCGCCACAGAGGCATATTTTAATGACTTTCCAAAATCACACTTTTTGGATGGGTTATTGAAGCTTGAGTATAGGTGGAACAAGTGTATAGAGTTAAAAGGACTACGTAGAAAAGTAAATGCATAAATACAAAAAAAAAAGGTTTTTTTCCATAAACGGGTACTTATCAAACAGCCCTCGTATATGTATAAATAGCCCTCTCACAAAACCAATGACTGAGACGAAAGCACGTTAAAGTCAACTGGCGCATGACGGGCGAGTCAGTCCAAAACCATTCATTTGCCATTTAGTTACCGAAATGTACGATGTAATTACCAAAAAGAAGGACATATAATTTTATCGAAATACCTTTCAACGAATGTATGTATTACACAGAATCTTGATTTCATCGAAAGGCATTTCTCACTCTATGATTTTGTTTGTTGGTCGTCACGAGTCAAATCGAACCTACTACTTTAAGTAATGATTAAGATATCTTGGAAACATCGGGATTTCAACAATAAATAGCGTTCGATGAAATGATAATCGATGAAATGAAATTCGATAAGATGATGGTTAAGCAACAAAAAATTTTTTTTTTATGGAATAGAGAAGACAAACGAGCACACAGGCCACCTGATGCAAGTGGAAACTGTCACCCAGACTGCAATGCAATCCTAAGACTACAAATGCGTTGCAAACCCTGAGGACTAAGATGAAATGCCTCTATGCTAGTCATTACACCGGCTATCTTATCCCCGAACCGGAACACAACAATGCGAACACTGCTGTTTGGCAGTAGGTTAATGGATAAGATGGTGGTAGCGATCAGGACGGACCCTGCACAAGGTCCTACCACCCGCAGTTTATACCTTTCTCAAAATATTTCCGATACTTTCCCATAAATTTCACGTTACAGCAGACATCCAATTCGTCAATTATGGAGTTTAAATTTTACAATATTTCAAACTCAAAATGCAGAACTGTCGATATCTTTGCATAAAATACAAGGGGGGTATTCCGTACAGCAACCACAGTTTTAAGTTGGTCGTTTTCATCAAACCATTCATATTCTATCTAAAGACTCTTAGCAATTACTTGTAAGCAAAGGCCAATGATTCTGGACGCTCTAACCAAACAGAACCAGCTTATTTGAACCTGCCATTTCAAGTATTTGCTATAACTGTAAAGATCAAGATATTATGGTGTCTCAATACTTTTCTCCTCAGACGCTATAGAGAGTAATACCAAAGTACGGCATGAATACCAAATGGCCTTTAATGGATCGCTAAAAGTATTTCAGGAAGAAAGTTAAGGGAATTTTGAATTTTCTGAAAAATAATAAGGAGATTTTATGGTAGGATGAGCAAAGATATAAACAAATTAGTACTGTTTGACAAATAATCAAATATGTGGTGTGTTTTTACTTATTACATCCCTCTGCACTAAGCCCAGTAATATAAATGCGAAAGTTTGTGTGTTAGTTGGTTTTGTTACTACTTCTTCCTTCAACGGCTGGACGTTGAAACGACTTAAGACTGCATCGAGCAAACGCCGAGCGTCCAGTGGAAGGAGCCCTGATAACTATTATTTTGTTTTCTAATTAACTAAAGAATTTCCTTGCAATCAGACGATACGTTTTTGTAGCGCAAGTAAAAATACAATTTATGGGATACGTAACAAACTTTTCATCACACTTGCTCGTAAAGAGTGTCCTAACATGCTAGAAAAATCGACCGTAAATCCAAAATAATACCCGCGGGCCTTTTTTTTTAACATTACGTTACTTGTCTTAAGTGCGTAATAGCTTTTTTTTTAAATATTATACGTGGACTCAAACTATTACAATACGTCAGGACCCCAATTCTTGTGCCATTCGATATGAAGTTTCATTCGAGATGAAATGTCAGTTGAATACTATTTCCTAACAATCTCGCATAACAAACTATTGATCTCATATGTCACTAGAATCGGACTCCGAACACGTTTGACATTATCTGTGGTAAGTCACAGACAATGATGTAGTCTGCCGCTAATAAGTTAAAAATATGATCTTTTGTCTGATTTTATTTCATTTCCTCGCAATTGTGATGAAAAACATTGTATGTTACACGGGTGGTAAAGGAAATACAAAGCTCGAGTCATTAAATTTAAGTAAATTTATTAAATTAAATTCTAACAGACTCTCGTTTGTTATTCTTTCTTTACCACCCTTAATACACAATGTACTATTAATAACAATTTACCCTTTGAGTAGTCAGCTTAACGGGAAAAGGTGGCCACTTTTTTTCGTTAAGTTGAAAACTCGAAGGTGAATTGTTATCAAACAATGTGATGTACTCTATAAGTTGTATTTTTATTTGTAGTACAAAAACCCACCGACCAATTTCAAGAAAATACTTTAGTTTATTAGAAAACGCAAAAATATTAATGAGGATGCCACTGTTCATCCGACGTTCGCTCGGCGCAGTCTTAACGACGAGTTGACGATGAATACAGAGGCTACTTTTTATTTTGGAAATTTTTAATATCGATTATCAAAATCTACGCGCAGGCGCAGGCAAAGGTAAGTAATGAATAAATACCACTGGACTTTCACACAAAAAAAGATAAAAGACATTTATTTATTCAGTAAGTAGGTCGTACAGGCACTTTTACACGTCAAGAATCTACCAGCGCTTCCCAAGAGGAGACACTGCTGAGAAGAAACGCCGCAAGAAACTCAGCAGTCAGTCATTTTTTAAACATATTACAATGGTACTACTTAATCTAGCATTACATAAAGCAATAAATATTAAATTCAATCAGCAGGAAAACATGCCAAAAATCTTACGTGAGAGATAAAGGAAGAAAAAAGAGAATTAAAAAAAAAACATAATATTTAAATCCCAAATTAAGCTCGGGGCTTGTGCTATGGATACTAAACTATTTATTGATAAATTTTACAATAAGAATCCTGTCAAAATGACGTCTTCAAGTCATTGGAAAGAAATGAACGTCAAAATTAAATATTCGCTTGGTGCGAAAGGAGTCTACAGTAGCTTAATAATAAAAGTTAGTGACTGTAAAGAAATCCTTAACTAGTACCAAGTGTAATCTCCCCGTTAAAACATTAAAATAAAGTAAGTGGTGTAAGTTTGAAGAATTGAAAAGAAAAGTTTTATTTTAAATTTAAGCCTTTCAAAGACCACATTTTATTTGAAAAGGAAACAGCCTTATAAATGTCTAACACTTGTTTTATCGCAACCTTTATTCCTTTTTCATTGACAGTTGTCATGTCCGAACAAACTAGAGGAAAATAAAAGAAGGTGTAAAAGTTTTACCGTGAAAAGAGAAAAAACTTAGACCTCCAGACAAGACCCCTACTATTGGTTTTTATTTTGGTAAGTACATTAAAGTTAGACGACGAGTATAGACGTAAAGTATTTTTTTCAACAAATGCAATTACAGTCAACAGTATAAATAAGTGATCATTTATGTACCTTGTCTTGTAATTAATTCTAATTAATAGTGTCCTCACTAACTTAGCCAAATAATCTTAAATAGATAAAGATTTAGGCTAAGCAAAAATTGTAAACTCAACACAAAATTTGAAATAAACAGATTTTATTATTATTATTATTATTATTGTCACTTTAGCGTCGTGTTTGAAATGTTATACAACATTGTGAAATGTTTGAAAGCAACAAGGTACAGAAATGATCACTTCCCAGCAAACATTTTTGGTAAAAATAACGATAAAACCACCTATTATAGGTCGCAAATCTGACAGTGACCAAAATGAGTTACCTCGAATCGACGTGGAATCCACGTGGAGTCCACCTAAGTGGGGAAAAAAAGCACGTGCCGGCTACGTCGATTCCACGTAAATTTAGTAATTGCGACCTAATGGTTACTACATAGGTGATGTTTGCGACGTGGATTAAACGTCGCCACGACGTGTCATGTGGTTGCAATGTACAAAATTGGTAAGACTTACCATTTTTCAACATGATTTCAACGTGTTTTTTACCATTTATTTACCCAGAAAGGTTATTTTTTATGAAATATCATGCAGAGAAAGAGACAAATATATTACGAGAGTATTATCTTTTCGCTTACAAACAAAATGTCTAACTAAAAATCAATCTTAAGTTTTGCAACGAGAATGGCGGCCATTACTTGGCGTAAAACAATTATTTAGGTCGATTACGCAGGAATTATACGATAAAATCTTGTGCGCTGAAAATTTTCTCGTGCAGTATGTTAAGTTTTTATTCAAAACTACTGATGGATTTTCGAAATACTTAAGTATTACTTTTTTTAAGCTCATAAGTAGTATATATTGCTTGTAATTGGGGTTCGTAAATTTGTGTTCCGTGTTTGTAAATATATTAAATTGACTTTATATAATTTTTCATGTAAATGAAACTAAATGTACCATTAGATTTGATTGTTATAGGTATTACAATATACCTAAATTATGCAATTTGCAATAACACGTCCTAATTATAACAAAACAAAATGTCGGCTCGACCAAGAAGTTAAAATTTACCTAAAAATACGACGTACTGGTATTTAAGTCAATTTCACGTAATAATATAGGTACTTAATTCTGCGACCTAATGGTGCAGAGTAACCGTTCCAGGTCGAAGCGACCGCCATCACAACGTCGCTGTGTCCGCTTCTTCAGTAATTGTTTGACAGCGCGGGCGTAGATGGTGTGCTTACGATCAGAGGTGCCGAGGGTGAATATTACGCAAAGAGGTTCCCCAATAATTAAGTTATAATATGACATGTGACAATTAAAATTTTGAAACTTTTTCGAGTCATAATGTTTTTAGTGATAATTATTTTAACTGATTGTAGGTATGCTTAGTTTAAAACATATCTGCGTACCTACAGTCTGTGAGCACTTCGATGCTTCGGGTTTGTACTTCTCTCTCACTCGCTCTTAATAAGAGCGTATGAGAGCGAGTGTGAGACAAGTACAAACCCGAAGCATCTTCTAAGTGCTATCGCACTGTACTTAACGCATCTACGCAATATAGTTACCTAAATATTTATTTTTAATTGACTCCAATTTGGTTTTAGGTGTTTATTGTTGCAAAAATTACATATAAGATAGTGGCCACCCAGTCCCGAAGGGGACTGGAAATAACGCTTTGCCGTTCGTGGGGGAGGAGAACCGCGTTCTGTCGTGGCCTCCTACGATGGTGAGCCGGCTGCAGAAAGATGCGGAAAGTAATCCGGAGCCACACTGGACGAAATACAAATGCGTTCCAAAGAATGCGTTCTAATGTACTCATCTCCAGAGTCTTCATTTTCCGATTCTTTGTTTGCACCGATTTCATTGCCATCTCTCATCTCATCTATATTATCAGATATTTTATTTCCTAATTCATTATAGTACGAAATACGAATCCATATAATCAAGATCTTTGCCTGTGTGTGTCATTGAAACGGTATTAGTATCAGTACTATCAGTAGATTGACACAAAGTTGAATATTCATGAAAACTGGATTTAGAAGGTAATTCACACTTTTGTTCTTCTTTTAATATTTCACTTTGAATTTTCATATTACCCTTACACTTCCTATAGTAACTGCTGGAATGTCTATATATTTTTTTGTCTTTGGCCATTGTAAATCCAACACTACTTTTGATTTAAAAACGAGATAACTATTGGGTAAACACGTCCTATTTCACCGAGAAATGACTTATTTGTGAGTAAAATAAACTTGACCTGAAGTCGCCTCTCAAACTTCAACTTATGAGTTATTTTTAGGGTTAATTTGACTATTAGGTTATGTAAATGAAACCTTATGGTATTTTTAGTACCTTACAAGTGTTTATAACTTTGTTAGTCTCAAGTTGGTATTTATGGAAGGTAATATTTACTACGAAATTGGTAGCAAAAGCTACTTAAATCGTTGACCTAAAGGTCCCCAGTATAAGAAAAAAATACGTCACATATACACCTATTACGAGTATGCACCTAGAAGTATATATTAACTATTGGTCGAGTTTCGAAGTTAATTTTACCTTATATTTTGCTCATTCTCAACCTTTAAGTTTCTGACTTTATGGTGTACTGGTTAAGGGAAATTTACGTTTTAAAGGCTCTATATTTTTACCCGGAAGTATTAATGTACGATATGTGAATTTATGTGGTGCATATAATGTAATTTTTACCTAAATTAGTAATATATTCTAGAGCCTGGGAAAAAGCACTTAGAATGTTTGCTGGGTTTATTTATGCTATTGATTGTTATTTTATTGGCTTCTTAACGTAAAAACGACCACCAATAAATATAATATTTGCTCGTACTATAAAGACAAATTAAAATATATGATGTTTATGCGCGAATTTTTATTTTGTTGCCGATGCCTTTTTTTCTCACATTTCAATAAAATTTGGTGAGTTGGTAAAATTTGATTTTTTGATCATGGTAAGCCTATTTGACGCTGTCCTACAAATTTTCCAACTACGTTCCACCACATTCGTTATGAAAATTTCCATACATTTTGTGTAACTTAATGGGAAAATTTGTAAAACGTCAAATAGGGCTTACCATGATCATAATAACAAATTTTACTAACTCACCAAATTTTATTGAAATCTGAGAAAACACATTAAAGAGAAAAATACAATGCCCGCGCTGATCAATGGGAACCAAACTAGGCTAATTACCTTAACTAAGCTAACCTATATCAACAACATTTTAGGGCATAACTATTTCATATTAATAAGGTAACTTGTTACTACTACTGCCTATGCTCTCAAGCTAAACATCTTCCAGCCATTACAAGCCTTTAATATTGTAATCATAGGTTGTATTAAGGTTCTAATCATGCCTTAACCGCTTGTAATAGACTGTTAAGGTTATCGGATTCCCTGTAGGGATTTAATCGGAAGGGTGTGGGATAATCCTTAGAGAGGATTACGGTTACCATCCTTGTTTATATAATGGATCGATAATAGAATGGTTTAGGCTTCAATCGTGTAAATAGTAGATTGTTCATCAAGGGACTAAAACAAGCCATAATGACACGAGATCTTTAACCACCCAAGCGGGCGAGGGTGGCTATAGTTCGAGTGTCGTTATAATTGACAAGATTTCATATTTTCAAGACTTTAATTTTATTCGTTTTATAGATACTGTTTGGAAGAAGGAAGACACTAATAGTTTTAAATTTTTTGTAGAATGAATAATTAGTTTATTATTAATTTATTAAGATGTACTTGTTCTAAAAGGGCGTAACTTCATTTCTGCGACACAATGGACATATTACGTTAGTCCAATCTGTATATAAAAAAGTATCATGTCAACCGATAATTCTCTAAGTATCTATCCATCTGTCAATAGTGTCAATGTCAAATTTGAAGTATGATAGCTTTTTTTCTCGTGAAAAAGGCAATGGTATTATAACTATTCAGGCATAGTATTGGTAAAACTCGATTTTTAATTTAACTTACTTGTAATTTTGTAAATAAAGAAAAATAAATCTAAATAAATATTTTGCCGTGTTCAGGAGGCAAAACCCTTTCGATTCGTATAGTAATTTGCAGGTGTCACCAAAATGAAATGTTGGCAATTGTTTAGTGTCGCGTTAAATACTCTACTTTTCGCTTTGAGTACAAGGAAAATAATGATTTTGCTGAGAAAACCTACTGTGACATACAAACAGATATCGAAGTCTCACCATAAGGGTTCCTTTTTTACCATTTTGGTACGGAACCCCAAAGAGAAGGTTTCGCCAATTAACAACAAAACAATACATGATTATGACGAACAATGATCATGTCGCACAATATAGACCCATTCATACGTTGATAAATAAGATAAAAGATAAAAGACATTTATTCAGTAAGTACGGGCACTTTTACACGTCAAGATTCTACCAGCGCTTCCCAAGAGGAGACACTGCTGAGAAGAAACGCCGCAAGAAACTCAGCAGTCAGTCATTTTTTCAACATTATTACAATGGTCCTATTTAATCTAGCATTATATAAAGCAATAAATATTAAATTCAATATAATATCAAATAACATGCGTAGATCAGCAGGAAAACATGCCGAAAATCTTACGTGAGAAATAAAGGAAGAAAAAAAAACTAAAACCCACCTACTCATATTGCTTAAAGTAACCTTCGATTCCATTTATCGACACATTTTTTAATCGAACATTTAGCGAGAACTCGTAGTTTCAAAGTAAAGTTCAATCGCAAATAAAAACTCTAGTTGTGAACCGCAGTGGAAGTGACAGTTTTGTTTTACCTATAAGTACTTGCATACAATTTAAAATTTAATAAAGGTATTTTACTAAATGTAACGCATGCAAGACGTTTCAAAGGTTGTCTCAAGTTTAAATTTCAAAACCAATGAAAATTTAAAAAACCGTTTCTGGCATGTCGGGCCACGTTCGGTGTAAAGTTTGGTCGGTGAAGTAGGTACCGTTTAGACATTCCAGTAGCCATTTTGTAGTTTTCATTATCAGTTTTACTTCACCAAATGATGTCTAATAGTATAGGTAGCCATTATTATTGTACTACCATTTGTATATTTAACTTTGTGATTCGTTTTATTATTATTTGTGTTTTTTAATCCATTCATTTATGACATTGGCTTTTGCTACATTTATTTTTTTGTTTTTACTTCTTTGACGATCATAATATTATGAATTCTGTGTAATTGACATGTGTGCAATATAACTGTATTTTATATTATCAAATAAATAAATCTAAATCTATATTATTTAGGGTGGCGGCGGAATAGGCAAAGTAATTTTAAGTAAACTGATGCAAGTTTACATAAGACTTAAGATAAGTTTTAAGTATATTTTTGTAAGAAACCAACCACTATAACCATTACTCTCTAATTTATTTAACCAAAGATTACTAGAAAATAAATATATTAATTCATTCATTCATTCATAAAAATAATGTTTACCTATTTAAAACTTTCAACATAAAATATTTTCAACATGATCAGATATACCATTTTTGAGTTATTGCCGAAAAACTGCGTATACCAACAAAATAACGTAAGTGCCATGAAGATACGCTCTTTTGCTAGTGCACTTTATCATTGTTTTTTTTTAGATAGTTTTTGTGTAGTTACGGCTTCGGAACCCTACACAGCATAATTAGAAATGCTTCATGCCCGGTTGTAATTTATTTATACTTATAGACTGAAGCTATCGATTTTACATTTAGAATAGTAATACTCCAGAAACCTGTAGGTATGTTTAATGTGATGCATACACCAAACCACTCACTCACACACACACAAATACTTACACATATACACCACATTAAGTTGCTGAATAAATATTAACCAAACAAATGGCAAAGATTTTATTGTACGTACCTATCAAACTCGTATAAATACATAGGAATATACCAATTATAAAAACGCGGAAAGATTGAGGTAGTTGTGTTACAATTGAATTATTTAGTTTGTACAGATAGCAAATTTTACTCGTTATTAATTAAAAAGAAACACTTTATAAAATTTACAAAATGCGATAACGTTTCTCTCCCCATAAACAAGAAGGGCCTAACGCACTCGCAATCACAATCGTTTTCATTTTGAAAATCGAAGGTTTTGAATTCGATTACGACACGACGTTATGATTCAAGTCGAATGAGGTGTCAAGTCAATTGTTTTATAATTATAATTTGATCCCGTTTACGGGACTTCAGATTTTCATTAAAGGGTGAGACACATCACCCGGAGCAAAATGTTTGAATGTTTTTTAACAGCTTTTTAACGGCTACGAGATAAACAACTTTTCAAAATCCTCCGATATTAATTTTGATACACATACACGTCCAACTTAAGCGTATTTTTTTAACTTGAATGCTCAAACATTGAATATTCCACCACTTAACAACAATAAGTGTTTTTGCCCTCCAATAACGGCTAAGTGCTGTCACTAAAGCGGTTGAACTCAAATGGACCGTCGCGTCGCTTTCTTATATAAATCCTTTTACAGTTATTGGGTGCGATTCTCTTAAAAACGCGGTCGTTCGAACGTACCAGTGAATGTCGCAGCGGCGACTTTGAGTAGTTCTGTCAGAGCGAACAAAACACATTTTAGCGCGTGCATTTTCAATTAGGCAGCCTTATACGTTCGATTTCATCAACAGAAGCCATGCTGCCAGATTGAAAATGAATGATGAAATGATTTCGCTCGTTCGTCCGCCCGTCCGTTGTTTTTGAGAGAATAACACCCCAGGGTTAGATTTACGGTATGGTTTGATTAAATTACTATTTTTATTTAAGTACCCAGGTATTTATTTTTCCATATAGGCCATAAGTATTAATGTCGTTGTTTATCGTTGTCTACTAGGTACCCATAGACAAGCCTAGAGCTTAGATTGGTAGTAGGTCAATTTGTGTGAGATTGGTTCCTAATATTTATTTATTTAGTCGCCAAAAAAGCATTCAAACAAAGAAAAGAAAATACTTTTTTTAGTTCTATTTACATCTCAGACAAAACATGTAGATTGTATATGTTATGGAAACTAAGGGTTCCCTTTTTCTTTTTGAATGGAACCCTAAAAAACAGATAAGAAATGAGAACTTAATTTGTAAAAAGCGTAGCATTTACCGCCATCTATGTAATTACTACGAAACTAAATCAAACTACTTACTGAAAATGACGTAGCCTGAAAAGGTAACTTTGGAAAGTTACCAATAGATGTCGCTCTTCAGCCTGCTAAAGCTTCAGTAAGACAGGGTTTAAGTTAGTTCGAACAGATCAATGCAGATGGCGCTGTTTATATACCTTTTATGAATGCTTCTTTACTCTCCAAGTTTTGAACTGTGTATGTATCTATTGAGGATAATAATGTTTTTTTATGGATATGGATGGCGCAATGGATTAACAAGGTATTACCTCGTTAGATTAGAGGTGGCATTATCTATCATCACTACATAGTATAAAACAAAGTCGCTTCCCGCTGTCTGTCCCTATGTATGCTTAGATCTTTAAAACTACGCAACGGATTTTGATGCGGGTTTTTTTAGTAGATAGAGTGATTCAAGAGGAAGGTTTTTATCTATAATACATTTTGTTTTATGTACGTGTGTTATAGAAAACTCAAATAAATCGAAGCGAAGCGAGGGCGGGTCGATAGTACAGTCAAGGACTTTAATTGTTTAGCCACTATGGAACCCTGTCACAATGACAGCGTCAAACCATATGAAAGAAATTACGCTAAAATTAATGAACAACGTTTTGCGACAGGGTTCCATAGTGGCTTAACAATTAAAGTCCTTGACTGTACTACATAATTATAATGTATAATAATATTATAAAGTTGAAGAGTTTATTTGTTTGTTTGCTTGCTAATCTCAGGAACTACTGGTCCGATTTGAAAAATTATTTCAGTGTTAGATAGCCCATTTGTCGAGGAAGGCTACTCTATAATTATTATACTAAACCGAAGCGAAGCCAGTCGCTAGTACATTATACTACGGGCATTAACATTAGCGACGAAATGTATAATTATATTTACTTGCAATAAGTACTTATATACTTTGTAAAGATTGCTAATTTATAAATATGTTAGGTTTTTTTAAACATATTTATATTGTAAAAGCGAAAGTTTGTGTCTTTGTTGGTTACTACTTAAAGCGGCAACGGCTGAATGCGTTTAGATTAAATGGAGATAGCTTATACCCTAAATTAACACTTAGGCTACGTTTCATCTCAGACTTTTTGAAGTTCCCGAGGGAATAATGATTATTAAAATCTATGCGGACGAAGTCGCGGGCGGAAGCTAGTTATTTAAACACCTTGATCATATTTTTTTTGAAATGTAGTTCTTTTCTTCGCAATGGTGAGCCGGTTCAACAAGTTAAAGGTTCACTTTTTTATATTTTTTGTAACTATTTTTCTATGCTCTTTATGAAACTAAAGAGGTTTGAACACACGTCATTTTCCAATTTTGCGAATAAAAGGGTTAAATAAATTGGTTGTGTCCAACAGTAATAATTTTACAACAAGACAATCATATCTCAACCCGCGCGCTATTTGGGTCTAAGAGGTATATTAGGTACCTAAAATCTAAACCACGTTTATTTACATTCAATATATTTAATTAACTCCGTCGGTAAAATATCGCAGATGAAAAAACCCATTATGTCAACTATATCCTCAAATGTAGAGGAAAATGTCAGTTTATTTCTGTAATGAATTATTTTAGCTCAGTCGTGAATAATACTGTTACCAAGAATGTATGTGAGGAGGATTTGTTTAGTATTTCTACTGTGTTTTTGTACATTAATTAAAAGTGAGAGCGGTAAGTGAATACTCGTAATACTCTGTGCGTAATACAGTACCCCTACCATGAGTTACAATTGCCGTACTTGCTAGCGAGTCGAATGGTCTGTCCCTTGCACTCTATAACAATACTGCGAGATCTGAGAGCGACAGAGCATTCGACTCGCTAGCGAATACGTTAATTGTACCTCATGGTAAGGGTACTGGGATCCTGTTTTGCGATAGCGTCGATTATTCTGAAGTCATTTGCCTTAACATTTTAGTCATCATTGTAGTAGCCAAATTTTTATAGTAATAAACATATGTAACCTAATAGATACATTAATTCATTTGACCTGCATCGCTTAGTAATAGTAATAATATTTTTTAATGTTAGAGTTAAATGATGTGAATGAAAAAGTAAAAGTAAGCAATTAGATACGACGACGAGTGAAGCGAGAACGTGTTAGATTAAAGGTTAAACTACAACAACTGTCTGAACCGACCCGTCGGCTTTTTGCTCTTTGACTTACGTCAACCGAGGCCTGTGTTCTACTTTGTCCTTCACTACAAAGGGCACTAACTTACATAGTTATTTGGACCTCGAAATACGAGTACATATAGATATATATAATTTATGGTGTTTAATAATATCGGAGCCAAGATATTTAAGATTTAAGTGTTCAGTTTTTGGTAGGTACCAAAAGTACGCTATCTCGGCTCCGATGCACTTAAGAGTAAATTACATAACAAAAAATGTTTATTTTGAATTATTCTATCATAATTTACCACTTTTACTAATGGCCGCTCACCTTGAAAATGTATGACTTTTACAAATAACAACTCATTTACCCGAACCCCTTTAGTCACATTGTTGTAACATGGTAACTGTAACACGGTACCCTTATACGGAAAAAAATCACATCTACTATATGAATTGTATTGCACTTCCAACCTTATTATAACCCTTGAGAGTTTAATATGCTTCTATGAATTAATCGCACTTGTGCCTTTTCTCCGTCCGAGGGCAGTATGGCGTCCAACCTGTCACAAAGGGATCCACAGAAAAACAGCTTTGCAGCACCGAGTACTGCAACACATGCTTAGTGGGACCCTTATTAGTGTCACATTCCACCAATATTTTTTTTAGGTTAAGCGTATTTTTTTTATGTTGGAGGAGGTGTGTTGTCAATAAAGTGTTTTTATTTTTCAGACGAATCAACAGGGGTAAGTTCTCAAAATCACATATTGACGAAACCCCGCATTTTTGGAAAACAGGGGTGTTATTAGTGGTTGTTCTATCCCCACACCGGAACACAAAAATCTGAACACGCTGCTCTCAGTTCTGATATTCTAGAAAACTTGCCTTTCGTTATACTTATTCTAAACTTGTTTCATTATGTACTTAATATTTTAAGGTAATTTTGTATTTCAGCGTATCGTACAAAATGGAGAATGTCAAGCAAAAATAAGTAAGAATTTTCCTTAATTTAACAATTCTTTGTGGTTAATTAAACGCAAATCAAATGACGAATTTTTTTTTTTAGGTAAATGTACAGTGAAACCGGTAAGTCAATGCCTTCCGTCGTTGGATACCATATTCGCAAAACATGACATTCGCAAATCATCATAGTAGCAAGACATCACATTAGCAAAACTTAACTATTATTAAGACATGAAAAAAATACAGTTGAATTGAGAACCTCCTCCTTTATGCTGCCAAACCAAATTTAAACTCCAGTAAGTGACCACTAACACCACCATATCATGGTCTCCGACTTTGAGGAGGTGTTTGAAGTTTGCGTCCAAGATATCGTGGTAGGTTTTTACACTTACTGCTTTTTAATTTTGCACGGCAGTATTGAAGTCGGTTAAAAAACATCGTGACTTAACCTGCATAATTTGAAAAGCTGAGTTTGTAATAGGGTTATTGTACAAAATATTCTAAGGGTCGAAGTTTATTTGAAAATACCTATGTGGAAACCTAATAACTATTTTTCGTATTATGTTCACAGGGTAATCCCGCAATTAGGACAGTGCAGGTAAATAACTAGTACCAATGTACAGTCAGCTGCAGAGATAAGTATACCCCCTGCATAGGAAACTTGTATGCAGGAGGGTATACTTATCTCTGCAGCTGACTGTACATACTATAAACAGTAATGGCGGCAGAGTTAAAGCAATTATTCACTTCTCATTGTCTTAAAATGTTACTTTAGTCTCCGTCTCTACACATCGGGACTAAAGCTCCTTATTAATCCCTAGGGTTTTTTTTTAATTTACTTTGGGACCCCCTAAACAGCCAATCACGGTGTTTGTGAAATGGATCATTTTTTGACCGTGGAAATTACCTAAAAATGATAACTGATCAAAAATACGAAAAAATAACTATTTAATTTCGTGCCACAAAATGATTACAAAGTTAGTGTTTTGGTATTCAAATATTTTTTAGTTTTTTTGTTTTTCTTGCAGACATTTAAAGGTGACAAAGGCGATGTTGGTCCACGGGTAAATAGCTAATTATTTAAGGATTTTTATTTATTTTGAAAATTGGATAAGGTGCGTATTAAATAATGAATCAAGTTTTATATTTATATATCAAGTTGTATTTAAATAGGGTACCTATTATTTTATCGAAACACCTTTCAAAGAAGTTATAATTAAGCAGAATTTTCATTTTATCGAAACTCATTTCTTGTCGCATGTCGCAGTCACAAGTCTAAACTACTAACTAGGAAGAACTACGAATTACTGAACTCGGAAGTTCCTTATACCATGCATCTACAATCAACTTCTCCTCAAGACTGCACCGAGCAAACGCCGAGCGTCCAGTGGCGCCCTCATGACTATTATTGTGTTTTCTAATTAACTAAAGAATTTCCTTGGAACCAAACAAAATTATTGTGTTTGTAGCGCAAGTATAACCACAATTTATGGGATACGTAACAAACTTTAATAACAATTACCCTTTGCGTAGTCAGCTTAACAGGAAAATGTCGCCACTTTTTTCCGTTAAGTTGATAACTCGAAGGATTTTTTTTTATTAAACTATGTAATATACCCTATAAGTTGTAATTTTATTTGGAGTACAAAAACCTTTCGACCAATTTCAAGAAAATACTTTAGTTTATTAGAAAACACAATAATAGTAAGCAGGGCGCCACTGTACATCCGGCGTACAGTCAACCAATTTGATTTCTAGGCCGCTTTGGACTATGGTAAAGTGACGTTGTCAACAAAAATGTAAGAGACTCCCTATGATTTGGTTTACAACGTCACGTTGACAAAGTCCATAGTGGCCTAGGAATCAAATTGGTTGACTGTTCGCTCGGCGTAGTCTAAACTATTTTTTTTTTCTTTGACAGGGTGTAAAAGGCCAAGTAGGTGAGAGAGGCGAACAGGTGAGTAATCATTAAGAAAAAATATTTGTACTTTGTTGCCTCATGGGCTTTAATAACATGATAAAAGGAACATTTGGGTAAGTAATGCGAGATTATAACTTATAAGAACTGATAATAATATAACAGTGACGATATATACGCTCACTTTGTATAAACCTGTTGAGTATAACGTTCGCTGGAAATAATAAACGAAAGATATGACTACAGACTCATCAACAATTTGGTTGTTGAAAATTCTGAAGCTCTAACTGTATGTTATGTAAGATATAATTTCGAAAGAACTATTTCTATAAAGAATAACGTTATGAATACATAATATCGATCAATATAATGTAACTGTTAAAGCGTATAATGTACATGACACCTAAGATAGATTAAATCGTATAAAAATAAATGAACGTATAAAATAAACAGATTTTTGACTTTTTTTAAAAATCCGGTTTTAACCCGATTCGTCTGGTTTGTTGCATTTTCTGGATACTTAAAACAAATTACAATCAAGATTTTCTAAGCAACTAAACAAAAAAACTTCAAAGGTAAAGCCATTAAAAAAAAAAAAAAAAAAAGGTTTTTTTCGATCTTAGGATACCTTACCAATTTTCCCTTTTTGGTAGTTAAGTACAGGAGTAAGAAAAAATACAAAACTTTTAGTCAATTCTATGAATATTTTAGTTGCAGATTTTTCTTTAATTCAACATCTATTTAAACTTTTAGTACTTCAATTTCAAACCAACAATCTTATTTTTAGTGGATTTTTTTTCTTATTAATTAACAGGGAAATGTAGGAGGAAAAGGAGATCCAGGAGAAAGAGGCCATTTAGGAGAAAAAGGCAGTGAAGGACAAAGAGGGGATAGAGGAGAAAAGGGAGATAAAGGTCAATCTGGTGCTGCAGGAGAAAAAGGTGATGCAGGAAATATAGGTGCTGCAGGAGAAAAAGGCAGTAAAGGGGAAGAAGGAATAAAGGGAGGAAAAGGAGATGAAGGGAAAATAGGTGGGATAGGAGCAAGAGGTAGTGCAGGAGAAAAAGGAAATCCTGGGGAAATGGGAGTTAAAGGAGAACCGGGAATTCAGGGAAAAAAGGGAGATGCAGGAGAAAATGGGCTACCAGGTGTAAGGGGAGATGAAGGAAAAAAAGGCAATGAAGGTCAACAAGGAGTCAAGGTATGCATTTTTTTTTAATTCCATTTAAACGTAAGTTTTACCCGTGTGGTGGTTGGGTTAGAATAGTGCCACTCCATATCTTCCCGTGGATGTCGTAAGAGACGGCTAAGGGAATAAAGGCGTATAGGCACTTATTATCATGTGGCCTGTGTGCTCGTTTGCATTCCCCATGCTGTAAAAAAACTCGGTACGAATATAAACAATATTTACTTTTAATTTACAGGGTGACCGCGGCGCACAAGGCGAAATAGGACCTCAGGTAATTTTTTTTTCACCCGCTCCCAGCTTTTGTCTAATGCTAAGAAGCTTCCACAATCTGGATCTCAATAACCATAAAGCAGTATGTCTGTTCCTTGGATATATAAATCTTTACCATATTCCCATAATACTGTTATGGCGGGTCTACACGATGGCCCATCACGGACCAGCGTAAGGACGGAGTGATGCGTTAGAGTGAGATGCAAGAATAATATAATTATGTCGCTCGCTCTAAGGTGTAAATGCGTCCCATACGTTACTCATGATGGCCCATCGTGTAGAAGAACATTAAATTTAAACGACAATTCTTTGCCTCCTGTGACAAGTGATACAACTTGAGTTGTAGCAGTTAACGTGTTCTTTCATGAAACAACTTAAAAAAAAATAACGCATCGTTTGCTCCAACTCCCGTGTTCCTAGGCCTTCTAGTTTCCAAGATACTTTCGTGTAAAATGATACAATTGACCCTTTTTTTACCCATTTTCCGTGTTTGATGATATTTCTCTAGTTAGAACACTTCACAAAACCATAACTATATATTTTTTTTCGTGCCTCATGATATATCTAAAAATGTATTATTAATCACGGTTTGTATGCCTTTAAAAATGTATGTGTCTTTTGATTTAACTCGAGTTATATCATTTATCACCAGAGTTTTGCGTATTTTGAAAGATACAACTTGAGTTAGATCAAAAATTAACCCTATATTTGCTTCAATTGGTATGTGTTAATTGATACAACTCGAGTTATATCAAAAGTCTTCAAATATTTCCTAATCTTTGCAAATGTATAAGTCAGTTGTATCAAAATTGTGAGAATATTAACATCATTTAGAACCTATAAAGTTTGGTGCACAGTGATACAATTACTATAAAATAATAAAATAAGCATACGGGGACAATCTCACACCAACTGAGCTAGTCCCAAACTAAGCTCTAGGCTTATACTTTGGGTACTAGAAAACGATATATTAAATACTTAAATAGAGAAATATACCTTAAATATATATCTAAACAAATCTATTGATACTTACCATAGAACCGTGTCATAAAAAAGTGTAATATGTAAATCGTAAGGTCTACTAATATTACTTTGTTGTGACAGAGTGTTGTAAAGGTTAAGAATAAAATAGTTTATCTTTAATAGTTATGCAAAAAGACACCAATAATAAATATCCGGTTTCGAGATATAGCCGTTGTTAGGTAAAAATATAATTTATTACTTTCTAGTATGTTTTCTTAAACATAAATATCCCAAATTTATAGAAAATAGTATGATGTCCTTTATTAAGCACATGTTACATTAGTAGGTTTTTAAAAAAACAATGTAGTAGGACGTTTTCTATGCAACTAATATTTGCTATATTGCTGTCGATCGTAATTCAATGAAACCGACCATTATTATGGTGATTTATGCTGATTACAATATTGCATTCTTTTAGTTTTTGGAGTACCTATTCGTAGGCTATAGAACTAATATTTGATATCCTGCTTTCGATCGTAATTCAATGAAAGCGACCATTTTTTTAGCTGACTTATGCTGATTACAAAATCGCATTCTTGTTTTAGGAGTATTCATAGGTTTTTAAAAAAAAACAATGTATTTGGACGTTTTATATAGAACTTATATTTTCTATCCTGCTTCCGATCGTAATTTTAATAAAAGCGACCATTTCTTTAACCGACTTAACTGATTACAATATTGCATTCTTGTATTTTTATAAAGAGAGCTATATGCTATATTACTCTAGTTGTCTCATGCTCATTATAAATACAAGATTGTAGTATTTATATAGAAAGAGCTCAATGCTGATTGTAATAAGTAAAACACTCATTTAAATTATTTTTATTTTATCAAAGGTTATAAAAACATTACTGCGAAAACTACCAAACATGAGGTAGAACGAAAAACAAAAATTGCTCAAAGCGACTATCTGCCTAGTCGTTGTAAGTAGTTTACTTACATGAATGTGCTCACTTGATAAGTACATTTGTTTGTATTCCGACTAATCGACTAATAGAAGATTGGCTGTGTTTTGCAGATTAAAAATATCATCTTTTAACGGACAAAATAGACAAAATCAAGTACTTTGGCGGCTTTCGACATTATAGAACCCACATATCGTTATTGGCGGTTTTATACATAATGGTATAATTTAATGAATTGGCGTGGTTGAATAAGTCCCTTTCAACATAACGTAGGTTAAACAATCTAGTTTACGATGGCATAGCTAACTCATTTTCCGAAAAAAATAGTCTGGTGTCTTTCTACATAACTAATGGCCATAGTGTCTCTACGTCATCAAGGGTGGGACCGCACGCTCGCTGTGTTGCCATGAACCGACGCGTAGGTATGATTTCTATTGTAGGTAATTTAATAAATGTTAATATCCTTTTACGGTTGCGATATATTATGATCTACATGTGTGTCGCTTACTAGTTATTAGTGTAAAATATTATGACAAGATAAAAACGGTAAAAATCTCTCGTTGGAGAGAAACAGGTATTTACCAACCAACGTGTTTTATTTTGTGAAGTGGCAGGTTAGTAGGTAAATGCTACTGTTCTGTGGTGACTTAAATTATTGTATCAAATTCAGTATGTTATTCAGGTGGACCATGCGCTATGTCACTTAACTACCTACTCGTACTTCCTACTTCGACTGACGGCGAGCTTAATTTAAATTACTTTATTTCTTACCTAGCTGAGGTTTAGTTATCATTATTTTTATGTTTTGTAGGTGATTATTGAGAACTATTATTTGATTTGTTGTGTAGGTGTCTATATAGTTTTTGTTTTGAATGACAATATGCACAGTTTAATTTACCTACTGTATGGTTGCAACATCGTAATGTTTCTTTGAAATTAAAGAGTGTAAGTTAATTTGTTTACCCAGTGATTTAATGTCATCATGTTTAGTACAAAGATATCATGATTGCTATTATTTGTTTTAATCAATAACTTACTTGTATTATTTGACACAAGTTTATTCGTAATCAGACCCAAGAATAACTCGATATGTAACATTAGTCACGGTTTAAATTACGTTTTTATTTTGTGATAAATGATGCAACTCACTAAAAATCCTTATATTTTGTCCGTTTGTTTTAAGAAATATTACTAATTCAATTCCCTACAACTTGTGTATACAGGTTAGGCCTCTAACTCAAGAAATAAGGGAAAAATTAAGGTTTCAAAAAAAAGTTGTATCAGTCATCACCAGAGCTAATTGATTACACTTTTTTGTGTTCAATAATACAATTCGAGTTGTATCATCTTACACGGGTTAAATAAATCAATCTGAAATGTAAAATGATACATTATGGACGTTTCTTTGAATATCTCAAAATCTATAACTAGTATCATTATTTTTATCAAACCAGTTAATAAAGTGATATTATATGTTATAAAAATCGGTAGCAATTTTCAAAAAAATCTATTCGTTTAGAAGCAGTATTTTTTTTAAACTTGTTTTCGCTCTCCTGAAAAATCGTGTTTTTTGAGTTGTATCACTTGTCACAGGAGGCACAGAATTAGCCATGCTAACTTTTTAAATATGTATGGAAATCTCAAAACCATTTCGAGAAACAAGCTTTCGGTACAGTTTCTGTATATCAGATTTAAAAAAAAGTCTGACATTATTAAGATATTCGTTGAAATGTTTTGACCTTCAAATGACCTTTCTGTGAGTTATCAAACGAATAATGGATATGATTCCATTGCCATATTTAAAAAAAAACCGACTGACTTCTGTCTAGTCTATATCAAACACAAATTTGACATTGACGTGTCGTTTCTTTTCGTAAATTGTTTGTTTATTATAATTGATAAATGCAATCTAATTTATACGAGTACTTAATGGTCAAGACTTTATTGTTCAACCATTGTGTAAAAGTAATGTGTTTGTTTTAAACAGGTACATACGAGTACATTTAAATGATCTTCACAACAAAACTGCAAATAGTTCTTGAAGTATTTTGACACCATTCCTCTCGCCGTCGTTTCGCGATTGGTACGAATAACAAATCCGGGTTATCCCTGCTGTTATTCGGACATAAAGGGACGAAACACTTGTGGCCTTCCATTTCAAACAAGTTCAGACAGTGATTGAAAAATTTTTTGAGCCCGTCCTCGGTGACGTTGACACCTTGATGTTGACTTTACCATAGACTTTACTGTAATTTATTTTTACGCAGGCGAAGACTACATTATCCATTATGCGTTTGATGACGTCACGTCAGCAATAAATTAATACATTTTTTTAATGTTATAGATAGGATTAATTAAAAACAAAAATATCGAAATTACTTTCTTAAAATAGTCTATATTTATCAAATAAATTATAAAAACCATACAACAAAAATATGAAGCATGGCCAATTAGAAACCAAATCGCATCTTTTTGGTTTAATTTTCAAATCCCTACGATTTTTAACGATGATCTTTGATTCAATAGTTGAGTATTTGTAACTTTTCAATCTTGGTAAACCCTTTTTTTTAATAAAGTACATTGTGTATTAAGGGTGGTAAAGAAAGAATTACAAACGAGAGTCTGTTAGAACCTGTTTTACCAGTCGTGTAACATACAATGTTTTTCATCACAATTGCGAGGAAATGAAATAAAATCAGACAAAAGATCATATTTTTAACTTATTAGCGGCAGACCACAGATTATAGGATATGTCTCGGCAGACCACATCATTGTCTGTGACTTACCACAGATAATGTCAAACGGGTTCGGAGTCCGATTCTAGTGACAGTCGAGATTAATAGTTTATATGCGAGATTTTTAGGAAATTGTATGCAACTGACATTTCATCTCGAATGAAAGTTCATATCGAATGGCACAAGAGTTAGGGTCCTGACGTATTGTGATAGTTTGAGTCCACGTATAATATTTAAAAAAGAAGCTATTACGCACGATAGGGCGTAATGGTAAAAAAAGGCCCGTGGGTATTATTTTGGATTTACAGTCGTTTTCTAGCATGTTAGGACACAATTTACGAGCAAGTGTGATGAAATAGTACATTACTTAACAAGGGCTGTAAAAGAAAGAAAGCCCGAAATCGCAGGTATTTGAGACCCGAGCCGTAGGCGAGGGTTGTAAATATGCGATAGAGGGCTTTCTTTTTTACTGCCCGTGATGAGTACACAATTTTACGTCTTCACCTGGCCACAATGCGAGTTTTACCGTGCGCGCAGCGTGCGATAAAACTCACATTATGGCCAGGTGTTACGTAAAATGTATAAAGCAATTAGTTGGATTCTACGCTGCTATCAAGGCGCGCGTAAAGTATCTGTACGTTCTCACATAATGCCATTCCTTTGTGGACGGAGTAGCTTGGGCCTCTTAAAGAGGTCCGTTGTTAGTTGCTTGGAAAAAAATATAATTAGGATACATCTACTTCCTATCCAACGAAACGACATGAAACGAAATTTGTCAATGGAATATGAACCTTTCATGAACGCAAAAGAGTAAACTTTCTTCAATGTTTCTCGTTTATAGACATAAATAATTATTGTTTTGTCGCGTATTAAGATAAAAATTAGAACTAAGAGATATCAAATTGAAATATATCAAAATAATGTTAAATGTTTTTTGTTGTTTTTGTGGTTGTTGAAATGGCAATTAAACTGTGTAATCATTATGTAAAGCTTTTTTTGAATTTTTATATTCTTAACCTTTTTATTGCAGGGCCCCGCTGGCAGAGATGGTGCACAGGTGACTAATAACAACAACAATTAATTAGTATATAACAGTATTTGAATATTTACGATCGATTTCATTATACGTAATATCAACCGGATAGTTACCCATTATTTTATTTAATGTCACTCTGACTGCTCAGGTACTGCGTCTTTTTCGGCCTCTTTACATGACGCGAACTATACTTGTGGGCTCGCGTAAACACGCATTAAAACGATTATAATATTTAATTAACAGGGTGCAGCAGGCCCACCAGGTCTACCAGGCCCTCCAGGTCCACCAGGCTCGTGTTCGTGTGTTAAATCAAGTACCAGTGACCCGTCATCAGGACCATCAAGTACAAGTGAACCGCCACCAGGAACATCAAGTACCAGTAAACCGTCACCGCCATCAGGCACATCAAGTACCAGTGAACCGCCATCAGGAACATCAAGTACCAGTAAACCGTCACCGCCATCAGGCACATCAAGTACCAGTGAACCGCCATCAGGAACATCAAGTACCAGTAAACCGTCACCGCCATCAGGCACATCAAGTACCAGTGAACCGCCATCAGGAATATCAAGTACCAGTGATCCGCCATCAGGAACATCAAGTACCAGTAAACCGTCACCGCCATCAGGCACATCAAGTACCAGTGAACCGCCATCAGGAACATCAAGTACCAGTAAACCGTCACCGCCATCAGGCACATCAAGTACCAGTGAACCGCCATCAGGAACATCAAGTACCAGTAAACCGTCACCGCCATCAGGCACATCAAGTACCAGTGAACCACCATCAGGAATATCAAGTACCAGTGATCCGCCATCAGGAACATCAAGTACCAGTAAACCGTCACCGCCATCAGGCACATCAAGTACCAGTGAACCGCCATCAGGAACATCAAGTACCAGTAAACCGTCACCGCCATCAGGCACATCAAGTACCAGTGAACCGCCATCAGGAACATCAAGTACCAGTAAACCGTCACCGCCATCAGGCACATCAAGTACCAGTGAACCACCATCAGGAATATCAAGTACCAGTGAACCGCCATCAGGAACATCAAGTACCAGTAAACTGCCATCAGAAACATTAAGTACCAGTAAACCGCCACCGTCAAAAGTCATTCGTAAGTAACATGTTCCAATAAAAAAAAAACAGAATGTTCGATTTTAAGAAAAACGACTAAGGAGTTAATTTTAAGCACATTTACATAGAAGCAATACAAGTTAACTTCTATTAATTGACAACAACAACTTCTTTAAAAGGTGCTCTGAAAAACTCGTGCTTGTAGAGGTATATCTCAAAAGCATACAATTTGTTTTGGTTCATTGTTGACTGTGTAAATCAATGAACAAATTTCTGCTAGTGGCTAAAAAGCTTAAACGCCACACACACGACACAGCTAGTGCGACGTTACGTGGTTACAAACAAAATCATATCATTCCGACCACTAGTCTTAAGCGGGCGTAGTAAACACTGATAATGTAAATTGTTGAACACAGATTTTTGGATCAACACAATTATTTTTAAGAAATATCTAAAAAAAACTAGTAGATTATACCTACAGGATGATAATAAGTTACCTCTTGTATGACCCCGTTCAAGGAGTATAGTATAGTAGAGTATAGTTCTAGATACCCGTCACCCTGTATTAGGCATGATTTTCAACAAAATTATTATTATATTCATTTGCAATAAAGGCTTTTTTTGTTAAACTAAGAACCATTCAGACTTGTTATAAAACGAACCTAACCTAACCTAAGGCTGAAAAGGGCATGTTTCGATGGTTCGGTCACTTGGAAAGGATGGATGAAAGAAGATTGACGAAAGAGATAATTATACAGATCGAAAGTGAGTGGACGGGTCGGAAGGTGCCGCCCTAGGCGTGCTTTTTCGAGTCAAATCGGTGAAATACTGGAAAAGGGCCGAATCTAAAGTACCCGAAACCGACGTGCGTGCATGACTCGATGTATGAATGTGGAAGAAGCGAGGGAAATTTGTCAGGATCGTAGCAGGTGGAAGGAAGTGGTCTCTGCCTACCCCTCTGGGAAACAGGCGTGATTTAATGTATGTATGTATGTATGTATGTAACCTAACCTATTTGGCTCTGCTTGAAAGGTTTACGTAAGGGTTAAGTAAGGGTACTTATAAACGTGGAATAAGCTTGGAATAGTTTATTCCATGCTTTGTCACTTTCTGTCAGATGCAAATGTCACAATTGGGATTGTTCATATTTTTGCAATTACTCCAATTCGAAAACCATTTCGAGGAATAGGGTTTAAAAGCCGTTCTACACTATTAAGTTTTTGAAATATTTATCTATTTTGAATATTTTGACAAAAGTATATTTAACCTTTGTTTGACTTTCGTTTTCGGCTTGAAGCTCTCCTAGGTGTATGTTACGGGTTAGGCGAAAACAGCTAGAAATTGTATGTTTTAGTACACTATTACAATCACTTTTTTTCATTGGATATCATTTAATTGTTGTAATTTATTAGAAAATGCCATCCCAAATTTAAAATAATCATGTCATCCATAAAATATCTGCTAAATAAATAAAGATATTAAAACAAAACTATTGAGTCAAATACAAAATTAATGAAATTGGTGTCTTAAAATTGTATTCTTTCGTATGAGAAAGTAAAAACTGCGAGTTATTTTTTTTGGTCAATCCCAATTACAGATAAGGACAAGGCATGGCATAAACTATTCCAAGCTTATTCCACGTTTATAAGTAAGGGGGTTAGTGTTTTAGAAAAAATGCTTTTATGGCAAATTATACAATTATGGCAATTGAAATTCTGGCAAACGAAGTGAAACGGAGAGATAGACCGATATCGCGAAACCCAAAAGGTTCCTAGTTTGTCCACGGAACCCTTACAAGCTGTAAAACACAATTTAAGAGGATTTTTAATACAAAATAAAATTATTAATATAATAATAATAATATCAGGGGACTATGTCACACCAATTGACCTAGGCCCAAACTAAGCTCTAGACTTGTACTATGGGTACTAGACAACGATATAAATACTTATATAGAGAAATATATACTTAAATACATAATAAACATCCATGACTCAGGAATAAATATTTGCGCTCATTACGCTAAATATCTGCCCTTAACGGGATTTGAACCCAGGACCTCTAGCTTCGTAGGCAGGGATTCTACCAACTAGGCTATTAATTTGAATTTGAATTTGAATATCGCGTCGTCAAATAACTTGCCACTTAAAATTAAAATTGAATTATGTCTGTAAGTATAAAACAAAAACCATATCTTCCCGTGGATGTCGTAAGAGACGGCTAAGGGAATAAAGGCGTATGGTACTGTTAGGCGATGGGCTTGCAACCTGTCACTAATACACTGGTAAACATCTTAGCCTAAGTGTGCAAAATGTGCCTACAGAATTATCAACAACTTTTTATAATTGTCGGCTGTAGCTCTGCCTACCCCACACTGGGAATAAAGGCGTGAGTTTATGTATGTATGTATGTTTAAACCAAAAATACCATTTGAGAGTTAAATCGTTTATTTATGTTTGTTTTCTGTTTCAGCTATATCAGGCTTCGAACCAGATGGTGGCGATGACGATGATGATACGGGTAAAGACTATGAATAAAAACATTTGATTAATTTTCAAATTATATAAAAGTATTTAAAATACAACTCCAAAGAAATCAAGACATATTTTCCTGTTTTTACTTTAAGGGATAAGTTTGGTCTTACCCTTATACCTTTTGTGTATCTGTTTATACAATAAAGTGTTTCGCATACTTACATTACTATGATTCACCTTAAATTTTGGAATTTGTCATCTCCTTCCCATCCGAATTTTCCAAAATTGGAAAAAGCATGCGTGCATCTTTCACGGGCAAGATTATTTGTTTTATGATTAGGATCTAAAATTTCAAGGATCCACATTCAAAAACCGTCATGGTTTTGTGGTTTTCTGCCAGACCATAACTAACGCTGTATGTTTTAGACACTTGAAAGCAAGTTTACGGGTGATAGCGTAACTTTTTGAGTTGTGAGTCGCGTAATTTCAGCTGGCATACAAAAATTCAGCTGATTTCTCATCGCCGTGTGATTCAAACAGTAGTTTTGTATCAAACAGAAATAACGCGATCACATTTAACGAAATCACGCTCGTTTGGCTTCAACCTTAACAATAAAAAGTACCTAAGTTTTTTAAAAATGAAATCTAGCTAGATCGACACAAAACAGGCGAGAAAAAAAGTTAAGGACCATGTGTTTAACCCTTAATTACATAGAAATGAAAAAAGTGAATTAAAACCCTATTTGAATACAAAAATAAATGATAGGTACCAAAAAAAATACAAAAAGTTGGTATTATGTTAAAAGATAAAAGATAAAAGATAAAAGATGTTTATTCAGTAAGTAGGCCGCACGGGCACTTTTACACGTCAAAAATCTACCAGCGCTTCGCAAGAGACCACTGCTGAGAAGAAGCGCCGCAAGAAACTCAACAGTTAGTCGTTTTTTAAATATACAATTTTAAAACTTAACCTAGCATTATATAAAACAATGAATATAACATACGATAAGAAATAAATGTATTCACGCGTAGTTGAGCAGGAAATGTTATGATGGATATTCCCATCGCCATGCGAAGAAGGGTTAGACCAAACATAAGAATATAGACACATACGTCAGTGGTTTTTCCTAGCCGAATATTTATTATATTTTGCGGGCGATTGAATATGTAATGCGATTGGGCATTCCCGGACGGCCGAGGTCAAATGTTATCTAAAACCGACCTTAGATAGGAGTTGACCTTGACCGTGTAGTACCGGGAATAGCCAAGGCAAAGACTGAGACAAACAATTAATGTGTGCCCATATTCGTAGGAAAGCATAGAGGGATTATAAAAACGGCTAATAGCATAATAACTTCGCACTTGTTACAAATGCCCTTCGTTAAAAAGAGTCGTCTAAATATGACAGCTTTCGATTGAATTTCAACAGTGTACCACTTTTTAGGTGTGTGTGTGTAGTTTGCACTTAGTGA
This sequence comes from Acleris laterana, assembly GCA_963966035.1. Lineage (NCBI taxonomy): Eukaryota > Metazoa > Arthropoda > Insecta > Lepidoptera > Tortricidae > Acleris > Acleris laterana. The sequence goes on from OZ014448.1 coordinate 16,721,655, forward strand.
TGTGCGGTTTATCAATACAAAAACAAACACACAAACTGACTACAAACTGGGGGGTTATTATGACGTGGCTATACCGTTTATTTTACGGTGAGCGTAAAGGACGGAGTTATAGTAACTATATAGCTCTCTCCTTTTCTCTCAGCGTAAACAGAACTGCATTGCTATGTCATAATAACCCCCCTGTACACAAAAGAAAAAGGTACTAGCACGCTTGACATTTGCCAATTATTAAAAAAATAGAAAAGTTCGACTGTCTCGAGTGCTTTTTAGGGACCAGCCTAAGGTGCCCTGTTGATGGATGGAACCTTGTGCCGGTAGGCACGTTTAGTAATTGTTATCGATTCACGTATTGATGAATTAAATTGCATTTAGATTAGACATTATCTGTACGTGTAGCTAGCGCGCATTAGTTAGTACTGTAGTAAGTTAACGTTGTATATATACGCATGTGTAATTGTAATTAAATTTGATTGTAACTGACTGACAAAGTGGTTACTCTCTCAACCCACCCATCACCATGGATAATCTCCGGTAAAGTGGTGACCCCGACAAGGAACACCATCCTCGTTACCCTGCCTGACTAAGAAGCATTTTCACCGGAACCATTACGCTGGTGCGCGTCAGTGAGGAGAGCGAGCAGGATGACAGTAACAAGACCAGCAGCTCCAGGAATTACTGCAGATCGAATCGAGTCAACTGGAATCTCCACCATATATCGCATTCCGGAGTACAGGAGACCCAGGCTATGCAGTGATGATCGTTTTTTTTTTTTTTTTTTTATTGCATAGGGAAGACAAACGGGCACACAGGCCACCTGATGGTAAGTGGAAACTGTGACCCATAGACATTTGCATTCACAAGACTGCCATGCAATCCTGAGACTGCAAATGCGTTGCCAACCCTGAGGACTAATAAGTAATGCCTCTATGCTAGTCATTTCCCCAAACCGGAACACAACAATGCGAACACTGCTGTTTGGCGGTAGGTTAATGGATAAGATGGTGGTAGTGATCCGGACGGACCCTGCATAAGGTCCTACCACCCACCAAAGTATTGAAGATAATCGGCTCAATATTTAAAAATGGAAATCTGGAACATGCCGACATATATAAGGGCCTACCACTACAGTTTTGGATCGGCACCGAATCCGAATATAGGTATCCAAGATATTAACAAGCGGAAACCCAACATCGACCCAGTTCCGTTACACGTTGCAAATCGCATCATCAGCGAGCAGTGCTACCAGCAAAAATGTGCATTTCAGGGGGGTTATTATGTCATGGCTTTGCAGTTCATTTTACAGTGAGCGTAAAGGACAGAGCTAGACCAGTTACATAACTCTGTCCTTTTCTCTCAGCGTAAAATGAATTGCACAGATACGTCATAATAACCCCACAGCACGACCACGACAAAATGTCGTCACAGCGCTCAGCTTGGACAGCAAAAGTCATCAAGGTCAAGTTAGAGAAGAAACTAGCAATTAAAACATATTATGGTATTTATTATTTTGTTTTTTGGTATGACACTGTCAAAATTATCTGTTGCGGCTGCGCTGGAGCAGTCTGAACCTGGTTCTGTACTTGAGCTAGTTTTCTCACCCGTTTGACGAACCAAGTGTCCACCTTCTTTTGGCAACCTCTGTAGATCATAGCTATCAAGAGAATTGCTAAGATTCGACATGGTTTCGTCCACTTTCACAACTAAGATTTCATAACTGGTTATGAATAAGGATTTATTTTCACTGTTTCTTAACCAGTTATTAAACAAGACTTTTTTTTCTTTTTCATAACCAGGAACTAGGTAGGTTTAGGTTATGTTAGTTTTGCAGCAAGCCCGGAGGGCCAAACCATCCATAAACAGGAGCTCCGCGTGAGCGGAGTTCCGTCGACACTGTCCAATTGATTTGAAATAAGAGTGGTGTACCTAGGTACTGGTTATGAAAATGGAAAAAAGTCTTGTTTAATAACTGGTTATGAAACAGTGAAAAAAAATCCTAATTCATAACCAGTTATGAAACCTTGGTTATGAAAGTGGACGAAAGGACTATAAACAATAGTAAATATATTTAACTGCGAAGCAATTCCAGCCATAATTGTACCGATGCTTGCGGCGTAACAGTGTTTGACTTATCCGTATTCTCAGAATCTTTCTTGCTACCCCAATTACCCATGATTACAAATGGTGTTAATGTTAGCAGAGCTTGTGTTCAAGTGCTAATTGTTCGATACTTTACCTTAAAGTAGTTGGTTACGCAGCAAATATCAAACCCTTAACACAATAACATAATACAACGCCATCTGTCGCATTCACGACAAACACAGTTCCACTTTGGGATTAGGCGGACTCATAAAACGTCAGAAGCACGAATTTGGTTCCCTGTGACCAAGAGAGGGCGCTGGCAAGCACTTTTTTAACATTAAAACTCCACTGCTATTGGTTGGAGTTTCGACGCCATGCTGTCTGACCATTCTGCAACCTCATTCGCTGGACTCCCCGAAGAAAGTTCCAGTCAGTTCTACTCACTCCCACCAAACGGCTTGGAACGCGCGTGCCTTTTTTAGCGGAACTATTTTTATTTGATGTGAAACCCTGTGAATACTCTGTGCATAGAAGACTTGGAGATACTGGGTAAGTGGTTTCTGTGTCATAATGAAGTTTTAAATGCTTATTACTAAGTTTTGTTATTTCGCAATTATATTTGCTACATGATACATTAACTATTTCATATTTATTACAATACAATCGTATCTACAATTCAAAGTTAAAAACTAAACTTATTTTAATTAAAATAAAACTAAGCTACTGAAAAATTAAAGATTAAAATAAAAATCACCACTACAAAAAGAATACCCCCTCTAGCAGGTCCGCGCGCGGCATAGTCCCTATAACACTGGCTGCATTACCTCTCTGGATAGCTAGCCCAATCCTTTGGGAGAGGTAAGAACCAGCTCTAGGATCTCCGGAGGCGTCTATGAGCCGGGATGATAGGGCCTTTATAAAACTTTTAATATCGGCTGACCAAGGTCCCATAGTCTCTACTGCAAGCGCCATAAATTCGTAATTATTTAATAAAGATGAATATTTGCGGCGCTTGATTGTTTGGGCCTGATCAGCTGCTGCACCGGCTCGATTACGGGTTGACTGTACGTGGGACAGGGCGAATGTGTCAACACATGTCGCGTCCCACACCAGTGCTACATGATTAACCTAGTAAATTTGCTTAGAGCATACATTTATAGCTACAATAGTACATTACTACAGACGCCGGGAAGTAGGTGGTTGCAAGCCGAGTTCATATAGACGGCCGAGCGAAGCGAGGTCGGATAGTTACGAGGCTGGCAACCCCATTTCACGGCGAGGTATGTATAGTGCTTTTCTCAAACATATGCAATGAAATAAAAAAAGACATCACTCAAAAAAGTTAATTGATAAATGTCCACCCTAGGGAAGAATAGTATATTATGCAACTAGTGAATAAAAGACGGATTTAATGCGAGGGCCATAGATGACTCTCGAGCAAGTGAAGGATACTAACGACTGAATCACGACCGCAGGGAGTGATTCAGGATGATTGAATCACGAGCGTAGCGAGTGATTCAAGTGTTAGAATCCTGAGCGACGCGAGTGATCCATGGCCCTCGATATAAATCCGTTTTATTCAAGAGTTGCATACTAAACTTTATACCATGACTACGAGAAAAAGAAAAATTTAAGCGAAAATATATATTTAATGACGAAAAATGGAAGGTAAAATTAATTTAAATGCACATTTAAATTGGAACAAATGTTTTATTTATTAAGAAACACTGAATTTTATGTTCGTACAACTTTCAGTATTCAAAATGGCGCCAATTTATTTTTCCTTGTATTTTTCACAGAGAGAAAGGCAAAAGACATCGATCCATACAGCCTATGGCGCCAATTTACCTACTAATGACAGCAAATAACACAAAACTTTTTTAATGCTAAACTCTTTGTGGTTAATGACGACCAATCAAATCTCGAGGAGGAGTTTGTATCGCGTATTTTATGTTCTAAATTCAAACACCAAAATAGTGAGTAAAAGTGCTTTTTATTCACTGTTTTGAGTGAATAAAATAAGCCTTTAATAGGGGGAATGGTATAAAAGTAATTGGGTGTTAAAATAAAGTACCGGGAGCGCAGCGGTAATTAGGAGGTATATCAGGCATAGCGCAACTTTACTTAGATCTCGGGCGGTGCGGGCAGCCGGCGGGCGGGCGGCGGGCGCACACGACACAGCGCGGATGTCTCCCAAACGTTTATGCACTCCTAGTATTTGACGTTATAACATTTTCTCTTAAAAATATAATTTAGATATTCAGCCTGTTCATAAAACCAGCTGTCATGGCCATATTAAAATTTAAAAAAAATTACTTCCCGGCCTAGGCCTTCAATTTTGTATGAAATTTCTTTACAGTTCTCTCGAGTTGTTCCGTCGGGAACGTGGCACTTTGAAGCCTAAAATAACTAACATAACGCCGACATTACATAGCATGTTTGAGAAAATGAAGTTTGCTCGTCACAAAATTTTACCGACCGCTTTCTCACTCGACCACTGCGTGTGACGTAAGGCATGGGCATAGCGTTTCCGCTATCCGCTTGTGTCGTATTCTGTGCGTTTAAATTTTGTGGCGTGTTAGTTTTTTCATTAATTAAATATGCGGGTTTAAGTCGATCTATTGATATATTTACTTGTTTGTCCGTGTATTTAATCATAAGCACTTTATTATCTCGCTTGATAACTTTAAATGGTCCTTCATAAGGAGTTTCTAATGCTGTTTTTACAATTTTTTGAACAAAAACATAATCACAAGTTTTGAGATCTGTACTGACAAAGGATTTGTTTGTTATTACCGCAGACACAGTAGCTAGAACTATTTATGATGGTTGGATCGTACGATTCGGTTGTCCTGGTAGACTAACCAGCGACCAGGGCAGACAGTTTGAAAGCAATTTATTCCAGCAATTAATGAGGTGTACGGGAACAGAAAAATTGAGAACCACACCGTACCATCCGCAGAGCAACGGCATCGTTGAACGTTGGCATCGTTCGCTAAAAACAGCATTAAAAGCTCGTTTATGCAATAACAGTTCGTGGGTTGACGAATTAAATACCGTATTGTTAGGACTCCGTGCTGTACCAAGATCCGACTCAGGTATCAGTGCAGCTCAAATGGTTTATGGTTGTAACATCAAATTGCCAGGTCAATTTTTTTGTAACTCAAATAAAATAGTAACAGAACCACATGATATGTTAAATAAGATACCTACATGAGACAATTCCAAAGTTGAAACCAAGACCAGATACCGCATCCGCATCCGCAATCTAATAACAAAAAAATAGAATATGAATTACAACTTTACCGTCTTGAGAATAAGGTTCAAATTGGAATAGGACACATTTCACATAGGTCCTTTTGGAAATGACATACAATAAGGACCACCGGGTCGAGCATTTAGCAAGTGTTAGTTATAATGCTTTTTATTTTTATTATATTTTGTTCGTAGTTCAGTAGTATATGCAGAAGCATGCGTTAAAATAAACAACACTGTTACAAACATAGACAGACACCTCCGTGACCATTGTTCTTAATTTCAAAATGTCATACATTGAGTGCATGCTATGACAATATGAATCTTATTTTTGAAGGAATACTATTGTTATTTATACGACATCTTTTGTTATTTATGGTATTTATTTTGCACAGGTAATTATCGGTTAGGTTAACAAAGGATAACAATGCCATTGTTCGGGCAGTTAAGCTCTCAAGTGGGAATCGTGATTTGAAATAGTTCCTACTATAATCGATACCTAAATTACAATTAATTGTTTCTATTCTGGATAGCGCGTCCGCTACTACATTATACTTGCCCTGAATATGGCGAATGTCAGTTGTGAATTCACTAATAAATAGTAATTGCCTAGTTCTTCTGGGTATTTCTTTATTATTGTTACCTGTTAATTTGCTAAATGCAAAAGTCAACGGTTTGTGGTCCGTAAAAATAATAAGCTTGCTGGCCTCATGTAAGTATCTAAATTGTACTGCTGAATAAATAGCTGAATAAATATATTCTGTGGTTACAGAATTAACAACTGGCTGTTAAAGTTGTTGGTAATTCTGTAGCTCTGCCTACCCCACTCTGGGATGAAGGCGTGACGGTATGTATGTATGTAATAAATAGCTAGTAACTCTCTGTCGTATGTGCTGTATTTTATTTGTGTTATAGTAAGCTTCCTAGAAAAATATGCTAGAGGTTTCCAGTTACCGTGAACCAACTGTTGCAACACTGCACCTATACACATATTACTGGCGTCTGCACACAGTGAAACAGGTATAGTCTTTATTATTCCTAGCGAGCCAATCTTCTACACAAAGGCCATTGTTTATGTACAATACTATTATCTTTCTTTGTGTCCGTAACCGCAAGCCGATTACATACAAAAAAGTTAGAACTACATTGAATGTCCATAGAATTATCAACCCTATCCTCTTAGTCAGTAGGTTTAAAATGTAAAGTGTTAGGATACAGACATGTCTGTATTATTTGAACCGGTCTTATTCCCTACACAACATTACCATCTTCTGTCGCCAGATAATAAAGACATATCTGTATCCTGACACTTTACATTTTAAACCTACGGACTAAGAGGATAGGGTTGATAATTCTATGGACATTCAATGTAGTTCTAACTTTTTTGTATGTAATCGGCTTGCGGTTACGGACACAAAGAAAGATAATAGTATTGTACACAAACAATGGCCTTTGTGTAGAAGATCGGCTCGCTAGAAATAATAAAGACTATACTCGTACGTCCGGCAGTGGGAACGATAACGTGACCGCGTTATGTTAACTGAGCTTACATTGTTGGCAAGCTTCGTCAGCTTCTGTTGTCCACGCTTTGGGCGTTTTTTCGTTACCTTTTGCTTTATGTACCTACATACCTAAGCAATACTTCTTGGAATTTTACCGCGGTCTGTAAAAATTAATCATGCCTAAAAATGTTCGCAAATGATTCACAGTTAGTGGCTTTGGGTAATCTATGATGGCTTGCACCTTGCTTTTCAATGGCCTAAATCCATCTGTTGATATCTCGAACCCAAGAAATTCTACTTTACTTTTCTTAATGACGCATTTTTCATATTGATTGTAATTCCAAATTCACTAAACCTTTTAAATAATTTCTTGAGATGACCGTCATGCTCTTCCTCTGTGAGAGAAGCCACAAGTATGTCATCACAATAGCAATACACGAAATCAAACTCGCTCAAAACTGTATTATTCATAAATCTTTGAAACGTTTGTGCTGCATTCCTCAATCCAAAAGTCATTCTCTGAAATTCATACAGGCCAAACGGTGTTGTAATTGCCGTTTTCTCTATATCGTCGGGATGAATCATTATGTTATGATAAGCTCTACGTATTATCTATACACGAAAATGTAGACTTACCTGCTAACAGATAGGTGAAGTCGTGAACTCTGGGAATCGGATAACGATCTGGCTTCGTTATCGCATTCAAAGCCCTGTAGTCCCCACAAGGACGAATTTGTCCATCTTTCTTTGGAACTACATGTAAAGGACTAGACCATGGACTCTTTGAGAGTCTGCAAATACCCATTTCAATCATGTCTTGTTTAGTTTAGTTTAGTTTATTTATTCGATATAATTTATTACAATACAATCGTATCTACAATTCAAAGTTAAAAACTAAACTTATTTTAATTAAAATAAAACTAAGCTACTGAAAAATTAAAGATTAAAATAAAAATCACCACTACAAAATGAATACCCCCTCTAGCAGGTCCGCGCGCGGCATAGTCCCTATAACACTGGCTGCATTACCTCTCTGGATAGCTAGCCCAATCCTTTGGGAGAGGTAAGAACCAGCTCTAGGATCTCCGGAGGCGTCTATGAGCCGGGATGATAGGGCCTTTATAAAACTTTTCATATCGGCTGACCAAGGTCCCATAGTCTCTACTGCAAGATTATCTAATATTATTATCTAATCATGTCTTTAAATTCATTTTTTGCTTTATCGTACCTTTCAGGAGGCAATAGTCTAGTTCTTTGATGAACTGGAGGGCCTGTTGTCTCTATGTGATAATACGTAGAGTGTTTCGGTGTTTCAATAAATGACAAAGGTTTCAATATATCCGGGTACTTGTTAAGTAGGTCAAAGGCAGGATTATCAGTGCTTAGTGATGTAATTGACGAGTCAGTATGGTTGATGATCGTACCAATTACCTTTACACTAGTTACCTCGTCTATTAATTTTTTTCCATGAAGATCTACAAGTAACTTTTCATCACACTTGCTCGTAAATAGTGTCCTAACATGCTAGAAAAATCGTCCGTAAATCCAAAATAATACCCGCGGGCCTTTTTTTACCATTACGCTTCTAACGTACGTAATAGCTTTTTTTTTAAATATTACACGTGGACTCAAACTATCACAATACGTCAGGACCCCAATTCTTGTGCCATTCGATATGAAGTTTCATTCGAGATGAAATGTCAGTAGCATACAATTTCCTAAAAATCTCGCATATAAACTATTGATCTCGACTGTCACTAGAATCGGACTCCGAACCCGTTTGACATTAGCTGTGGTAAGTCACAGACAATGATGTAGTCTGCCGAGACATATCCTATAATCTGTGGTCTGCCGCTAATAAGTTAAAAATATGATCTTTTGTCTGATTTTATTTCATTTCCTCGCAATTGTGATGAAAAACATTGTATGTTACACGGGTGGTAAAATAAATACAAATCTCGAGTCATTAAAGCCCTCAGCCTTCGGCTTCGGGCTTCTAACAGACTCTCGTTTGTAATTCTTTCTTTACCACCCTTAATACACAATGTACTATAAAATTACGCAGAAAATCTGCTCCTATAATCGGTTGTTTTATATTGCAAACAATAAAAGTCCATTTGAATACTCGTCTCAAATTTAAATTTAGAGTCAATGTTACATAACCATATGTTGTTATTTCTGTATTATTCGCTGCGTATAACTTAAAATCTTTTATTGGTTGCAATAAATATTTGTTGTATTTAAAAATGTTGGGTATAACCGACACGTTAGCACCTGTGTCTATCAAAAATTTCGAACCTGATATCTTATCCGTTACATTAAGGCGATAATTATTTACCATGGTGCAGTGTCCCGCCGATGACGACTGCACGGCGTCTGGTTTTCCTTATGTACCTTTTTCCAGTTGCATGGCTCCACGCACTTGTTGGCCTTGTCCTTGAATCTGAAGTGGTAAAAACATAACCAATCAGGGCTTTCCAGTGTCTTTTTCTGACGGCTGCTGCCTTGAGATCGGCTTCGACTGCGCTCTCTTCCGTAGCTCCTGACTCGACTTCTGCTCCTTCCTGTGTCCCTAGCCAATTCGCTGATCCTGTCATTGATCTTCGCTAATTCCGCTGCGATATAGTCTCTTGGTGGACTCTGTCTCTTGTTTCCATGGCTGATTGCGGCAACCTCGCTCGATTTCCATGTCTCCATAACCTTATCCGCTATGTTTGCTAGGCTTTCCAAAAACTTGGTGTCAGCGGCAACCAGTACTGCTCTTACCGATGGTGGTAGATGTCCCATCCATAAAATTCTTAGGGTGTCATCGTCAATCTTGTTACGCGCAAGGTCACGCATGCAACGTAACAATTGTGAGGGGCGTTCATCTCCCAGTTCCATTTCTGACATCAGCTTTTTTAATCTCTTTGTTTCTGATTCTTCGTAAATACTTAGCAATCTCGCTTTTATTGTGTTATATTTTTCTTGCTGTGGCGGTTTTTCCAGGATGTCCGCTACTTGTTGTATTACGTTTTTTCCTGATTTTGCTATGACCATGTTGTAGTTTGCTAGGTCTCCGGCTTTTTGCTGTGCGAGTATGGCTTCGACTTGAAAGAACCATAGTCACGGTTGATCCTGCCAAAAATCAGGTAACTTTGCAGACAGCGATATCGTCGATAATTCTACTGTACCCGCAGATCCTGCAGCATGCGCTTGTGGAGGTGTAGGCGTTTGGGGTATGGCGACGCGTCTTGAAACTTGCTTCCAATAACCCTGGCGCGACGACAGTATTTCCAGTATTCCTTGTCCTTACAGTTTTTGTAAATATTTATTTGGTTGACTGTGTAATAATTTCGATTTCAGAAGTTTTTTTTTACCTTCATGCAGGGCCGTGAAGATGTTTAATATCTCAAATGCCAATTATTTCTTAGGTTATCGGTCAATAAGCCAAGAATGTCGCCAACTGAGAAAAGTTTTATTGCCTTCATGCAAGTCTATGAAGAAGTTTAATATTTCCAATATGAATTAATTCTTAGGTTATCGTTCAATGAGCCAAGAATTTCGTAAAAGTTGGAAAAAGTATTGTGCCTTCATGCAATGGCCATAAAGATGTACGAGTATGTACCTTTAACTAATGCGAATTGATTTCTTATGTTATCAGTCAATGAGCCATGAAATCCGCTAAGTGAGAAAATATTTACTACTCCACGCCAAATACCGACAAAGAGTCGACGAATTTTAGGGGTAAATTGTTATTTTAATGGAACATATTGCCCATAGCGGCACACTTTACACAGTCATACCATCGTAAATATTTCAGTAGGAATTTACCTACTGTACTAGAGAACACTTTTTAAACTTTTATTTATTTTCTTTTAGGGGGGAGTACCGGAGTACTGTGCCGGTAGGCACGTTTAGTAATTGTTATCGATTCACGTATTGATGAATTGCATTTAGATTAGACATTATCTGTACGTGTAGCTAGCGCGCATTAGTTAGTACTGTAGTAAGTTAACGTTGTATATATACGCATGTGTAATTGTAATTAAATTTGATTGTAACTGACTGACAAAGTGGTTACTCTCTCACCCCCCCATCACCATGGATAATCTCCGGTAAAGTGGTGACCCCGACAAAGAACACAATGCCGACTGAACAATGATCGTCGCTACCTCGCCCGCCGTCCCACCAATATGGGGTAACCTCCGGTAAAAACCTTGTCCATTATTTACTGGACACCCTGTTTACAATAATAGCTCGTTTAAAGGTAGACACATTAAAGATTAGATAGATACATAATATTAATAAGGAAAAAATACACGTGGTAATTGTTGCGAAACGGCCCCAACTCAGCTTGAGCTGGCTGTGAAATATAGGTAGGTACATGTAAATGAACGAATTACGTCAACGTTTATCAGATAGGTTAGGTCAGGTTAAGTGTACAATGTCTTATCCTAAAAAATATATAAAACATTCCTTCACTTAAAGCAGTATTTAGTCTGTTTTCGCGAGTGCAAGAGAACACTTGTCTTGTTTCTACGTAGCGGGTAAGTGATGAGAATAAATTAATTTAACGACGCGTTGGTTGTGTCATATAACAGTGTCCCTGCCTACGAAGCTAGTGGTCCTGGGTTCAAATCCTGGTAAGGGCGTATAGGGTAAGCGTTAGGGTGGTCCAAAAATCTTTTTTGTTGTTTTTTGACCAGGGCACCCAAGTAACTTATTTATTACTTCCTATTTTCTTAATTATTACTATGTCAAAAATATAGCTTTCTAGTTTAAGTGCAACACGATGCTCAAAGGACATCAAAATTTATTGAAATTTGGATTTTCATACAAAATTATGAAAAAATAATAATTGTACACTTCATTTTTTTGTTCCAAACATAAACTGGACTTTTAAATAAAAAGTCTCTAAAGTATTTTTAACATTAGGCTAACATTAAGAGTTTAAGTTCTAGTGAGTGCCAAAGTCCTAAAAGGAGTAAGTTTCTTACATGAAAAAAACTAGTATTTCGAAGTTATTTATATTAAATATGATTAAATATTATTATAGATAATGTTCAATTACGCGAAAATGTTCAGTAACAAATTTTCGTATACATCGGTTTTTGGATATTCGCAATCCGGATGTGCAAACGTTGAGGTCGTCGAGGACCGCTTTATCCTTGACATAGAGAACTGAAAGTTCACATAGATTAGTTTTAAAACATAAGTAACCAAATAAGCGGGTGCCGTGACTTTTAACAGCACTTTGATTTTTTCCCATACAAACGTGGAACACCCTAGTAAGCGTACCAGTGAGTGAACAGTGCTAGTGAATGAACAAAATGAGCATTTTTTCGTAAAACAAGGATTCCTTTAATTTCTATCATACAAAGTATTTTTTTTTATTGGCATCGTTACTAGTAACATCATGGTAACATTAACTTCAATTCAGGTGCTTTAGTTGAACCATGACGGACATCTAAAGTGGACGTGTCACAGACGTGTTTTCGTTGTATGGGTCAGTAGTTAGCAGACTGGTATTTAAGTTACCTTGTGTTTGATGTGTTACTGTACTTATTCCAAACAACTGCGATCCGTAGGGCGTGTTAATTTTAAGTCTTATGGATATATTTTTTCTATTTACAAACCATATCAAGTGCTTTTCTTTCAAATTGGCATTTTTAAGCAAATGTTTTATAACTGGATCACAGAAACCGCTAAAACCAATGAATGAACGGCGGGGTTCATTTACTAGAACCGTGTGAATTACTTATTTTACAATATTGTGAGATTTCATTGTTGTATTAATATTTTTTTTGGAAACATCTGTTAATGAATTGTCCTTCATGTGGCCAGTATTCGAACAAACTCTTAAATGCTTAAAATGTTCGTTGATTTACTATAATTTCCGGTAAATAAACTATCCCCAATGTGACTTGTTCATTCATTGGTTTCGCATAAAATTTAAGAGACAGTTAATGAACCATCGTTATTTTAAAAGGACCTATTTTCAGGTGGGAAAGTTGCACGTCAATGAATACTAATTAGTAAAATAACATTTTTATAAATAAATTTAAAAGAAGAATATAACATAATCAACAACACCATTGTTCATTCACTGGTTTCATTTGTTCATTTACCGGTGTTTCTATGTTCATTCACTGGTGTTTTGTGGTGCTTGCGGCTTAAAATAGCTATAAGTAATTTAAAATTTTGCAATATCATTATAAAATAAACGTTATAGAAGCAAACTAGAACACTTGCTTGATTGATAACGACATTAATATTTGACGGTAACTACTCGTACTTCCATTTTATTAAAAAAAAAATGAGGACGAAGTTCTCCTTAAGGGTTCATTCACTGGTACGCTTACCCTATTTATTTGTGTGATGAGCGCGAATATTTGTTCCTGAGTCATGGATGTTTTCTATGTACTTATGTAAGTATATTTATAGTTCTCTACAGCAACGGAGGACGGCAACTAAATACCTTAAATATTGCAAATAGCAAGTTCTATGCAAAGGAGATTTACTTTTATTATTAAAACAAAAAAAACTGCATTATTGGATTTTTTTAAATAATCCTCTTCCTTAAGACTGCGCCGAGCAAACGCCGAGCGTCCAGTGGCGCCCTCATTACTGTTATTGGGCTTTCTAATTAACTAAAGAATTTCCTTGGAACCAAACAAAATGTGTTTGTAGCGCAAGTATAAACACAATTTATGGGATACGTAACAAACTTTAATAACAATTACCCTTTGAGTAGTCAGCTTAACGGGAAAAGGTGGCCACTCTTTTTTGTTAAGTTAATAACTCGAAGGTGAATGGTTATTAAACTATATGATATACCCTATAAGTTGTGTTTTCATTTGTAGTACAAAAACATTTCATTCAATTTCAAGAAAATTCTTTAGTTTATTAGAAAACACAATAAAAGTAATGAGGGCGCCACTGTACATCCGGCGTACGCTCGGCGTAGTCTTAACCGGGCATAGAACTGGTCAAATATGACACCCTGTTAACATGCAACCTCCACTGCGCTGTCCGTTCGTCCGTCCTAACTTTAACGAGCTGTATCTTTTGAACCGTAATAGGTAGCGGGTTGATTTATGTTTCAAACGTATGTGTCATTACAGCTGATTTATTTAAAAAAAAACAGGCCCCATACACAAAACGATTATTTTCCACGTATTTTTGACACCGAATAATATACAATTGAAATCGAATTCAAATCGGAATATAAAAATAGTTATATCGGAATATAATAATATAGTAATAGCTTTTGCGGTGATACAGAACCCTCGGTGCGTGAGTGTTACTCGCGCTTGACCGGTTTTTAATTGATAACGACACAAAGCTAAACTTGATTATTTTTCCCATAATTTGCCTTCTTTCTTTATAACGTCTGTTTCCGTTTACGTTAGATTTAATGCCATGTTTCCATACCATTTATTTTCCTCAGGATTCCCTCGATCTTGAGATCTACCTCGAGACAACATGAACCAGTCTACATTGGTCAAGCTGCTCTTACTCTGCTGTTGTGTCATCTTAGCTAATGCAAACGAGTGCATTAAAAGATCTCCATGCAGCTGTATATTCCCTAACGGCACTGGGATAGATTTGGCCTCGTCTGGGAGAAGAACTATTCATATTTCAGACCATTATGTTGGAGAAGTGATAAGCGATATGGTCATGAGTACTTTTTACTTCCATCCTTGCTTCGACTTGCCGATGGCAATCAATTCTGAACCGTTGCAGGTGGACACTTGCAACGGTCGTACGTTATCGGTATGTTACTAATGTTATTATGAGGACGAAACATTAAAAAATATTTAAATTCTTTCATAAGTTGGGTCAGACAAATGGGCGATATTACTCGCAATAATGTGGACATGACTAAGATAAGAGTAAAAGCGGGAAATATGATCAATGGGGCGTTATACTCAAACTTGGCAAACAAGGTCATATCGAGCAAAGCTAGGAGTATTGACACCAACATTGATGTATGGTAGTGTATCTTGGGTATGGCAGAAGAAGAACGAAAGTAGGATTAATGCAGTTGAAATGAGAGCTCTAAGAAGTATGTGTGGAGTTAGAATGATAGATAGAGTAAGAAATAGCGAGATCCGAGAACGATGTGGATTGAAAGAAGATGACGTGGTGACTAAAATCGAAAAGGGTATGTTAAGATGGTTTGGTCATTTAGAAAGGATGGATGTAAAAAGAGTTACGAAAAAGATATGGCGAGCGAGAATGAGCGAAGATGTCGGTAGCGGACGTCCTAAACGGACGTAAGGTGATCAGATTCGTGATGTAGGCACTGAGTAAGGGCCAAATCAAAAGCACCTGAAACCGACCTACGTGCATGAAGAGATTGATGAATGTAGAGAAAGCGAAATTTTGTTTAGATCGTTGCACCTGGCGTTCCATATATTAGATTATAATCTCTGCCTACCCCATTGGGAGACAGGCGTGAAGGTATGTATGACTAAGATTTTAATTAAACAAATGAAATTACATGAATTGATTACTTAGCCGATTTTTTTTAGATCCTTTGCATGATAGTAATAAATAGATAATACAAAGACTTGTGATTGTGTAAATTTATTAAAGCTAATAAACAGTAGCTTTAAAAACGAAACTTAGTTGTTTTATTCCTTTTCACGGGAAAAATTAACTTATGAGGTGATAAGCTCCTTTTGAAATCCACGCATGTTAATGGAGCAAACTTAAGCAGAATAATGTTACTGGCAACTCCTCACGTCTTTTTTTTTAAATTAATTCCTGTCTAGCAAAGGATCAAAATTTATTTTTCGGGTGATTACCTAACCCGATCCAATTTAATTATTTAATTTGTTTAATTATAATCTTTGGAGTCATGTCCACATAATTGCAAGTAATGAAGTCCAAGTAGTAAGATTGGTCCGATCTCTGATTATGAGCACAATAATAAATAATCGGTTTTAATATTTTCAGTTATGCCTTCATGTGAGCTCTTGGTTGAAAGATTCGTCGAACGCCTTGAGAAAGGACAACGAATCCTTTGTATTCGTTGGATCTGCCAGCGACATGGAGTTTGCTCCGGACGGGAGCCACATCAAGTATTTCAATGAGGCATCGTAAGTATATTATATTCAATTTAATACTCAAAATGACGACGGCGCAACAATAAATAATAAGGATTTAATTTCGTGACACACGATTAGTGATTATGAACATGAATCTATTCCATTATATTAAGTATGAATTCATTTTATTATTTGCTGTTTAAGTGTGTGATAAATAGTTTACAATTCGTCGCCGTAGAGCGAAAATTCACCAAGTCTCACTTTTGTCATTTTGAGTTATGAAGGTTTTAATAAAATAAAGTTTGAAAAAAATATTACTCGATTATTGTAAGGGATAAAAGTGGTTTTGTAGTCTTATCTAGTGGACATTTTATTGTTTCTTTAGGCTACACCTGGTAAAAGTCATTAACTCTAATAATTTTATAGATAATTGCAAAAAACATTTTTGCCCCTCAAGTCTTATGCCCAAATTGTGACTTAGTGATTTTTAGACCGGATTTAGTGACTTTTTTCCCAATTTTTACTTGTTTTGAAATAAACTAAGTTAATTTAGTTAAATTTTAACTCTAATAATAAAGTTCGTTATATTTATCTAGTAGAACCTAACTTGATTGTTTTTTGTTAGGGTTTATTGTTAGGTTTTCAGATAAAACACCATAATGAGAATAATAGTTTAATAAAATAAGTAAAACCATAAGTGTCTGCAAACTTTATAATATAACACAATTAAAGTAACATTTTACTCTTCACCTTCCTCTGTAATGTCCGGTTGACATAGCCTGTCAACTGCTTCCGTGCTGGTACGCAAAGACCTGTACCACGAATGCAGCTCTTGTGGTACTATGCCTTTGTTGCATAGACCAATGAGGTCTTTCTTTTTTGCCTCCGAAATGGGTAAAGGAGTCGCGTAAGCGTGTGGGATGTGATAAGCTTTTAGCTGTGTTATCCATTCTTATTTGGTATCATTGTTATCACAAGCTGGGTCTTGCATCTTGCGTCTATTTGTGCGGCGAAGCGACTTTGGTGCTGCATTAGTTAAATCATAATTCTGGGTCAATAGAAAAGTTACATACATACCGTCACGCCTTCATCCCAGAGTGGGGTAGGCAGAGCTACAGAATTACAAACAACTTTAACAGCCAGTTGTTAATTCTGTAACCACATTTTGCACAAACAGGCTAAGATGAATATCATGTGTATATTAGTGACAGGTTGCAAGCCCATCGCCTAAAAATACTACAAGCCTTTAATCCCTTAGTCGTCTCTTACGACTTCCACAGGAAGGTATGGAGTGGTACTATTCTATTCTGCCGGCAACCACACGGCTAATAGAAAAGTTCTAATGTATAAACAAAACCAAACGAACTAATCTGTACTAATTTAATTTAATTTGTTTACATCTTTCTATTGACTCCGAACTCTCAGTAGGATTATAAGTACAGTCACCAGCAATAATATATTATTCAACATTGGGCGAAAAATATCTGACACACTCTTATACCTGTAGTAACAAAGACGTGTCAGATGTTTTTGCGGCCAATGTTGAATAATATAATTATTGCTGGTGACTGTACTAGTTGACTTAACTATAGACCAAAATCCCGGCCCGGTTAGATGCTATGTATTTCGAAATAAAATCTGTGCCATGCATGCGATATAAGTTATATCTTATAGAAATAAATTCATAAACCGGTATTAGTAATCAGCAAACACAAAACACACCATACAATTAAATTAAAAAGCTTGTTAGGTATAATGATATCACACTTTATATAACCATGTAACTAAATTCGGTTAAAAAGCATGCCTTTGAATTTGACTCCGAGAATAATCTGGCCAAATTAACTTGATAATAATCAATGCGCTTATTCAAAATTCACTGCGTGACGAAACACGCTCCTTACACACTTGCTGGTTTATCCTCTTGACGTCAATCTCGCAAACGAGTCGTTTTAACGGAATTTTCATTGTTGTACATTGTGGAAACTCTATGCTTTCCGAAGCCGCCATTGTTAATAAACTTACTTAAAGTTATGTTATATACAATTAAATAGTTGAATAGGTATCGTGGTCCTTTTTTACATCAAGCTTGAATGAAACGAGCGCGTGTGGTGTGAATGAAAAAGAAATGGTTTAATAAATGAAAACGTAGGTATTCAAATCTCACTCATAATTGTTATTCTCTCAAACACGCGGTCGGACGAACGGACGAGTGAATATGGCAGCGGCGAGTTTAAGTGGTCCCGTCAGAGCGAACAAAACACATTTTAGCACGTGCATTCTCAATTAGGCAGCCTTATACGTTCGATCTTGTCGACAGAAGCCATGCTAATGAGAGAATCACACCCCGGGTAACGAACCTCAGCACTCCTTATTCCGACCATTGGTTATAAGATTTATAAAGAAAACAGAAATTTGCTAAACAGGCAAGAGAATTCAAACAAAACAAGCATTAGGCATCACACTGCAAGTAATGAAAAACATTTAGTTACATTGCGGTCAATCTTGTTCTTCTTGGCTTACCAATTACACGTACATCTCAATAGGAACCTATAAAACAGTATACCTAGTACCTTATTTAAAATGTTTGTTTTTTTCCACCAAAACGATGATATAATAATGTAGTTATTACACTGTGCCCGAGACGTACCCGAAGGATTTTAACCATCGATTCTAGACCCTATTTGGAGTATATAATGTGGTATAACATGTAGTATAATAACGCACAATTTCCGAGATTTTTATTCTGTAAAAACAATTCCATAGTTTATTTAATTTGAACTCTATCGCCTTACCATAAAGCATTATTTACCAAGAGAGATTCATGTTGTAAATAGCAATATCATCAATGTACAACATAAATTAATTTAATCATTAAGGGCCTGTTTCACAATCGACAAGTAAATTTATCTGTCACATAAAGTTGTCTCTCTCCTTGTCTATTTTCAAGTGTACGACAAAGAAAGGGCTAAACTTATCCGTCAAATATCCTTTACTTGTCGATTGAAAAACAGGCGGTAAATGTTATACCACATTATATACTCCAAATAGGGTCTAGAATCGAAGGTTATAATCCTTCGGGTACGTCCCGGGCACGGTGTATAATCATTATTACTTAATTGAGAAACTTTAATAACAAAAATACTTACCTCATTGCCGCACTCACGAAAAAATTAACTAACTTACGCGCGAATTTCACCTATATTACATCGACGCACGTTGAAGTCGTACAAATATTCATCAAATGTAATTAATTAATGATCTAAACAAGCATTGGTACCCTGTTTAATAGGAAAAAACTAACTCAAACAGTTTAATCAATTTTCGTTTACAATAAACTGTCCACATTGTCTATGTGTGACGATTGAGAAATCATTAAATAGACTTAGTTAGTTTTCGCTTTCATATTTTCTGACAAAACTATTACTCAGAAATTAGCTAAGTAATTTTAGTGACTTTTTGAATAAAGTAGTTCTTGATCGTGACTTCGGAATATTTAGAGAAAAAGTTACCAAGACGATTTAGGTGCATTCATTGTACGGTTTCATGTAGACCATAAATAATCAAACGAATTAGGTAATTCTTCCCTTACGTAGTGAGAGACGAAGTATAATTTAATGACTTCTGTTACTTTTTAAAATCGAAACTATAATAGCTATGTCCATAATAATAAGACTGAAATTTGCACAAAAAAAAATCGATTTCGATGACATTCATAACTAAATTTCGGCCATTTTTCGACTTGGTGAATTTTCGCTCTACGGCGACGAATTATGTATTAATTTATTTACATGTATGTATGTGTGCATTTGTTTTATATTTCTCGAATATGTCGCTCATTGAATACAAAACGGACACGTTCCAAAATAATTAGCTCTTGCATTAGAAATCTTATATGAATAGCTTGTAATTTTAAAATGCAACACTGTCTCATTTTGGAATGTGTCCGTTTTGTATTCAATGAACGATGTATGAATTGGACTACCCTCTTGAATTGTCTTTACTAATCCTATTCAAAGGTTAACTAGAAGATATCTCTAATAGGATAATGCTCGCCGATTTACCTGTGTGTTATTTTTGTGAATATTGTGTTTTCTTCCCATCTTTATTTCTATCTGTTTCTGATTTCAGGGTCACTTACGTCTATTTGGTTTGCGCTGAGTCGGATGATAAGCTTGTTGTTCAAGACTTGTCAGTGCCTTATGAAGCTGTAAGTATTTATTGTGTTCCATTTTCAAAGTGACACTGTAATTAAAATCATAAAAAAGTTTTAGTTAATTACGTAACTTTGACATAGTCGAAAGTGGTCTAGGAATCATTTTCCTGTACTGTATGTGGGTATGTATAGTCACAGAATTAAATTCCTCGCCACTTCGGACTATGTCAAATTGACACTATAAATAAAATCATATTAAGATGTCTCTTACGTTTTTATTGATAACGTAACTTTGACATAGTCGAAAGTGGTCTAGGAATAATTTTCCAGTACTGTATGTGGGTATGTATAGTAACAGAATTTAATTCCTCGCCACTTTGGACTATATCAAATTTAAACTATAAATAAAAGCATTACTTAGATGTCTCTTACGTTTTTATTGATGACGTAACTTTGACATAGTCGAAAGTGGACTAGGAATTAAATTCCTTGACTTTACTATGTTCTGAAAAGATGATGTGAAATTTAATGAAATGAGATGTAGTGAGATGTCTTAGCGTCGCGACTGTCACTGGGTACTATTAATTCTTCTTCTTCTTCTTCTTCATCAATTCATACGTCGTTATCGCGGGGCAAAAATGATTTGACAGTACTGAAAGATTATGACAAAAAGGCAATAACAGAAGTGACACTCGTATCTATAAACGTTTATACCTACGAGTTCAAAATGTATCTATTTTCTTTTAAATTTCTTACCTCCGTACTTAACTTCATTAGTAGTACATATTAAAAAAAATGCTACGGAATTCTAACGTTAACTTCTTCAGTCACTTTTCCTGCTACTTTAGAAATATGCCATTCTTGATTGATTTGATATGTACAAAAAACATACAAATCCTTTAAATGTTACTGCAAATACATACATTTAAAAAATTCAAACTAGTTTTGGACAAAAATACTTCATTTGTCATAATTTTATTCAAGTTGACATGTTGACTTAGGTAAGCGTTTACTCAGTGTAAGAGAAGTTTGAATGACCTTTTCCAGCGAAAATTTCGTGCTAGAAATGAAGAACTTCTTAGAGGCTTATAATGCTTAGGCAGAATATTCTGTTTATACTAAACATACATTCTGTTATTTGTGTTCCTTGATAGATTTGTTTTAGCCCCCGCGATAACGACGTATGTAATCATCATATATCTGTCCACTCCTGGACATTATGCCTCTTTCATGGATTTCCTAGATCTGGATGCGGCGTTTCTATTTCAGGTCGGCCCTATATCGTCGACCATTAATAATGAAATGATACGTTAAAATGTATGAAATAAATGATCATAAAGTTTTTTATAGCTGATCGGGGGGGTTATAATAACATAGCCATGCAGTTCATTTAACGGCGAGCGTAAAGGACAGAGCTATAGCAGTCATATGGCATTGTCTTATTCTCTCGGCAAAAACAACTGCATAGTTAATGACGGAAATACGAAGGTGGCAACTTTTCTGATGTACGGTCAGCCAAGAAAGTGGTCTACCAGTTTTTGCAAAAGTTTCGGTGAGATCTTTATTATCGCTAAGGTTACACTTGTTACTGTCATAATATTATTGCAAGGGATAATCGAACTTGTTGTATCATGACGTGCAAATCAACTTCAACCGTAGGGTATTAGACCACATTTTTGGCCGACTGTAGAGTCGAAGTCAAAAATATGTTTACACTTTAGTACCTTGTCTATTTAACGTCATGATTAAACTGTCATATTAAATTGTCACACCGATTAAAGTGACAAGGTACTAAAGTGTAAAGATATTTATGACTTCGACTGTACAATCACGAGATTAAATTTGCGACTTAAGGTCCAAAGTCAATCTGACATTCTACAACAATAAGGTTGAGTTTCCTAAAAGTTACAAAAGACTAGACATCTCTAATAACATTGGCGACTTCAAGCATATTTTTCTTGAAATGGGTCCCAATTTAACGCTCGTGACCGTACTATGGGTACTAGCGATATACATACTTACATAGAGAAATACATACTGAAATACATAGCATCCTAGACTCAGGAACTTCTCGCGCTCATATTTAGGCCATACTTTTTTTTTTTTTTTGCCGTCGACGGTCAAACAGGCAGACAGCCCACCTGATGGGAAGTGGTCACCGCCGCCTATGGACATTTGCAACACCAGAGGCGTCACCAATGCGTTGCCGGTCTCGAATAAATTTAATGATACCCCTTTTAAAAAGCCCCATATTGTAGCGCGTTGGGAAAGTCTCAGCAGGAAGCTCATTCCAAATTCGTATAGTACGCGCCAGAAACGTTCTAGAAAACCGGCGCGTAGTTGAGCGCATTGGCTCAAGAAAATGGGAATGAACACCCTGCCGATGACGAGAAGTGCGATGGTAGAACGACGCAGTTGGCACCAGTCCAAACAGTTCCTCGGAACACTCTCCATTATACAGACGGTAAAAAATGCAGAGAGATGCAAAGTCTCTCCGGAGGCTAAGCATGTCCAAACGGTCTGAAACTGTAGGATCGTTGATAATGCGGACGGCACGTCTTTGGATGGAATCGAGAGGGTCAAGCTGATAGGCCGGTGCTCCAGCCCAGAGATGCGAGCAGTACTCCAAATGCGGTCTGACCTGCGCTTTGTAAAGCACAAGGCGATGCCGCGGAGTGAAGTACTGCTTGGACCGATTTAGCACACCCAGCTCATACTGCGAATAGACCGCATTTTTGGCCGACTGTACCTACTTAACGTAGACAGAATTCAATCACAGTCCGTGTTAAACTTTGTCTCAATTATTTTAACAGAATCTTATTCCATTACAGAAACTACAATTCTTTTCACGAAAGGCTTGCCTGCGTCAACTCGTGCCCAGCCCATCTCAAGAGTTCACGGACTCGGGGAGAGCAGAGATCCTGCTGGCTTCGCTATTCACATTACTCAAGGTTAGTATTTGACATTATTGTTGACTCATGTTGAACTTGATTAGGGTAATTCCACGATAATGTAACAAAAGTTACCATTTCAACGAGTGTTTTTTGAAACTTTCAATGCTCATATTTTTTTAAATATAAATTTAAACACGTATGTAGAGATAAATGTCATGAATCCTTCTATTTTGAAATATAACTAAAAAAAACAAGCAGAATGCTAGAAATTGGTAACTTGCGTTACTCTCTGCCATGGGATTGCCCACTATGTTATCTATTAATATGGATTGGAAAACTGGAAATTATAATAAAAAAGTGAAATAACCAAAAAATAACAAAATGATTTAATATGAGACATCAAAGTTTCAACACTTTTGAGTGTTTTACATCCAATAGTAAGTTCAATGGAATTATCAGAATTCTAGATTTTAAAATGAAAATTAATTGTATCGCAACTATGTATTTAAACACAGGTACTAATTTTATGTTGCATTTGAAAACCGTGTTACGAGTACAGTTACCAGCAATAATATATTATCCAACATTCGGCGTACAAATATATCCACGCTCTTTTATACCTGTAGTAATAAAGACGAGTCAGATATTTTTGCGCCCAATTTTGGATTAGTAGTTTAATAAATTGTTGCATAATGAGGGGTATTAAAACACGAATGTGGGTGTTTAAAAACCGAGCCGCTAGGCGAGGCTTTTAATAATATCACACGAGTGTTTTAATACCTAGTTATGTGCAGTTTCATACACTACTTTATCTACTCTCATACATTACAATAAAACGTATTCAATGAATGGCGCCAAAACCTAGCACATCACCGCGCATGCGTTAAAGCGGGCGCCGTCACAGACAAGTAAAAATTGGAATGAAAACTTTTTATAATGCTGTAAAAATTACGCGAACCGCATGTGCGTTCCATTATAAAAAAATAATTGATATGGAACCTCGTTGGTGACATTAACTTTTTGGATTAACTAGTATCGTAATGGTATTAAAATACTTTTCATCACACTTGCACTATTTAAGTGTCCTAACATGCTAGAAAAATCGACCGTAAATCCAAAATAATACCCGCGGGCCTTTTTTTACCACTGCGTAACTAAAGTGCGTAATAGCTTTTTTTTTAAATATTATACGTGGACTCAAACTATCACAATACGTCAGGACCCCAATTCTTGTGCCATTCGATATGAAGTTTCATTCGAGATAAAATGTCAGTTGAATACTATTTCCTAGCAATCTCGAATAATAAACTATTGATCTCATATATGTCACTAGAATCGGACTCCGAACACGTTTGACATTATCTGTGGTAAGTCACAGACAATGATGTAGACTGCCGCTAATAAGTTAAAAATTTGATTTCATTTCCTCGCAATTGTGATGAAAAACATTGTATGTTACACGGGTGGTAAAGGAAATACAAAGCTCGAGTCATTAAATCCCTCAGCCTTCGGCTTCGGGCTTCTAACAGACTCTCGTTTGTAATTCTTTCTTTACCACCCTTAATACACAATGTACTATTATAACATTATTTTGTTAGAGTTACAATGCTATACAGTGGTTTTTTTTTCGGTATTGTGTTTGTAAAGTATGCCAATATAAATTCGTTTTGAAGTTTATAAAGTAATATTATTAGTGACTGTAAGTACATACTTGCAAGGCGTTTGTTAACAGCTGAAAATGTTGAATAACTCTTATTCTAACATTATTTACTAACCTTTTATTCCAAATAAATCATTATGAGTTATTGATTCTTGAGTAGGGAATGTAATTTAACCGGTTATTAACAGTTTTTGTATGAAAATAACCGGTTCAAACCATTTGCATTCCCTATTCTTGAGTTACAGACGAGTAAGTTACTAGTTTATTAGCCTATTTGGGTGTCCCACTGCTGGGCAAAGGCCTCCCCTCTTTTCCGCCATTCATCCCGATTGAGTGCATGCTCCCGCCATTTGCTTTGAAACGCGTCTACGTCGTCCCGCCATCTCCTTTTTGGTCTGCCTCTGCTCCGGTGGCCATCTTGTGGGGTCCATTCGGTGGCAACCTTGGCCCATCGTTCTGGATGCATTCGGTAGACGTGTCCAGCCCAGTCCCACTTGAGCTTAGCGGTCTTGGCACCCACATCCGCAATTTCAGTTTTGGAGCGCAACTCGGTGTTTTTGATCTTGTCAGTCAGGAGTAAGTTAATATTTTCAGAAAATTGTTTCAGGTCTAGGTTGACGGCACCAACATACACTTTTAGCTGACAGGCACCAGTAATGGACACTTCACTATTAATTCAAAATTCATACTGTCCTAAATTGATCGTTGCAAAACAAGTGAATAACCCTTATTTTCTGTGAAATAAGAATCAAGAGTGTCCATTACAGGTACCTTGTTCCATCACCCTACTATAACTTTAAAAAGAATGTTAACATATACTTGTGCTTGCGACGGAACCCTACTCTGGGCATGGTGCAATATACCTTTGTTCGGTTTTTTAAATTAAAATCGAGGCTTTGGTTCCTAGGAACAGTAAACCTTTGCTCTTGTAGCTTTTGAATTTCACATCCTGACTTTTTAGATTGCTGCCCCTGTGCATACATGTGCTTGTTTTTTTTTTTGTAGATTAAATAGCCGACCAGATTTTTAAGAGCTTGGTATCATTGAGTTCGCTTTTAACCGGTTAATTTCTCTTTCAGGGCCAAAAGGGTGAACGGGGTGAACCCGGGCTACAGGTAAATAACAAAAAAACCAGTGACACATTTGCGGTTTCCAACGAATATTCGTGTAGTTCCTTTTATTCTTTGTGTTAAAGAAAAAGATGTCAACACCAAACTAGTTTATGTATATGTCCAAGTAACTATTCTGGTTCAGCTCAATAATCAGTGGTTCATCAACATACAGGGTGTTTTAGTAGTCGATAGCAAGGACCTTAAAAAACGGAAAAAAATAAATGAAACTGAGTCTCATCTTCCTTATTTTTGACTTGTGTTTCACTTCGTTCATCACAAATTATACACCGTTATTCAATTAATTTTTATACCATTATTAAGTTTGACCAACTGGACATATAACTACCGACTAGTAAATACATACAATCAACTTGTTTCACATAATATTTTTATATAATTGCGATCTGTACATTATATTTTATTTTATTTTAGGGACCGACAGGTCATTCCGGGTTTCCAGGACAACCGGTAAGTAAACATATAGTTTTGATTTCAATAGTTTTTAAAAAAATGAGTGTAAGGAGCTTGTAGGCTTGGAGATGGTAGGCAAGCAAAAACATTTTTTTTGTGTCTCCTAAACGTAACGTGGCGATGTATTTTTTTTCTCGTCTACCCCATAACATTGGGTGTCGTTGGATAGGTCTTTTAAAAATATTACGGGTTTGTAAAAACAATTTTTCGATTAAGCGACCCCAAGGCCGCCTCGCCCCCTCCCCTACAGCCAAAACAACAAATACAAAAAATCAGAAAAACATTTTAAATAAAAACGCATATAACGAATTTAAAAGGAAAACTATCATAATTAGGAGACTTAATTAGTTCCTGAGTTACAGGCGACTAAAGTGTAATACCTACTAAGAATCATCTAAGACAGCACCAAATAACTTAAAATAGAAAATAATTTCATACATGTGGTTTTTTGACTTTTTTGTGTTTGTCGCAACGGCTTTGGAACACTACACTGAGCATGGTCCGACATGCTCTTGCCCGGTTTTCAAATTGAAATCGAGGCTTTGGTTCCTACCCTTACTCTAGTAGCTTTTTAATTTCGCATCCTGTACTATTTACATTGCTCCCCTTGTAAATATACATGTGCCTGTTTTATTTGTAGATTAAATACCTAACAGATTCTTAAGAGCTTAGTATCAGTGGGTTCGCTTTTGACCGGTTTTGTTTCTCTTTCAGGGCCAAAAGGGTGAACGGGGTGAACACGGGCCAGAGGTGTGTTGATGCTATCTTTAAGTATATTATACATTATAATATATTTTTTGTTGTGCACTTAATCAACGTTATTCTTTCTTTCTTTATTTCAGGTAAATAATAAAAAAACAGTGAGACATTTGCGGTTTTCAACGAATATTCGTGTTGTTTTTTTTCATTATTTGTAAAGAAAAAGACGTCAACATCAAACTAGTTTATCTATAAGTCCAAGTAACTACTCTGTGAAAAGGTTTCAAATTAATAATTTAGCAAGAAGGCTGCGAAAGGGCACTTTGATACGTTAAGAATCTACTAGTGCTAATTTGGGAATGCTAATAACCGGTTATAACCGGTTTTTAAACAAAAACGGTCAATAACCGGTTTAATTGTATTCCCTAGTGCTATACTATCCGCAAAATTAAGTGGCATGTCGGGCAATAAAAGTCAGTTTCATTTCTTTTGTATGCGTAATGCTACTCGTACCTGCACTACAACTCTTGCGAGTCCCACTCCAGAAGGCCGTGCAGGTGCGAAAGAGATAGCTTGATTCTGATGATTTATGACCCGACTCGCCACTTAACTTTGCGGATAGTATAACACAAAAAGAGCCCCAAGAAACTCTACACTCAGTCGTTCATCACCATACAGGATGTTTTAGTAGTCGATAACAAGGACTTTTGTCGTATTAAATATGGTTAAAAAACGACTGACTGCTGAGTTTCTTGCGGCGTTTCTTCTCGGCAGTGGTCTCCTCTTGGGAAGCGCTGGTAGATTCTTGACGTGTAAAAGTGCCCGTTCGGCCTACTTACTGAATCAATATCTTTTATCTTTTTATCTTTTTTTATACTTTTGTAAGTATAATTGTGATCTGTACGTTTTTTTTAGGGATTTTTAGGGTATCCAGGATTATCGGTAAGCAAACATATAATTATGATTTGATTAGTTTTTAACAAAATGGATGTAAAGAGCTTATAGATGGTAGGCAAGCGCTGCCGTCCATTAACTAAAAGGCGGCTAAAGGCACTTACGACCTTTTTGAGTTATATATACAGGGCGATTCAGCTACTTATTAGCTATCGATCTATCTAGGTTTGGTTTCAATATCTTTAAAAACAGCCGAGATACAGCCTTCAGAAAAGCGGCTAAATTCAGATTTTTTGGGATATTACTACCAACAAGGCGGTTATTTAACACTTACCTATCTTAAAGGCGATTAAAAGTCGAAAACTGTAAATTTTTAAACGTAACACGTGTTACGGTACAAGACTTAAAAGCAGCTATTTTATTTTCCACAACTTAAACGCGGCTATTGGACTTTAGCCATCTTATAGCTTAAGAACGTAATATTCAACTGCAAAAGAGGTCCTAGATTAAAAAGCGGTCTATCCGTGTTTACATAAGAAATAAGCGGTTAAAATCCAATAGCCGCCTTTTTGTATGTAAATTTTATTATTTTTTATCAAAATACATACCTTAAAGGCCGTCACGGTTTTATAGTCTAGAAACCAAAGTAATAAAAATCAATTCTTGCTTCATTAAATGGCGGCTATATGACATTGCCTAACTAAAAGGCGGCAACTCATTCCCCGCACAGCAGTCGCCTTATCCCCTGTCTCGCCTGTCGGGCTGACGGCGTAGGCCAAAGTCAGTCGCCGAAGTGCTTATCTAAAGAGCTGAGGGCCCAGACAAGATGCACTACGCTAGCTAGCGTTTCTTTTCGTTTAGTTTTTAAACCATTCGCGTCACTGGTAGATGACGTGATACGAAAAGTCACGTTAAAATCTAAACGTATAGAAACGATAGTTAGCGCAATGCATCTTGTCTGGGCCCTCTGGTCGCTTCGCAAGCGGCGCGGGCGTCGATTTCCGCCAATTCCACCATGCCGCTGCCTCCAAGAAAAACGTCTACGTAAAGTTAAAATTTCTCAAAAGGCAGTTAGCTCTAGCTAGTACCTACTATTAAGTAAACTTTCGTTACTGTAGCTTGGTCCTCCGCTCGCTTTATAGTAGGGGAGCCCATGAAACTAAACCTAGTCCGATAAGACTACCGGATGAGATATATTATTATATATTTAGACGCATCGTTAATGGGAGAACACGAAATGGTGGGTCCATATTGGCTCATATAAAATTGGTCTTTCGATTTTTTATACAAATAACGATTTGTGACTATACTCACCATAACTCCGAAAAAATTTGCTCATACTTTTTTGTTCATACTTTTTTAAGTCATAATTATCGCAACTCATAAAGTAGTTTTTCAAAAAACTGTTAAGTACATTTTAGATTTTTATAAATCTAACCAACCTAACTTAATTTTATGTAAACGTAAGATATTTAAGAAATTGTGAAAAGTGTACGGTTCCATGAATATTGGCGTTAAAATTTCAGATGATAAGTTCCGATCATTTCTACTAAAAAAAAAAAATTAAGAGTATGAAGAGTAATCATTAGGTTGTAAAATTCTATGAGATTCAATTTCGGAGTTCCAATAATCTAACTTGCAATTTTATATGAACTTTGGCGCTCCTGAAACATACCAAACCAAACAAAACCCTGGCCGCGGTATAAAAAAAAATTTAAAATCGGGTTTTTGGTATGATAAGACTCCCAAATTTTGTTTGTTCCTCGAAACAGGGGAGGTGTAGGACTATGACGATAATGCAATGCTGCAAGCCCTCATAATTGGCCTTATCAGTGCCAGCAGCATGACAAAGACGCCTCGTACTTAGAAATCTAGTACGATCGACCTCCTCAAAAAACCAATGCTCATCAGAAAGAGCATCAATTTCTGTGTCGGGAAAACCACTGCTGCATTTTCCAAACACTGGAGAAAGAGGTTGCTGCAGCAATTGAAGGTCATCCTTTGCGCAGCTGTATTCGATCAGACTACCGGATGAGATATGTTAGGTCGTTACCTATGAAATTGGCGTTTTATATGGAGAATTTTATGAAAACTGTGGTTTTCATAGATTTAATTTTGCAGATTATTTTGTAACGTTAAATAAAAACCAAACAAAATTCTGTCAGGAATATTGGACACTTCTAAGTTAGATTATACATATCTTAATTACTTAAAAATATTTGGCTTCATAAAACTCTGCGTAATTGAAACACTTGAACTCGCAGCACATGAAAAGAGTTGAGTTCACACTTAAATTTTAAACATTAAGTTGGAAATTTAACCATATTATTTGTATCTATAACCTTTGTAACATAGTGTATTAATGAAATTAAAAAAGATCTTGAAAATTAAAATTGAAATGACTAAATTCCGTACGAAAAAAAACGCCAATTTCATAGGTAAGGACCTAATATTTATTTAGAAGCGTCGTTAATGGGAGTACACGAAATGGCGATGCTGCTATGCAAAAAACCTGGCAACGGTATTGAAAAAATAAACAAAAAAAAATGGTTTTCTATTTTACGATAAGACTCACAAATTTCGTTTGTTCCTCGAAACAGGGGAGGTGTATGACTATGCGATAATGTAGTGCTGCAAGTCCTCTTCATTGTTCATATAAGTGGCAGCACGATCTACCGTCTCAAAAAACCAATGCTCATCTCAAAGAGCATCAATGCAGCATTTTGCAAACACTGAAGGAGAAAGAGGTTGCTGCAGCAATTGAAGGTTGCCCTCCGCGCAGCTGTATTCGGCATTTCAATTTTGTCTGCGAAGTCGATTTTTACCTACTTCCTTCTAATTGGCGGACTGACTTGACATGTTAAATACAGGTTATTCCGATGACATGATACCTAATGGTAGGTTCATCAAATTTAGACTCGTTTGACTCTTTTAATTTTAATAACGAGTCTGTTATAAGTGATACAATTACAGTTGGTAAAAATAAAGCGTGTCACAAAGACGTTTTTTTAAACCCTGACGCAAAAAAGAGGGGTGTTATAAGTGTGACGTGTAAGTCGGTGAGTGTGTGTGTGTCTGTCTTTGGCACTGTAGCTCGTAAAGGGGTGAACCGATTCGGATGCGGTTATTTTTATTTGAAAGCAGGTTTTTTGGTGGTTTTCATAAAACCTAGCTTAAAAAACCAGCTATCAAAAAAAACCGCATCCAAATCGGTTCATCTGTTTGGGAGCTACGATGCCACAAACAAACACTCAAATACATAGACATAGAGATACACGTTATGAACAAACACCCCTCTTTTTATTTATTAGTTATTGGATGTCTGTTAACCGCAGAAGGTTTCGGTTTTATTTTGAGATTAGGTTTGATATTCTACTTGTTAAAGTTCTAAGTGTTTTAACTGATGACAGCCTTCTATTTTAAGAATGAGCAATTGATCTCTTTTTGTTTTTATAAGTTTAAAGAAAGGTATTATTTAGTAGCTAAGCAATAGAAAGTTACGCGTTTAAACTGTGATTTTATCAGTGTACCATTGCAATTTGTTCCTTTATTATAAAGATTTTTATATTTTATATGAATGAATTTGATTTCAACATAGTAAATGGTGTTTTTATTAAATTTAATTTTGCTGTGTTTTTAGCAACTTCCCGAAGTCATTGGATGTAGTAACATACTTCGATTGCAATCCATAACAAAAAAGCAGTTATTTTTATTTGTTCTTCAATTAACTGCCTTTTTCTCTAGCATTGATGATACAAAACGTACATTAGATTCTACCATATGTACTCATTTTAAACTAGAAGGCAGTTAAAGTCATATGGCCGTCTTATAGTCATGTCTGTTTGCACAGGATTAACTAGGCATACATAGCTAAAAAGCGGCTATATCATGTAACCGCCTTTTAGTTATGTTTTTCATATAACTTTTTTGTATTTGTACAATCTATGGTGGATTACCTAAATTACTGAACTAGAAGGCGGCTAAACATACTTTAACCGCCATTAAGCTTTGTAACGTATTTCATAAAATGCTACGGTATCATAGCTAAAAAGGAAAATCGAAGATTTCAGGTATAAAAACAAGTAAAACCATATCAAATTTATATGTATAAAATAGAGCAAGTCTCGATTATTAGTATACAAAAAAAAGTACAGGGATATCGCTCACCAGTTTTCAGAGACATGGTTTCCCATGTTTTTTGGCCATAACTCAAAATGACCCTCTTGTATTTAGCCGCCTTTTAGATAATGGACGGCAGAGCGTGTAATAGGTCGTTGTCAGCGGGTTTTTATTCTTATTTTTTGAATTATTATTATTCTTATTGCAGGGCCGCCCTGGCGGGGACTGTGCAAAGGTAAATAATAACAGTATTTAATTATGCACGATTAATTAGATTAAATTAGTTTTGCCGTGTGGTTGCCGGCTTTGCCGTGTTATTGCCGGCTTAGAATATTACCACTCCATGTCTTCCCGTGGAAGTCGTAAGAGACGACTAAGGGATTAAAGGCTTGTAGTATTGTTAGGCGATGGGCTTGCAGCCTGTCACTATACACATGGTAAACATCTTAGGCTGTTTGTGCAAAATGTGGTTATACACGTAGAATTAACAACGAGTTGTCAGAGTGGTCGGTAAATAATTTTGTAGCTGTGCCTACCCCACTCTGGGATGAAGGCGTGGCGGTATGTATGTATTGTATGTATTTACATACATACACATACATACATAAACTCACGCCTTTATTCCCAGAGTGGGGTAGGCAGAGCTACAGAATTACCAACAACTCCAATAATTTGTTAACAATTCTGTAACCACATTTTGCACTTTTAGGCTTAGATGTTTACCAGTGCATTAGTGACAAGTTGCAAGCCCATCGCCTAACAATACTACAAGCCTTTAATCCCTTAGTCACATTACATTACACTTAATATCAACAACGGGACGGTAACCGATCATTTTATCGAATTTCACTTCATCCTTCTTCATTAGGGCCCAAAATCTTTCGATGGGACGTATTTCTGGATAGTTGGGTGGATTTCGTCGTTTGCTTACAAACTGCACGTTTTCTTTGGCATGCCGTGGTAGCAAGATGAAGCATAGTGAGAACTAGCCAAGTTAAGCCAAAATAATGTTGGTCCTTCGTGCTTCCTCAAAAGTGGCAATAATCTTTATTCGAGACATTCCTTTCGATAGATTTCGGCATTGACAAATAGCTTGCCAAACTAAGAGTTTTTTTTCCAAAAAAAAATCACAAAAAATGGTTTTTCTGCATTTTAATGACTGCTCCTTCTTTTACTATGTATTAAAGTGGGCCGGGTAAAGTTTTGTAATCAAATTTCACGTAAGTCTCATGATCCATGATTATGCATTGCTTTTTCTCTCACTAAACTTCTTCATACAGCTTCCGGGCCTCGTTTTAACTGTAAACGATTGTTGAGCTGTTCGTTTTATCTGTTTTTGCTTTTTATAGATTTTCAAACAATGTTGTATCTTAACTCTTTGTACCATACCAATACTAGAAACTACTTTTTTAGCACAATCTTGAACCGAAATGCCTTTTATTGATGCGAACAGCTTGCATATATTTTGGTCAAATTTAGGTCTTGAAGGACCTGGTTACCTGCCGCGGCCAGGGCCGTCTTTTAAAGTATAGTGTTCACCAAACCTCTGAATTGTATTTTGGACTGCATAAACAGTTACCACTTCCTCTTTAGCCAGCTTTCTGTAAGTCATACTAGTTTTGGTGCACCATTTGGAAATAATAGATTTCCTATCTCCAGGCGTGAGGCGTTCTATTTTTTAAAAATACTCAAATAATGTATTAATTGACTATGTAATTTGACTAACCGACGATAATATATTCGATATCATATTTTATTATTATAAAATAGTATGACTTCTGTTGTAAAATACTTTTTGTTTGTACCCATAATTATAATTAACGATACGATCCTTATACTACTACAGTACTGTAAAACTGTAAAAGGAAGAAAGGTTGCCTCATTTAATTCGTCGTTTGTTTAGTTTGCATCGGCGTCACTGAGACCTGTGAAACATGATATACACAATTAGATAACGCATGAGTGCGATAAAGATGGGTAGCTTGCTGGCGGACTTGAGCGGGCACTTGTTTTAGCGGGAATGGCGAGCAATTTGAAACAACTATTTATCTCTTAGTAACAAAAGCGTTTTTTTTTTATGGCAAAGAGAAGACAAACGAGCACACAGCTCACCTGATGGTAAGTGGAAACTGTGACCCATAGACATTCGCACTCACAAGACTGCAATGCAATCCTAAGACTGCAAATGCGTTGCCAACCCTGAGGACTAAGACGGAATGCCTCTATGCTAGTCATTTCACCGGCTGTCTTATCCCCAAACCGGAACACAACAATGCGAACACTGCTGTTTGGCGGTAGGTTAATGGATAAGATGGTGGTAGCGATCCGGACGGACCCTGCACAAGGCCCTACCACAACGATATAAATACGAGAAATATATACTTAAATATATAGAAAACATCCATGACTCAGGAACAAATATTCGCGCTCATCACACTAATATCTGGAACGCTAGCTTCATAGGCAGGGTCACTACCAACTAGGGCAGCGCGTCATCAAATGTTTTTTTTTTGTTTTTTGAATGAATGATTATAATATTTATTTAATTAACAGGGTGAAGCAGGCCCTACAGAACCACCAGAGTCGTGGTTAGCATATACGATGGCGACGCGGTACGGTTAACATCGGCTCCGTAACAATTTCAAGTAAATAATTGCTAAAACTGTGTTTAATTGATTATAAAATAAAATAAAATAAAAAATAAAATCGTTTTATTTCAGACCGAATTGATCCATAGAATATTAGTACAATGAGGCTTTAACCTATGTTAGTAAGACATATATATATATTATAGACTACATAACATCGCTTATAAGTGAATTCTAAATGTGTAAAAGTGAAGTGAAAGCTATATTTAAAACGAATCACAAGTTTAAGACAAATATAGTTACTTAACTAAAGTTTATAAATACAAATGGTTTCGATGTGAACAAAAGTGCGCAAGAACATTTACTACTAACTATCCATAGAACTAACAAAAAATAACAGTGTAATAACAGTGAAATATCAGTGAAATGCAAATAAATTAACATAACCTATGTTAATTATTATTATAGGTTATGAATAAAAATACTTGCGTCAAGAAACGCCTACTCACGGAGAACTATTATTTAGAAGAGCGACATCTACCAGAGGTACCCTGAAATATTCATCATACTGCCATCTATCGAAAAGGAGCGTAACTATCGCGACAAACAAGTCGTGTCACACATCGACCGATCCACAACCTTTCTACATAAGTCGCTAGAGGTCAGGTGTTTGTTTACATTAAATAAATTTGTGTAAAATGTCTCAAATTTGTAATGGATGCCGCCAACTACTACCACGCAAGGAATACCTAACGTGTTCCCAATGTTCCAAAAGCTACGATTTAAAATGTGCGAATGTATCGTCTCACCGCTTTAATAAGACCATGCAAACAGCTAACAAACGAGAATGGAAGTGCCGAGATTGCTGCTGTAAAATGCCAAAGACATATAATTCAAATACGCCTATACGTCCACATCCAGAAACAGAGACAGATAATGTCACAATAAGGAAAAAATTAACAGAGCAGATTAACGACACGATCTCCTCAGAAGATATCAGCCTTTTAGGAGACACGATGCACCAGGAGAAAACGCCTATAGGTGAGGAGCAAATCGAGTTAAATATGAAAAATCTAGGCGATTTGATAACCCAGCGTTGGAAAGACAATAATAAATCAATCATATTAGAACTACAAAAGGTACATACAGTTAGAGGTTAATAAAGAAATCACAAAGATACTAAAAGAATTAAAACTAGAAACGGATGCCCTATCACTACAAAACTCATTGAGAAAAGACGAAATAAATGAAGTTACTTCAAAAATAAATTACTTAATGAACAAAAACGATGCCCTAGTTCAAGAAATAAAAGAGCTCGAAACTAAAATAAACTCCAACCTTAACCTCACCCCTAGAAATAACAACACACCTGAAAATAATTGCAAAAAATTCGTAATCTACAATCTGAATGAAAACTATAGTGAATCTGAGACAGAGCTGGACTCTAGAATAATTCATTGTCTTCGAGAGATCTTGCAGGTTGATCTGCTGGGATATATAGAAGATACTTACCGCGTGGGGCGTAGAACGAATAGAACGAGACCTCTGGTTGTCGAATAGCCATTACTTCCGCGGAAGTGGACTCATGATATCAGAATATCTGGATGAAAACTTACGCAAACACAGATTTATTTTACGAGAAAAAATGCTATGCGCTAGAAAAAATGGCCACCACGCTATCATACGCAATAACCAATTAATCATAGATGGAAAAGAAACAGAACTAAGTAATACAGTAAACAATATTATAAACACAAACGACGATAGAAGAGTCTCTGCCCACTCCATTACCAACCAAGCCTATCCAAGCAGCAGCATAACAGAATCTGAAAACAATTTATTTCGAAAATAACGATGAACTTTTTAAAATTTTATTCCAAAACTTCCAGAGCATGAACAATAAACAACATCTTTTAGAAGCATATTTAAGTCAAGAAACTTAATTCCAAGCACTGTGCATCTGTGAAACTTGGCTCACGCCCGATAAATTAAGCCTCCTGAAAGTAAACGGTTACAAAACAGCGAGTTTCTACTGCCGCAAAATAAGAGGCGGCGGCGGCGTGTGCATCCTGCTACGGGACTATATAGCGTCGACGCCGAGAGACGACATCACCGAAATGTCCGTAGAATATGTCCTAGAAGTGTGCGCGACTGAGTTGACCGAACTTAACACTATTGTTGTGTCTATGTATTGAAATAGAAGAGAGGAAGATTTGTTTTATAATAAGCTCAATGAAATCTTAAACCTCATTAATACTCGTTATAATACTAAAAAAATCATATTAGGAGGTGACTTTAACATAGATATTTTGAAAAATACTACCAAATCAGGATTTTTTTTGGACCTTCTGTCGGAATATAATTTTTATCAACATATAAAAAAACCAACTCGTACTACGCTAAACACGTCAACGTGCCTAGATCTCATCTTTACAAATTTCATCGATAAAAATATAAATACGACGGTCGAAGAGTTAGGGTTCTCTGACCACTTCGCGACCATTATAAGTCTTATAATTCCCCATGTACAGCAAATAACACAAACAAACTGGTTCATGGAAAAGAGACATTTTAATCTTGCTAATATTGAGCGGTTCAAGGTACTCCTTGGTGAAGTCATTTGGGATGATATTATAACGCCAGAAAAGTGTATAAACCAAAATTATATGGCATTTAACGATACGCTCTCAAACATACTTGAGAAATGCATACCGAAGCGCAAAGTTAATTTCAAACCAAATTATAGAAACGAATGGTTGACTGTAGGAATAAAAGAATCTTGTAAAAATAAACGCTTATTAAAATTATTGAAATTAAAAACAAACAACGATATAATAAAGAATATGAAAAAATACTTAAATTAGCGGTAAGGAAGGCAAAAAAAATTAGTTATGTTGTAACACCCGTTTTTTTTTGCTTAGTATTTTTCTTATAGCAACACTACTACTGGTGGGCTTCTGCACCAAAATCAAGGATCGAGTACACATAGTTCTGTCCTTTTCCCTCGCTTTGGTTACGAACGGAGAAAGAGTGAGACGGAGTCAATCAATAGCGTGAGCGTGCGTTACGTTTCACTGCGGCGCTCCTGCGCTTTGATCTATGGACTAAGACTCGGATCATTCGATAATTTTCGGCATGTAAAATTATATTGTTTCAGGATTCATAGAATATCTTTAGGACTATCTTGTGGATTATTTTAGATTAGTTTTGATTTCTAAATTGTTAAAACAGTGAACGAGCGTTGCCGTCTAAGAGTGAAACGAGTTCGCGACCATAATGACGTAGAGGGATTGCCACATCATCTAGGTTCGCTCTATGCTCTTTGATTCAGATTCCGCTTGTGGGAAGGGCAGCATTGTCTTCTTCATATATAATTTAATAACCTTTACAAATGGATAATTAGCGGTGAGTTGCGGTGTTTATTCGATGCTTCTTTTCATCGTGCCCATGTGGGATTTGTTTTTATGTCCATTTTACTTTTGTTTCAGGCAGCTTATACGATGACAATTTCATGCATCGTGGCAGTACTCATATCTGTGTGCCGGTTAAACAAATAGGCGACAAATGCCCATGAACTACATGATATTACTAATACAATAAACCGTAAGTAATACTCGCCTCCCACGCTGTTAAAGGTGTATTTCTTTCTTGATTTGTCGATTCACGTGAACTCTTTTGTTGTAGCATCATGCAGCTTTCTGTATCCCAAGCGCTGACTCCTGCCTTGTAAAACAGGGTCATTAGGCGATATACGTGCCTGTTTAAGGTGAGTATCGTGAGAGACCACGTTCCCGTCGGCCAGCACAACCGTCCCAACCAAATTCTAATAAGCTACATTTTCTTTCAGCCAGTGCCACGTTTTATGGGGGCACCGTGTGTATGCCGGCCTCAACTAGCCTCATGATATAAGGCTACATAAAACCCACTTTGTGGTGAGTACTATATTTACCTCATGGTTAGGGCTGATAGGTTAGCTTTCAATTAAGGTTTCTTTTTTTTATTAATAACTACAATTCTTGTTGTAGGGTTTTTATTGCTAGGCGTAGCATTAACCCTGGATACCGTGAAGGGCGCTTCGTGTTGGACCGCATGGGCGGGACCTCCGTGCCACGTGTTGCAACCCTCTTCGCATATCTCTGGGACATCAAGTCTTCGCTTGCCACTTAACTTCACCTTACACACACTTGACCACATGCGTACTTCACCCTAGATAAGTGATGTTTCTATTTCTGTAGTCAGTAACCCGATGGGACTTAATATTACTATGGTGCTACTGTTACTCGAGGCATTATCTGTGTGTATGTGATGATACCAATAAACCAAGGAGAACCACCCTTTTTGTTTTACTTATAACAAGAAACCATCCCTGTTTGTAGTAAGGTTACCCAGGGCGCCTTTTTACTTTTATAAATTCGAGGTGACTTACTCTCAGGCCCATGAAACCCTCTGGCCCTCTCAACGTCTCATGCCTGCTGATTGAGGATGTTTCAATGTAAGGAAATTAAAGAAGTCAGACAACAAAATAAGATCAATGTGGAAAATTATCAACGAACGAACTAATAAAAAACAGAACAAAGAAAAAAATAACATAAAGCTAAATATAAACAATACACTTACCTCAGACCCCAAGCTAGTCGCCGAAGCGTTGAATAATTTCTTTACGTCTATCGCTAACGGCCCAGGCAAGGCGAGCGGCTCCGGGGCTGCTGTCGGGCGCCCCGTGATGCATCCCACCGAAAATACCATGTTCCTATCTCCAGTTAACCCATGCGAAATACTAAAAATATTAAAGAATCTAAAAAATAAAAATAGCTACGGTATTGATGAATTGCCACCATCTTTAATACGACAGTGCGCAGACCTACTCGTTTTGCCTTTCTGTAGTCTAATAAATCAATCGTTTAACGAGGGTACCTTTCCAGATTACTTAAAAACAGCTGTAGTAAAACTAATTTATAAGAAAAGCTCAAAAACTGATCCAAATAACTATCGCCCTATCGCCCTACTGCCCACAGCCTCTAAGATATTTGAAAAAGCAATATCAAATCGCATTTACGCCTTCTGCGAAAAATATCAAATTTTTGATGAATGCCAGAACGGTTTTCGCAAAAAACGCTCGACTAGTCTTGCAGTGTATAAATATATAGAAGAAATATTAAATATTGTTAATACAAAACAATACGCAATAGGGTTGTTATTAGATATGACCAAGGCGTATGATAAAGTGCAATATAAAATATTATTAAATAAGTTATATGGTATAGGAATTCGCGGAAATGCTCATAAATGGCTCGCGTCGTATCTCAGGAACAGAAGACAACTCGTGATGATCGAGCACTATAACTCCTCAACTGGAAGGATAACAAACGTCCAGTCAGATATAAGTAAAGTCAATGCTTCAATCCCACAAGGAAGTGTAATCGGTTGTCTCCTGTTCTTGATTTATATAAATGATCTCCCCAAAGTCACTACCGAACCCTGTATACTTTTCGCGGATGATATCTCACTGCTCACTTCAACTGGTAATAATATTAATATAAACATAAACGATAAGCTTAACTCTGCCCTAGACCAAATAACAGAATGGATGGATGATCATAACCTTGAGCTTAATTTTTCTAAAACTAAAATTATGACATTCCACCCCTATCAAAAATCCCCCTTAATTATAAATTTTAAATATAAAGACATAAATTTAGAAGTTGTAGATGAATTTACTTTACTAGATATTAATATAGATACTTACATTAATTTTAAATCACATGTGAAAAAAGTTAAAACTAAGCTATGAAAAGGACATGGCCCGTTTGTGCCCCAATTTGTACACGAACGAGACATATGTGAAAAATCATTAAATAATTATTAATTACACGTGTGATTAATTAAATCTCTGTACAAGCAGCGGAAAAAAAGTAAATATAAAAAAGATATTGTGTGCCGGAAACCACCCACTTGACAGTTTGGCATGTACACATACGCGTGCCGGCGTGTTATTGAAAAAGGTGAATCCCTGGAGGCCGTATTACAAATTCTTAAAACTGACAAGTTCTAGGCAGCGAAAGGGACAGAGCCATATGACATCACTCTGTACCTTTCACTAGAGGACGTTTAAAACTTGGCATGCCGCCTTTTTGGATTAAAGACTCGGGATGCAAAATAAAATAAAAAATTAAGGTGGTTCGCCTAAGGTTCGCGCCCTTTTCGCGCTATAGAGTAGTTTTTTTTTTTTTTTCTATTTTCTGACAAAAATAACAGTAAGGACTAGAAAAACAACAAACGTTTTACTATTGATATTATTGCACGTAACATATATTTTTCCAAAGCAATTTGAACAATCCGTTTAGGAGCAGTAGGCCTTTAAAGAGAGATCATTATTGCAGTTTGAGGTGACAGCGCCTTGCACGTTATGATGTGTTTTGAGGTTATGTAAAAAACTAAGTATCGAATTACTTTAAAACCGCTACTTTATATGTAAAATGACAAATACATATTGAAAGTACATAATTTTCGCTTTAATTTGAGATATAAATGATTGCTGTACATTCTGGGGCACAGGGCCATAGTAAAACGGGCCATGTCCTTTATGCTAATGGTTAATTAGCTTAAACGCCACATAATGGTCTTTTCTACGTCACAGCTAGTCTGACAATAACGAAGCAGCACAACTAGTCCAAAGCAGCACATAGTAAACACATTTTATAGTTTTAGATCAAAAGACTTATTTTTTATAAATATCTGAAAACAAAAAAACTCGAC
This sequence comes from Acleris laterana, assembly GCA_963966035.1. Classification (NCBI taxonomy): domain Eukaryota; kingdom Metazoa; phylum Arthropoda; class Insecta; order Lepidoptera; family Tortricidae; genus Acleris; species Acleris laterana. Next base: position 16,762,878 of record OZ014448.1, read on the forward strand.
AATGACATTAGATTCTTTTAAAAATGATTGCAAAATTATCTTGCTTGTATTACCTTTTTCAAGGAATAAGTCGAGTTACCTGTCACCCTGTAGGTACAAGCATGATTACACTAGGCATTTTTTCTTAACCTAAAAACTGTTCAGAAATGTTATAAAACGAACTGTCTGTCTCGCGTCTCTGTCTGCTGTCTCTGTCTCGCTCGCGAACTGTCGCTCATATGTTGCCTACAGTCAAGTGACGGTCGCGGTCTCCGGTCGCGCTCTTCTGTCTCGGTCGCTTGTCTCTGTCGGGGCGCGAACCTCCACCTTAACCTAACATGTTGGCCTCTATGCGATGGCATGTAATAAATACCTGAAAGTTTTAGTGTTTAAGAAAAAAGGCTTTCATAGCAATTGATTGCGGGTGGTAGGACCTTGTGCAGGGTCCGTCCGGATCGCTACCACCATCTTATCCATTAACCTACCGCCAAACAGCAGTGTTCGCATTGTTGTGTTCCGGTTTGGGGATAAGACAGCCGGTGAAATGACTAGCATAGAGGCATTCCATCTTAGTCCTCAGGGTTGGCAACGCATTTGCAGTCTTAGGATTGCATCGCAGTCCTGTGAATGCGAATGTCTATGGGTCACAGTTTCCACTTACCATCAGGTGGCCTGTGTGCTCGTTTGTCTTTTCTATGTCATAAAAAAAAATGGAAATTGAAATTCGGACAAACGAAGTGAAACGGACTGACAGACCGACATGGCAAAACGCTAAAGGTTCTTAGTTTGTCTACGGAACCCTTAGGTATAAGAACACAATTTAAGAGGTTTCACAATAAAAAAATAATATAAAAATTAAAATTGAATTTGGTCTGTATAAAACAAAAACACCATTTAAGAGTAGTTTAATTAATGTATGTTTTCTTTTTCAGCTATCTCAGGCTTCGAACCAGAGGAAGACGATTATTAAGTGGGTAGATAAAAACATTTGATTCGTATTCACATGATATAAAAAATTTAAAACAACTTTATGGGATTCAAGACACACTTTCCTGATTTAACTTTACTTTTGTGTTTCTGTTTTTTTTTTTTAACTTCCTTGTTATTTTTCTGTTTGTACAATAAAGTTTTTCGCATACATTATTTTTATTTTATCTTAAATTTCGGCACCTGTCATCTTCCACCGCCATGTTTGTAACGACACCATTCGTTCCAAATATTGTGTTAATTAGGGCGATTTTACTAACAATGTAAACCCATACAAGAAAAATTTTTATTCGACATATTATTTATTTTGATTAAAATATCCTAAAGAAAAACCACAAATACTAAAAAAAGGTCAAGTGCGAGTTGGTCTTGCGCTGATTAGATTCAAAATTGAATTCAAATTGGAATATAATAGTACCTTGTGTGCGACGACGAAAACGATTGAAATTGAAATTGATATTGAACCCTCGGAGCGAGAGACCAACTCGCACTTGCCCGGTTTTTTGTCTTGGTTCCCTTTCCTTGGTTACTCAGATGCGTTTTAATTATTAAACTTTAGCGACCCGCCCTCGCTTCGCTTCGGTTTATGAGAGTTTACTGTAACACCCGTACATAAAACAGAGTTTATTATACATAAAAACCTTCCTCTTGAATCACTCTATCTATTAAAAAAAAACGCATCAAAATCCGTTGCGTAGTTTTAAAGATCTAAGCATACATAGGGACAGACAGCGCGAAGCGACTTTGTTTTATACTATGTAGTGATAGTGATATTTGTGCAGAACCAAGGAATGGTGCAAATTATAACGATTAAATATAAGTAGCTAAAAACCCTTTAGTTTCTAACAGTTTCGGAGTTAGGGGAACAAGACAGACATAACCGGATATACAGGCACGAAGCCGCAACTTATCATATCTTATCTTACAGATGGGCCCTTCCGGATACACTTCTACCCTGTAGGATTTTTTGTGCAAGTACCGTCTTACACACTCAGTTGTTCGAATGTGCAGGTTTCCTCACGAAGTTTTTCCTTTACCGTAACCTTTTTTTTTTTTTTTTTATGGCATCGAGTCGACAAACGAGCACACAGGCCACCTGATGGTAAGTGGAAACTGTGACCCATAGACATTCGCATTCACAAGACTGCAATGCAATCCTAAGACTGCAAACGCGTTGCCATCCCTGAGGACTAAGATGGAATGCCTCTATGCTAGTCATTTCACCGGCTGTCTTATCCCCAAACCGGAACACAACAATGCGAACACTGCTGTTTGGCGGTAGGTTAATAAATATGTGTCGCGGGACATGTCCCCGAGTGAATATCTGGCTTTACGTTGTTGTGTCCCCAGTTTATGAGGTAAAACTTTATACGTGACCGTTTCGGGGATATCACGTTAAATATTACACACCGCTGACCGCAGACATGCTATTACCTGACTGGATACGTGAGACGTCGAGCTTTTATATTTTTAAACCCTTGATTAAGGGAGTAGAGATAGAATTACTTTATTATCATCATTATTAATATTTTATCTTATGTTTCGTACTAGTGTTTGTTTACTCTCAGCCCAACCAATGGAACCCTGACCCACACAGTGACATTATAAAACAATTTGTTCGGCACATCTTATGGCTTGAATCATAACGTCATCGTGACAGTTCTATAGAACAGTTTCACAGTGAGATTATAAAACAATTTATTTGACACTTCTTACAACTTGAATCTGTGACCCAGTTCTACAGTGTGTCAAACATCGGATCACTTCGTTTACCCGAATTTCATTTGCCATAATATTGTGTCACTTGCCATAATGTTAATTTGCCATAAAGGCATTTTATTCTAAAACTGTAAACCTTTCAGGTAAAATTTACATGCCATCGTATAGAGCCCAATATTATAGGTTAGGTTAGGTTTGTTTTATAACAATTCTGAATAGTTCATGATTTCAGAAAAAATGCCTTTAATGGCGAATGAATATTATGGCAAGTGATAGAATTATGGCAAATGACTTTCGGGCAAACGACAGAGAACCGTCAAACATACTAAAACCTCAAAAATAAAATGGCCTTTGATCTCTACATCGAAACTAACAGTTTTTAGAATAACCACGGTACATGAAGAAAAAATTAATTAATATTGTACGTGCTCGGTATGAAGCCCTCGGTCGGTGTGAATAATTCTAGCGTCCGAGTGAAAAAAGGACATAAGTCTTGAAGATCAAGTGAAAAAGGGCTTAAGTTTAGTACACTCCTTTTATGAATACACCCTTTTTTATGAGAGTTAAGTCGACTTAAACCCCCTTTCACTAGGTACCCATAATTCGGCGTGTTTATTTTGAAGGCTCGGCGTGACGGTATTTAAGGCAAGTTGGATTAGATTAAGTTGAAATGAAAGATTTATTATGCAAAAGTGGTACGGTTATTTTTACCTGACTACGGCGAAGCAAAACGGAAGGTTAGGTTAGGTTAGGTTAGTTAGTAGTGACCCTGCCTACGAAGCTAGAGGACCGGAGAGGCTATCGCCTAACGCACTCGCATTCGCAATTGTTATCATTTTGAAAATCGAAGGCTTGTCTGCATACAAAACGAAAATAATTGTTCCGCTTTGAAGTCGATAGACCAGATGTTTTATTTATTTATTTATTTATTTATTTATTTATTTATTGAGGAAACCAACAGCCGTACATTTGATAGTTAGTAGTACAATCATTAGAAACTTAAAATAGGCCAATAATAGGTTTCCCTATAATTTACAGAACATTATACACTGAGAGTAGGGACTAAATTAGAAAACAAAAAATACAGTAGAATATTAACTCAAAAAAGTCACTATGGTGACCATAAACGTGAGTGTATGTATTATGTATGCATGTATGCGTGTCTGGGCATGTGTCTGAGTAAGTGTGTGTGTGTGTGAGTGTGTGTGTGGGTGTGGGAGTGTATGATGAGTGATAATATAAAAACAAATATAAAAATAGGAAATCGAAGCCACTTTTACTATAATAAGATTATTAAGGTTACGACTTACGACTGACACTTCAGCCGTGAGGACATTAATTCATTAATGACTTAATTGCTTACGAAATACAGGCCTGGAAGAGGAAAACGGGTCAATAGCTGAGAAGCTTTGGTTGTAGGTGCTACATATGCGGTTCACAGTGCTATTACGGGCGTAATTTGTCCCAGAAGGCAAGCTGGCCATCATTTTAGGGTTTCTAGAACGAAATTTTGAGGCATTCATGTACAGCTCAGAGAGCAAATCAGGGTTGTCAAGTTTACCATTGATAATGTCATGAAACCAAACCAGATCAAGAAGAGTTCTACGTTCGCTAAGCTTAAGGAAGTGGTAATGCTTTAATCGTTCATGGTATGTCCTATTAAAAATATGTGATTTATAATCAAGAAACTTCAGAAATTTATGTTGTATACGCTCTATTTTATCATTATAAATAACATATTGTGGTGACCAAATACAACTGCTATATTCTAGAGTGCTTCGAACTAAAGCATAGTATAAAGATTTAATGCAGCCTATATCTGTAAACTGTTTGGTGTTACGAATAACAAAACCTAAATTTCTAAAAGACTTATTAGTAATAAAATCGATATGTTCACTGAACGTCAGTTTGCTATCAAGAAGGATACCTAAATCCCTTATTGTAGTGGTTCTTTCCAGAAATCCACCATTTATGTTATAATAGTAGTTAATTGGTTTCCTTTTTCTAGTAAATGATATAACGTTACATTTATTAACGTTAACAGATATATTATTATTTATGTAGTAAATAGCAAGGTTATTTAGGTCACTTTGTAATCGATTACAGTCTTCTTGGTTTTTGATTTTATAATAAATTTTAGTATCATCAGCATAGAGTAGAAAAGATGAACTTTTGAAACACGTGTAAATATCGTATAGATCGTATAGATGTTATATGATGGGTGCGAGTATTTGTTTCAGTCTTGGATGTTTTCTATGTATGTATTCAAAAGTCAATTTATCGTTGTCTAGTAAGTAGGCCAAAAAAGTGGTCTACCACTTTTGACAAAAGTTCTGTGAGATTATTGCTAAGTTTGACACTTTTTTTTTACAGCGGACAATGTCACACCAATTGACCTAGTCCCAAACTAAGCTCAAAGCTTGTATTATGGGTACTAGACAACGATATAAATACTTATATTGAGACATATATACTTAAATATATAGAAAACATCCATGACTCAGGAACAAATATTCGCGCTCATCACACAAATATCTGCCCTTACCGGGATTCGAACCCAGGACCGCTAGCTTCGTAGGCAGGGTCACTACCAACTAGGCCAGCGCGTCGTCTAACTTGTCACTGATAATATTTATTATTGCAAGGTAAAATCGAACTTGTTGTACTATGACGTGCAAATCAACTTCAACCGTAGGGTGGTAGACCACATTTTTGGCCGACTGTACAGGCCCTGAGCTTAGTTTCAGTCAATGTATATTAGTCGTTCTTTATACTATGCCACATGAAGGGAAAGCACCTTAAATATAGTCCGTAGGAGACTTTGGTATTTAGAAACTTTATTTTATTTTTAAAAGTAGGTAAATAATATTGCATTCAAAGATTTAAAAAAAAAACTTCAGTTTTTGCATATTATATTTTACATAGACAGGTATGTGATAATAAAATTTTCTAGTAACTTGAATGTAAAATTTCACATTGCTCCTTTATTTTTAGATACAATGTTACTTGGAGGGTTTTTTTTCTTATCAGTTACCCTTTTGTCTGGCATCGTAAAAATACAGAATGGTTTTTTTTCATATTTGGTCTCCAGTTTCAGCTCCAGTTCCAGGTTCTCCAGTTTTGGTTCCCAGGCTCAGCAAGCAGTTTTTCAAAAATCTTTGAATGCAGTCTTACTTACATTTTAAAATAAAATAACGTCTTCATAAAGCAAAATCCTCTATCTACAATATTTAAGGTACTTCCCCTTCATGTTGCATAGCCGTGGGACGCCCTGTATAGCATGAAGAAAGCAAGGAGCATGTCACCTGATGGTAAGTGGGATATGTAACCCATTGACATATGCTTTCTCAAGACTTAATCTTCAGTGCCGCCAACCCTGAGGACTAAGATGGAATGCCTTTAATCTAGTTATTTCGCACGCTTTTTGTGTACATTTGCAACGCTATATTATGACACCCTTTTTAAAAAGCTCCATTACTCTACAGCGCATTGGGAACATCTTAAATAGAATGATGCAGATATTAAAAACAACCGGTCAGCCTGTGCTGTGGTGCATGTTTTAGAAAAAATACACTTATTACGAAACAAAATGGTGTGTTCTGATTGGTTGATTTCATTTTTGTATGAAAGAAATTGCTTGATTTTCATTGGTACTCAAAGATGGAACGCAATGATATCGACCAACCAGCTAACATGCTCACGAAAACCTATTTTAAAGCAGTAAGAAAAGCACCTATACATATTTAAATTACTTACTACCTACTACAGTTTTCTTTGCATGTGGGTATAGTTACATAATTTTTAATGGCTGTGTTATTTTTAAGTAAATGTACAGTAGAAATGCCCCTTAAAGTTTTTCGTGTTCGAATGGTATAAAAGCAAATGAGAGAGAAGTAAAAAGTATTACACTGTATTATTACAAGATAATTTTAAACCATATCACCAAACGGTAAAGTATATATTTAAATTTCAAGAGCATATCTCACGTAATATTCATACCGTCTCACGTTTCACGTATCCTGTCCCTGGCTATAGACAAACTAGAAACAGAGGACTGTTCTGTGACAGTTTATCTATTTTTGAGAAGTCAGTGGGAAGAAACGGAAGAACTGCCAATTTGCACAGGGGTTTTATCATGACACAACTTTGCAGTTCATTTTACGGTGAGCGTAGAGGACGGAGCTATAGCAGTTACATAAGTCTGTCCTTTTCTCTCAGCGTAAAATGAATTGCACAGATACGAGGTATTTTTTACAAAATGGAAAACGCGAACGGAAAATATGAATAAGCACGGCTATAGTGGAAGGGAGAGGGTCTAAAAAGAGATAGATGGAATGTGTGAAGAGTGAATACTGAGATAACGGCGTATAGTGTTTGGATGAGAGACGTACTGCGTCGACCACTGATTGAAATATCGAAAACTATTTCATAGAACGTTTCACTTAGCAGAGTTTTCATTTAATCGACAGGCATTTCCACGTGCAGGACCTTTATTTTTTTGTGGTCACAAGTCTAACCTAACCTCACATCGTTAGGTTAGGTTAGGTTATTCCGGCCATTTTCGGTTGGTGAGTCCTACATAACCATCCTAGGTCCCCCTAAACCTGGGTGGTATGCGAAAAAGCATTTCCCCAACAAAAAAAAAATATAGGTTAGTCTTGTGACAGCAAAAAAAATGCTTAAGATTACCTGAAACTAAGATGTTAGCAGAAATTAGCTTTCGATGAAATGAAATTCGGTGAAATGACACATTCGATGAATTTGTCGATTTCCCGTCGAACACGAATGATAAGTATAAAGGCAAGATGATGATGAATATGATAGTGGAGGCCACCTGATGGTAGATAAACTCTAAAGTCCACAGACATTTACAATCTATAGATTGTAATCTTACGACCCTGAGCAATTAGATGGAATGCCTCTGTGCTCGTTTGCCTGCAACATGGCTTACAAAAAATCGTGCAGGGGCTTAATACCTTTGCTTTACATTACATGAATGAGAGGTAAAAAAAAAAAAAACAAGATTTAATTTCACAACTGTCTCAGCGTAATTTAAATATATAACTATGCCAAGTTACAGCTTCATAATACTCATAGTATCTGAGCTATAGACGAACAGGGAAACACGGACGGATGGACAGATGGTGAAACTATAAGGGTTCCTTGTTTGACTTCGGTCGGAACTCTTAAAACCGAAAGACGTTAGACGTCTATTCAGTAACTAGGCCGTAGTTATAGAAGTTTTATATTTTAAAAACCCCCGTGTGGTTGCCGGGTTAGAATAGTGCCACTCCATGTCTTTTCGTGGATGTCGTAAGGGAATATTGGCTTGTAGTACTGTCAGGCAATGGGCTTGCAACCTGTCACTAATACGCTGGTAAACATCGTAGCCTATTTGTGCAAAATGTGGTTACTAAATTATCAACAAGTTTTTAAAGTAGCTCTGACTCTTTGGGATAACAAGCGTGAAGGTATACATATATTTGTATGTATATTTTAAAAATATTCATGTGACATATCTTCCACATCTTATCGTTGCGCAACAAGTACACTATCAACTTTGGATGCTCTCATTCTATTCACGTACAGAATTCTGTTTGGCAGACGTGAACTGTTAATGTCCTTCCGCACCATACCCTGAGAAATGAGACGGAAATAATTAAAACTCGTCAATAAAAAAAGGTGATGTTTTAAGTTTTGATGAATTTAAATTGGTGTGTGTTATTTGCGGGTGGTAGGACCTTGTGCAGGGTCCGTCCGGATCGCTACCACCGTCTTATCCATTAACCTACCGCCAAACAGCAGTGTTCGCATTGTTGTGTTCCGGTTTGGGGATAAGACAGCCGGTGAAATGACTAGCATAGAGGCATTCCATCTTTAGTCCTCAGGGTTGGCAACGCATTTGCAGTCTTAGGATTGCTCTGCAGTCTTATGAATGCGAATGTCTATGGGTCACAGTTTCCACTTACCATCAGGTGGCCTGTGTGCTCGTTTGTCATCTCTATGCCATAAAAAAAAAAAAAAAAAAAAAACTGTTTATTCTTTGGGTTAAAAACATGTAATGTGTTACACCTACAAAATCTGCTCATTGCACCACTATGTTGCTCAACAGAAATATCTACCTACACATACACACAAACATAAAAATATCCATGACTCAGGAACAAATATTCGCGCTCATCACACAAATATCTGCCCTTACCGGGATTCGAACCCAGGACCGCTAGCATAGCATCGCAGGCAGGGTCGTCGTCAACGTAGAATGGAAGTGCTGGAAAATTCAATTGGATTGCATTGTTTTTGTTCTTTGTTGGTGTTTTATGACAACGACGACGAAGGTGATGATGATGACGAATTGGATAAAAAGGGTTACACCCGGGTGAGTGGGATGAAAGAAGAAGAAAAAGAAGAAATATATAATTTAAGTAAATATTTTTATCTATATAAGTATTTATATCGTTGTCTAGTATCGTACAAGCCTAAAGCTTAGTTTGGGAATTATTATTTCTAATTATATTTACTGCTTAACGCCATTTGATCTAAAAGAGGTCACAAAGCACATACAGACAGAGGCATATGCATTTATATACCCGATAAACATAACCTTTCTTTTTAAATAGTCAAGTAAAATTCATTTAAAAAAGGCTTGCATATATTTCGCTCTTTGGATCCCATCGTATTAAGCGAAGTAAGCCCAACTCGTTATTTCCGCTATCTCCCTGAAATCACAATCGCGCTGATTTTTCAGTCATTTTCATTAAACAAAAGACCATCGACAATGAAACCGGCGCACGCTCATCTGTTTTGATTAGCTTACCGTTAATTAATAGCGTATCAAACTGTACACTTCCACAAAATCCTATCTTATTCAGACACCCTGTTGGAAATTCCACTGTATGTGTATTCTCATAAAATGTACATTTGTAAGTTATATGATGGTTGTACAGGATGTATGAAAAGTAATGACGCTTTTGTTTACCAGAATCATTATTCAATTAAATTTTACATCACCATTGTCCTGGTTAGCCGCGAATCATCGGGACGGACAGTTCTAAATCTGCGGGTAATTTATAGGGTGCTCCTAAATTTTATGACCGTGCTTTGTTTAGAATCATCATTTATCTTCTGATTTTGTTTAAAGGTAGATAAACATTAATTCTGTGTCCGTCGTCAGTATTATTTAAGGGATTGCCAAAATGTTCCTGTCCTTATACCACTTTCGTTTATGTTCACGGTTGTACCATTTGGTATATCGTACTATTTAGTACATCGTAGGTACCAATCTATAGAGTATATTAGTTTTATTTTAGTAGTATTTTAGCTGGGCTGAACCATCCCATCATTTCTCCAGTCATCTCTTGAGGCTGCTTATCCTTGCCTTGCCAGACTGGATTGAATTTAACTTAACTGTCCTTTTCTTTTCTTTTTGGTATGCCAGATGCCTAGAGCATCCTTCCGGGAAATCCCGGTTCCGTAATTCCCGGGAAATCCTTGGAATTTCACAGTGCCTCAAGAACCAATACTCAAGATTACATCCCGGTTTTCCCGGTTCTTTTTATAAACACCAAAAAAATATCCTGGCGTGTGTCACAAATATCACCAATTCACACCAGAGCGACGACATCGCATCAACATTCATCATATTTTGTGACATATTTGCAATAATTGATCTCTTGGTTTGTAAAAAAAAGCAAAGGAAGAACAAATAACTTTTTAGTAAGTATTTTACTTAATTAAGATACGTTTTTGTGGAAGGAACCGTGCATGATTTTATTGCATATTTATAAAAAAAACAGTTACATAAAGTTTTTTAATCGTTTTATTTCTCAAATCTTCACGGGTGGCAGTGATTTGAGGTAAAAAGAAAGAACAGGGAGAACCGGGAATCCCGGTACGGAAAGGGAATTCCCGGAACCAGGTCCATGCATTCCCTACTGATGCCGTCACTAAGGATCTACGTACCAAAAGAAAATTTGGTCATACATTAAAATTTAATTACTATTTATGTATTATGCTAGATTTAATGCTGGCAACTTAAAAGCCGATTCATATTATATTATCACATCAAAATGGACGCCAGTCCAAAGGCCTCTGGGGCGCAAAGCATTACAAATTATCATAATTCGTCCTCATAATAGATCGTCCCTTTTTCTCTCTGCAAGAAAAATTGCAACAATCTCTCACCGACCGCGTTAGCGATTCTTTATTACTACAATTCATATTTCCAGCTAATAAATAAATGCCTTTTAATGTTTAACTTGTTCAAAGGATTCAATTATAAAGTTAAATCTAGATAAAGACTTAAAAGTATTCTGATACCAGAACAAGAATAATGACTGAACTTTTTTAATAAAAGCATTGCACTGAAATTGTAACTTGAAATTTTATTGTAACACATTTTAAAGTCATATTAAACGTTTGACAATTTAATAATCCAATACTAAGTCATTTAAGAAGTAATCTATACTAATATTATAAAGCTGAAGAGTTTGTTTGTTTGTTTGCTTGAACGCGCTAATCTCAGGAACTACAAATCCGATTTGAAAAATTCTTTCAGCGTTAGATAGCCCATTCATCGAGAAAGGCTATATCATACTCACATAAACCGAAGCGAAGCGAGTGCGGGTCGCTAGTAATAAATAATAAGGCACCCCAAAACAAGATTTGTGATTAACACAGCAATAACCAAACTTAGTTCACCATGTTATTAATTTGATAGTGGTTAAACTATGCATGTTGTAAGGAAACGATTTATAGCCACAATATACCGTTACATCTGCACTTTCTGTGTAATTCTCCAACGGAAACATTTAATTTCGATATCGATTTTATGGAAATCATTCGAAATCAACCTGTAGTGGATCTGAATATTTTTAATGATATGATTTTTCTTACAAATTGTGTAAAATACATAATCCGAGATTTTATGCAACAATTGTTTATCCTTGGCATTCATAAGGTAAAGTCACCAGTGGTCAACCAGACACCAGAGGTCGACCTTATACTAGTGCAAAGAGTGGATAATATATATTTCATACTCTTCCCACTCATACAAAGCATAGGCAGAGGCCCTAGGGTTAAAAACTTAGAGTTCATTCAAGTACATGTTTACCTAGATTTGACATACATACATACATTAAATCACGCCTGTTTCCCAGAGGGGTAGGCAGAGACCACTTCTTTCCATTTGCTACGATCTTGACAAATTTCTTTCGCTTCTTCCACATTCATACATCGAGTCATGCACGCACGTCGGTTTTGGGTACTTAAGATTCGGCCCTTTTCCTAGATTTGACATGGCGTATTATAACTTAGTCCACTGCCATTTATATTCTCATCCAATTGTTATTTTTGCTAACTATACTTAAAACAGAAAAACTTAATCACAACTTTACCTTTCTTAAGCTGACAGATTTTTTTGTACGACCAATTTTAACTTTGACTGTTGTTAAATGTCCGACGGCGATAGTAAAATGGTCTGTAAGTATTTCGACACCGAACTTGACATCATTTCGCGTTATATAATAACACCTCTTGGCTTAATAATGTACTACGATGCCGGAGTGCTAAACTTTGGCAGTGTATGTAATACACGATATTCCATTTCAGATATTCAATTAACGGTATTCAACTAAATTCAAAATAGAAACGGTTGCATTTAGCATTGTAATTCGCATTATACAAGTAAATAATTTACCAATAGTTGAGTTAAGTCTTAGACCCACTTTAACAAATGAATAAGTTATCTTCTTGCACAAAATGATTAGAAACAATTCGTGTCAAAATAAAATTGAGTAGGTAAAGCAAGACAAAGCGATAAAAATACGCACCCTGTTTACCTAAGATAATTTAAAAATATATATTTCGTGATGAGCACGAGTGTTAATTTTTGATTATTTGATGTTTTCTATGTATGTTAGTAGATACTTATTTTGTGCTCTATATAAGTATTTTTATCGGTCTCAGGTCTTAAAGTACTGTCAAGGACTTTAATTGTTAAGCCACTATGGAACCCTGTCATAATGACAGCATCAAACCATATGAAAGAAATTACGCTAAAATTAATGATCAACGTAATGCGACAGGGTTCCATAGTGGCTTAACAATTACAGTCCTTGACTATACAAGCCTAGAGCTCCGTTTGGAACTTGGTCAAATAGGTGTGAAATTGTCCTCTGATATTCATTTGTTTATTAAGTATTTCACCCCCCTCCCACGTGAAGTTTTAGTGTCTTTAATCTACCTCATCATTTAAATATTAAGGTAAGCATAAAATTTGGTACACTTAACCGCCATTAGAGCGCCATCAGACGAACATGTCGCTACCTGTCCGGCGTGATATATCGCGTCCCTCGCCTAATTGCTCCTCTTTAGTACAGTATGTGGTTAAAACTCAGAACCGTTTGCTTAAGACTGCGCCGAGCAAACGCCGAGCGTCCAGTGGCGCCTTCATTACTATTATTGGGTTTTCTAATTAACTAAAGAATTTCCTTGGAACCAAACAAAATGTGTTTGTAGCGCAAGTATAAACACAATTTATGGGATACGTAACAAACTTTAATAACAATTACCCTTTGAGTAATCAGCTTAACGGGAAAAAGTCGCTACTTTTTTTCGTTAAGTTAATAACTCGAAGGTGAATTGTTATTTAACTATATGATATACCCTATAAGTTGTGTTTTCAATTGTAGTACAAAATCATTTTGTCCAATTTCAAGAAAATACTTTAGTTTATTAGAAAACACAGTAAAAGTAATGAGGGCGCCACTGTACAGTACATCCGGCGTACGCTCGGCGTAGTCTTAACTTGATGGTCATAGCTTATTCTTTTAGCGGCATGCTGAACAGTTATATGCTGATTGCTGAGCTGCCAATCTTTAGACAGACACATCTTTAGATCTTTACATAGATAACGCAAATGCACTACCTACACTTGATACAACATAACATACTACACACTACTGCAACAACACTATTTTTTTACTGTTGTACTTTTGACATAACATGCAATGTATACTGTGACTTACTTTGGAAAATAAATATCATTCATTCATTCATTCATTCATTCATCTACTTTGCGTGTCCGAATCCGGACTTAAACTGACGTTCCGCGCGCCTGTTGTTGCAACCGGTCGGCCGAGAAAATGAAGAAAATACCACGTTGCGTGATAATAAACTGCAATAGGCCAAAAAAGTTACGATTTTGAATTGATTTTGCGCGGAAAACGGAAAATTATCGACCCAGTTGGTAGAGAAAAGGACTATAATTATAATCTTGTTCTATTTACAGTTTAAGCTTGGTCTTCGTCAACACCCTATATTTTAAGGACACACACGGAAACGGACCGCTTGGTCGTTAGCACAGTGTAGTGGCATAGGCGGCTCGTTGACGTATGACCGCATGATTACATAGCTTCCGAGCTTACTCTAGACCTTCCATTACTCTATGACGATGAAGTTATTCTTTCAAATTTGAATATTGGACATTAAAGCATTTTGAACGGGTAGCTAATTGCTCGGAGTATTTCAAAATGACGAAATTTTGCATACAAGGTTAGGTTATTTAGTAAGTGTTTAGGCTAGGCATTAACTAGTACAAATAATCATAGGCAAAGTATATTTGTTTTACAAAACAGGGCTATTCGTTCTATTACAAATTAAATTCCCGTGACTCCTTAAGATAACTTTTTAAAGAAATTCACATCTTAACTGTAGCATCTCAATTTATTTATGAAAATATTTATTATGTTATTAAAAATTTTGATTCTTTCATCAAAAATTCTGATGAACATAATTTAAATACAAGGATTAAAAATATAATTGCCATCCGATAAGTCTGCGTCCGTTTACTAAGTATATATTATAATATAGTTTATAAATCATTAGTATATAAATCATTTGTTGGTCAACAATGCATTCATTTCTATAACAAATTACCTGACGAAGTTTTAACATTATCCTTTCCAGCACTTAAAAATTACTTAAAAATGTCGTTACTGTCTAATGCGTATAGTACGGGTTGAGAACTATCTAACAGATAAAAATGCTTGGCCTAAACCCGAAACTTAGTCATTAACAATTCGTGAAAGTGCAAGGTGGTTTGTCTAGGGGACACCGTTGATGTAGAAAAACATATCAAAAGTTTTATTTGGTTGTCTCTGTCTCGTAATATTTTTGACATGTTTTCCTGCTGATATTTGATATTATATTTAATTTAATATTTATAGCTTCATAATAATGCTAGCCTAAGTAGTATCTTGCGGCGTTTCTTCTCAGCAGTGGTCTCCTCTTGGGAAGCGCCATTTTCGGGTTTCATATTATACCTAAACTCCGCTGTCCATCTGTCTGTCAGGGCCGTATCTATTAATCCGTAACAGCTAGACACTTGCAATTGTCACGGTGTGTTATATTAAAGACACATACACATACCTACATACATACATAAACTCACGCCTTTATTCCCAGAGTGGGGTAGGCAGAGCTACAGAATTTCCAACAACTATAAAAACTTTTTGATAATTCTGTAACCACATTTTGCACACTTAGGCGAAGATGTTTACCAGTGTATTAGTGACAAGTTGCAAGCCCATCGCCTAACAGTACTACACGCCTTTATTACCTTAGTCGGCTTTTACGACATCCACGGAAAGATACGGAGTGTCACTATTCTAATCCGGCTACCACACGGGGAAAGACACTAAAGCAATAAATAACAAAAGGAAAAAAACTACTTGTTGGCTAGTAGAGAACGCCATTGGGTATTAAGCCGCCATTTGTACTTTCTATTATTTGTGCAAGAAATTTAAATAAATGAATAATGGGATCCACATGCAAAAAACGCGATTTTCGGCCGATCCCACGCAAGCAAAGCAGTCTAAAGCCATACAAATAAAAGTACCTATATCTGCTGCTTTTGCCTGCCAATCCGGGGGTTAAATAATACATTTGGAGGAAGCCTGCGGGCTTAGACCGGCGATGTCAAGATTGTGGCTATTTATAAAATTCAAAGGCAGGCCCGGTGCGGGGAGGCACTGAATAAACTGAGATAGAACACCCAAACGGCTTTGTTATCCGGGTGCTTACTCCAGCTGTATGTATAGAACATAATGGACCTATACGTTGACGACTTTTTTATTTTTCTATTGATATTGTTAAACACTCGCTGTCCGGGCCCGGCGTCCCCCAGGTGCGTTTTTTTTTTCATACTAACCTTATAAAATATACTTAACATCATATTCTCAGACATAGTGAATATGCACAAAACAATTCATAAGAATTGGGATTGTTCATATTTTTACAATTACTCCAATTCGAAAACCATTTCGAGGAATAGGGTTTTAAAGCCTCTGCATTATGAAGTTTTTGAAATATTTATCTATTTTGGATATTTCGACAAAAGTATATTGACACACATTGGAACTCGTTGCACATGGGTTCTCGAGGCACAGTCTATGGCATTTTTTAGAATTTTATTGTACTGATTTTGTAGTGTTTAGGGTCTTGACATGTCTTATATTATTTTCTTTTTATAATTATCAATGCAGTACTAACATAGTCGTAATATTAAACTATTGTTACTAACACTATGGACTTTGTCTGAATTAAATGATTTTGATTTGATTTGATTTGATTTGATATTTAACCTTTGTTTGACTTTCGTTTTCGGCTTGAAGCCCTCCTAGGTGTATCTTACGGGTTAGGCGAAAACAGCTTGAAATAGTATGTTTTAATACACGATTACAATCACTTGTTTTCATTGGATATCATTTAATTGTTGTAATTTATTAGAAAATTCCATCCCAAATTTTAAATAATCATGTCATCCATAAAATATCTGCTAAATAAATAAAGATATTAAAACAAAACTATTGGGTAAAATACAAAATTAAAGAAAATTGGTGTCTTAAAATTTCCTATTCTTTCGAATGAGAAAGTAAAAACCTTGAGTAATTGTTTTTGGTCAATCCCAATTGATCAAATCGTTTCGGAGGTGTTTTGTTACAAACACTGTGACAAAATAATTTTTTTTAAATGCTTGTTTTAAATAAAGCGAACAGGTTTTTGGAATGTATTTACTTTTTTTTAAGTACTTAAAGTAAAGGACTGCTGAAGAAAGTGTCCATTGAAAAAGGCCACAACAGCCATTACGGCTGAAGGTAATTTAATGTCAGTTAATGTCAAATCAGTTTCGAGGAAAACAACTACTCATTTATAAAGTAAGCATTTAAAAAGTAAAATCTAGTACCTAATTTTTGCTTGATAGCGCCCTAAAAGGTGTAGGCATTAGGCTACTGAAGAAACTGAGATAGAACACCCAAACGGCATTCTTATCCGGGTGCTTATTCCGGCTCTATGTATAGAACATAATGAACCTTTAGGCCGCCGATTTTTTTTATTGACATGTAGAAAATGCAAACATGTTTTTGAAACGTTTTAACTTAAATAATTGTTTAAAAAGTACTTTATTTAGCCAAACTACGACAGATACCAGAAAACTTTTCAATCTTTTCATCACCGCCATTACCAGTTAAAATTGGTTTGCTTGTATAAAATTGTTCGACTTTTTCAATTTAAACCATAAAATGAGTGATCAAGATGATATAGATATTTCAGCGACGCCTCCTGATATCCGTGACAAAGCAACTAACGTCATAAATGACTTACATACATACATACATTAAATCACGCCTGTTTCCCAGAAGGGTAGGCAGAGACCACTTCTTTCCACTTGCTACGATCTTGACAAATTTCTTTCGCTTCTTCCACATTCATACATCGAGTCATGCACGCACGTCGGTTTCGGGTACTTAAGATTCGGCCCTTTTCCAGTATTTCACCGATTTGACTCGAAAAAGTACGCCTAGGGCGGCCCCTTCCGACCCGTCCACTCACTATCGATGTGTATATCTCTTTCGTCAATCTTCTTTCATCCATCCTTTCCAAATGACCGAACCATCGAAGCATGCCCTTTTCAATCTTAGTCAATACATTTTCTTTTATTCCACATTTCTCTCTGACTTTTTCATTCCTTACTCTATCAATCAGTTTCACACCACACATACTACGCAAAGACCAGCTATAGACATTTGATTTGATATTTGATATTATTAAAACGCTTGTGTGATGTTATTGTAAACCCACACTCGTGTTTAATGCCCTTCATTATGTACAGTCACATAAACTACTATAAACTATAGGACAGCTGAAGAAAGTGTCCATTGAAAAAGGCCACAACAACCAATATGACCGAAGGTAATTGAAAGTCGGTAATGTCAAATCAGTTTTGAGAAAAATAACTATTCATTTATAAAATAAGCATTTAAAAAGCAAAAATAAAAACAAAGTAAAATGATAGCGCCCTAAATGGTGTAGGCATTAGGCTACTGAATAAACTGAGATAAAACACCCAAACGGCATTGTCATCTAGGTACCCACTTCGGCTCGATGGTATAGAGCATAATTAGACCTTTCCGTTCACGTTTTATTTTCCATTGTCATTTACAGAACATTATTTAACATAGCTAAAAGAACGCATTTTTTTTTACTGGCTGTTGAACCCAATGTCCTTCCTTAAGCTATCTCCGTAATAATTTTATCGAAATCCGTGTCGCACTTTAGTCGTGAACCGTTACAGACAGACAGACCGAGCAGCGCATTTATAGTATACCTACCACCGTCTTATCCATTAACCTACCGCCAAACAGCAGTGTTCGCATTGTTGTGTTCCGGTTTGGGGATAAGACAGCCGGTGAAATGACTAGCATAGAGGCATTCCTTCTTAGTCCTCAGGGTTGGCAACGCATTTGCAGTCTTAGGATTGCATTGCAGTCTTGTGAATGTGAATGTCTATGGCTCACAGTTTCCACTTACCATCAGGCGGCCTGTGTGCTCGTTTGTCTTCTCTATGCCAAAAAAAAAAAAAACCTAAGGTAACGGCACCTATTACCGTGGGAGTTAAGGTAGTTTTCAAATAAGAGCCAAAAATTAAGGGTGTCAAGACACCCTAACTATCTTTTGTTTTATTTTTATAATAGCGTGTTGATTGAACTTTGTAATTTGCACCTTTATGGCCTCATTTTTGGTGATTATTTGGGATAAAATAAATATTAAACCCAAAAAGTCGGTTTCTCCTAATACCGTGGTATTGGACGAGCTTTGACCCTATTACCGCGCATGAGGCTCCTATTACCGAGTACTTAATACTTATTTTGTTGTTTTTTAGTAAAACTTGTTTAAGTAAATAAACATTTATTTTGAAAGATTTAAGAAGATTTATTTTGAATTAAAACTGCTTATTCAATAAAAATTGTCTGGTGATAAACTAAAAAATATTATAAACATACTTACACAAAGACCTTTATTAACATTCTCATAATTAAATAATCTGTCCGATCAAAAATAATAATAAAAGAACTTGTTCTCGTGTGTTGTTGTTCTTATTTTGGAATAATAATCCCAGTCTACCATATTATTATAAGCGTTGTACCATCAGTTAGTACAACAGTTTCCTACGGGTAAGCTTTACTATAAAAAAAACGTTTTATTTTATTAAGGAATCCGAACTACGGTACCCTAAAATTGATATTTAATTTACTGTCACACGGTAATAGGAGATAGTATAGGATCCTAACTCCGACCCACAAAAAACCTAAATACCTCGGAACTAGGTTCCCATACATCCTATTACCGAGGGTTATCTTTTCTTACCCACGGTAATAGGCTAAATTTACGATTCTACAAAACCTAATTACGACCCATAAAAAAATAAAGTTATCGTGACGTTGGTTAAACAAATAAAACCTAAACATTTTAACCATCTAATAAAACCAAAGTCATAAAACTAATAAGAACATTTTTAAATATATGTTTATATTAAAACGATTCAAAATTTTAAGGCTTTCTATGGAAACAAGTAATATAGTGCACTAGTTTTTAATAAAAAATAAGGCCTTTACTAGTATTTTTCATACCACGGAAATTGCTCTTTAACTGCTTAGATAGATAAAGTTTTTAATACCACTAAAAAAAAATTATAACCGACAGCAGATATAAGCAATAAAGGCCATTGAACCTAAAGTACCATTTCAGCTATTACCGTGGTATACCTCGGATTTAGGAGCCATAGCGAAAAACGAAACCGATTACCGCGGTATTTAATATTGTAATTTTAACGTATTTCCAGACAAAAATACACAAAAATAGTATTTGAAAGTCGCAAAGAAAACAATAATCAATAAATCAAAAATCTTAGCATTAGGTTAGTCATTATAACTATTACGCAAATCACTAAATAAAATGTGTGTTCCCTTACGTGTGGCGTCTCGCGTTTCTATGGCACAAACTGCTCCTGCGCCGGCGTCGCGGATACTGGCGGTTTGCGAGTTGTTTATTTGATGCATAAATACTATCGCTCAAAAAACCGGTACTCTACAAACTGAGCTTTTCTCATATAAAATAAGTTTCTTAGTGAGTAAATCGACTTGTTCATAAAACGCATATTTAAAAATACCGCGGTAATGGGTGCCGATTTTAGGGGGGCCGGTAATAGGTGCCCTTACCTTACTGTGCAGCGGTACGAAACCCTCAGTGCACGAGTCCGACTATACTTCATTTAATTTAGAATGAGAAACCACAACAACATTATATTGCGGCTCGTGAACTGTAATCTCTTTACAATTTGTACTAGAGTAACAATTGACGACACGCAAATAAAGTGACATTAAAACAATTTTATTTTGCGGCTCCCAGACTATTTGTACTGTGCTATTTGCTAGGTAATAAATAGTTGACCAAACGCAATATCATGTTATTGTGGTTTCTCATCCTAAAATAAATGAACTATAGAATTTGACCGGATATTTTTTAAAGCCACTTTTTAATGTCAATATAGTGAAGTACAACTTTCAAGGTCATTTATCGATGACAGCACTTTAGTGGAAGTTGCAAAAAACTTTAAAAATCTGCATTAAAATTTAAGATATTCAAAACGAAACTTATTAGTTGGAAAATAAAATGCGTTTTCCAATCATATAATCTTGAATACGGAACCATCGGTTCGCGAGTCCAACACATTTGTATGTCAGTAAAGTGCAACTTTCGAGGTCACATATGGATGACAGCACCTTAATCGATGGACACTTGATTAAGAGGGCGGAAAAACGTCCCAAAACTTTATCGATATTTCGAGCAACTACGTGAGATTGACAAATATCGTGCCAACTAGCCTTGGCAGTCCCAAGTCGAGGATTTGCATGTTCTAAGAGATTGGTTGCCTTTTTGAGGAATAAGTTGAAAAAAACTTTTAAATTAAAGTTCATAACCTAATTTGTATTTTCTTTTGCGTTTTCCAATCATATAATCTTGAATACGAAACCATCGGTTCGCGAGTCAAAAACATTTGTATGTCAGTAAAGTGCAACTTTCAAGGTCAT
The DNA here is from genome assembly GCA_963966035.1 of Acleris laterana. Lineage (NCBI taxonomy): Eukaryota > Metazoa > Arthropoda > Insecta > Lepidoptera > Tortricidae > Acleris > Acleris laterana. Next base: position 16,783,994 of record OZ014448.1, read on the forward strand.
TTATCGATGACAGCACCTTAGTCGATGGAATGTTTAAGAGAGCGGAAAAACGTCCCAAAACTTTATCGATATTTCGAGCAACTACGTGAGATTGACAAATATCGTGCCAACTAGCCTTGGCAGTCCCAAGTCGAGGATTTGCATGTTCTAAGAGATTGGTTGCCTTTTTGAGGAATAAGTTAAAAAAACTTTAAAATTAAAGTTCATAACAAAATTAGTATTTTCTTTTGCGTTTTCCAATCATATAATCTTGAATACGGAACCATCGGTTCGCGAGTCAAAAACATTTGTATGTCAGTAAAGTGCAACTTTCAAGGTCATTTATCGATGACAGCACCTTAATCGATGGAATGTTTAAGAGAGCGGAAAAACGTCCCAAAACTTTATCGATATTTCACTCAGCAACTACGTGAGATTGACAAATATCGTGCCAACTAGCCCTGGCAGTCCCAAGTCGAGGATTTGCATGTTCTAAGAGATTGGTTGCCCTTTTGGGGAATAGGGACCCTCGAATTTTTTGCCGCAGCCTTGTTTAGTTTTATCCTTAGCTTGAAAAATTGTACTGAGGATATCTTTACGTTAAAAATATAAAATCAGAGCGTGACTTCTTTTGTTTTGAGGTTTGGCTATGTGATGTTTTATTTTTGTTTTAGTATACGACTAACAGCTTGCGACTTTGTTCACATAGAGTCAGATATTTGCTAGCTGCCATTTTGTTGATCGAAATCGGGATACCTAATCCCGATTTCACTATAAGCTATCACGATTCCAAATTCGATCAGTCGTAAAGCCATTCGGTTTAGTAGTTCCAAATATTATCCCCATCATTCATATAAAAAACAAACAAACAAACACAGTTTCAGTTATGTAATAAAAAATATTATAATAATATATTATGTATGAACCCCATGTGCGTCGCGGCGGCTTCTTCGTACTAATTGTTACGGCACATCAAAGCATGCAAACTATTTGAACGAACGAACTATAGAATAATGCGAAGAGAGATACGATACGTAACATATAATAGTCTGATACAGTGATGGGACACAATCCATAATTCTCACCTCAGCTCATTGTTAACACGTTAGTATAATTGAAAGTGACCTTGCCTACGAAGCCGACCGCTAGTATTTGTTTCTGAGTCTTTGGTATTTTCTGTGTATTTGAGTATACATTTCTGTGTAACATAAATAATATTAAATAAATATCAGGGGACACTGACACACCAACTGACCTAGTCCCAAACTAAGCTCTAGGCTTGTACTTTGAGTATAGTCTTTATTATTCCTAGCGAGCCGATCTTCTACACAAATGCCATTGTTTGCGTACAATACTATTATCTTTCTTTGTGTCCGTAACCGCAAGCCGATTACATACAAAAAAGTTAGAAGGTTTAAAATGTAAAGTGTCAGGATACAGATATTATGTCTTTATTATTTGAACCGGTCTTATTCCCTACACAATATTACCATATTCTGTCGCCAGTTGTACTTTACATTTTAAACTTACTGACTAAGAGGATAGGGTTGATAATTCTATGGACATTCAATGTAGTTCTAACTTTTTTGTATGTAATCGGCTTGCGATTACGGACACAAAGAAAGATAATAGTATTGTACACAAACAATGACCTTTGTGTAGAAGATCGGCTCGCTAGAAATAAAAAAGACTAAACTAGACAACGATATAAATACGTATATATAGAAATATATACTTAAATAAATAGAAAACATCCATGACTCGGGAACAAATATTCGCGCTCATCACACAAATATCTGACCTTACCGGGATTTGAACCCAGGACCGCTAGCTTCGTAGGCAGGGTCACTACCAACTAGGCTAGCGCGTCGTCAAACATGCCATGTCAAACACAGTCATGTTAGACACGCCTAAAGCTTATTGTTACTTTGGGACAAGGTCAATTTGTGTGAGATTTTGCCCTTACCGTAATTGTGTCCTGTAATTAACTCCATAACAACGTATCGGGGTGACTTTAATTCCCGAGTTGCGGTGTTGTAGCCTAACTTCCGCCGATTCGGTGAATATACCTCACTTAACTAATCTGGGGTCAAGTGGCTGAAGATAAGGGATTGAATTATTAAATTAGCCTGTGTAAACAAGCTTTACCTTCAATATTGCAATAATATTCAATTCCTAACAAGTTATGAAAACTTCGTAAGACATTATTAAAAGTAAAAACAAGCATTTTAAACTGCAAATTAGACTACTATTAGATGGAGAGATTCGATATTCACATGACGTCATATAACAGGTAAGGCATATAAACTCCATATTAAATTCTATTATTTTCTATGCATGGTTGCCGGGGTAGAATAGCGCCACTCCATGTGCTCCCGCGGATGTCGTAAGAGGCGACTAAGGGAATAAAGGCTGTGTAGTACTGTTAGGCGATGGGCTTGCAACCTGTCGCTAATACACTGGTAAACATCTTAGCCTAAGTGTGCAGTAATTCTGTAGCTCTGCCTACCCCACTCTGGGAATAAAGGCGTGAGCTTATGTATGTATGTATGTAAATTCTATTTTGCTAGAAAGAGATATAATATTACCTACTGTGCGTAATACCATCGGTGCGCAAATCCCCATTCACAGCACACACAAGCTGTAAAAATACGAGTGTAAAGGGATCTTAATCTTTGTCCACGTACGTGTTACGTAGGATAATACATTATTCTGTAAGTAGTGCTCGGGGGAACAGTCGAGTGCGACGGGACGGCGGAGGGCGGGTGAATTATTTAGATGACCAAGCATTTTGCGGGTTTTAGTTCGGATGATATGGGTTTGGGAGTTTATTTACGACAACGAAAAGGCACACGAACACCACAGGCCACTTGATGGTAAGTGGTATCTCGCACTCATAAACATATGAATTCTAGAGGCTACAATCTTAAGAATGCAATCTTAATACTACTAGGTGACACTTAAGACGTAATACAAAATGTCATTTCCCGAATCTACTCATGATTACAATCAACTATTAATATGGGACCAACTTCGAAAACGTAAACACAAAATCGACGTCTTCATACAAATTGTGAAACCAGCTGATTGCTTTTAGTATGGGAGAGTAAAAAAAAATCTACCGATTTCGATATTAGTCCCATAGTAAAAGTTGATCGTACTGATGAGTAGATCTAGAAAATAAAATGTTGTATTACGTCTTAGGTGTCACCCTGTATAAATGAGTTGCCAACTTTGAGGACTAAGATGGAACACCTCTATACCTACTACTATTTTCGCAGGTTGTCTTATCCCCACACTAGAACACGACATTGCACACAATGCTGCTTGGGGGTTAAATTAAGGATGAAATATAGTTAGCGACTGGACAGACAATAAGGTCCTATCATAACATTATATCGAATTATTAATTACGCAAACAAAAATAAACCCAACGACTGCCAAAATCAGATAATCACCATTCGCAGCACACGCAAGCTGTAAAAATACGAGTGTAAAGTGATCTTAATCTTTGTCCACGTACGTGTTACGTAGGATAATACATTATTCTGTAAGTAGTGCTCGGGGGAACAGTCGAGTGCGGCGGAGGGCGGGTGAATTATTTAGATGACCGAGCATTTTGCGGGTTTTGGCACGGACGATATAGGTTCGGAAGTTGCGGACGAGTGTGTAAATACCTTTACAAGACAGATGATGTGTGAGTTTTTTCATCCGACTTCAAAAAACAAAGTAGGTTCTACAACCACATGTATGTATGTATGTGGTTCTCTAGTTGACACGTTTTTTTTTTCGAGTTTGAGCTTACTAATAATTACGTAAATAATCAACAGGATTGTTAACAGTTTATATTGCTTAGTGGTATAATGAAACCGCGATTAGTTTGGGATTGGAATAGCTGTCAATTCATATGCACTTTGACGTAAGTGTATGGTAAAACTGTCACCTCTTATCCCTTTCTAAACGCGGCTAGATAATAATTAAGAAGAAATGCACTTGGTTTAAATTTAAATGCTACTCTTATTACAGAGAACCACAGCATGCATTAGGTTGCTTTAGATGAACACAAAATCAAATGAACGATAATTTGTGTCATTTCAAAAAGAAAAATGCTTCAAGACACTTCAAGTAGTCAATGTCATTAGAGATGCCAAGTAACTTAAAGGAAACTGAACCTTATTGTTGTAGAATTTCAGATTGAGTTTGAACCTAAGGTGAATCCCAAAAAGCTGATTGGACACTTAAAAATAGCTAAGCGCCAGTAATTATAACAAAGTGTTTTGTTAAAAAAATTGTGTAAGTATAAAAATAAACTTTTTGTACTCGTCGATTAAAATGTGTGTATTACGATTTCATAGAGAATACTGTAACGTCACTCTTTTCATAGTTGAATAGTCTAGATGTTACTTCCGAAACAACCGAAATAACTATTTCGATACGCTCTAGACAACCGAAATAACTATTTCGATACGCTCTAGACAACCGAAATAACTATTTCGATACGCTCTAGACAACCGAAATAACTATTTCGATACGCTCTAGACAACCGAAATAACTATTTCGATACGCTCTAGACAACCGAAAAAAATTTGAAAATAGAACTTCGGATTTCCATAGGTATATTATGTGTCCTTGTTTAAGGAGCCTCGATCCGATACAAAATTGCCAATCTGTGTCGTTTCGGAACGTAGCAGCGTCGCATCATCTGTCAAAAATCTACTTTTAGTTTTCTTATATACTCGTATTAATGACTTACATTATTAATTTTAATGAACTCGTACAAAAAGTATTGTTCACAATAGTGTCATAATTAAGCTTTTTAATCTCGTACCTTACTTAGGCCACTCAGCAAGCTTCGTGGCCTAAACACGGTACTAGACTAAAAAGCTCTCTATTATAACACGATTACGAAAAATACTATAATATGCAACATACACCGTAAACGTCTTATTACTATATATATATATATATTATATATTTTATCAAGAGGGTGTTGCGGTGTTCGAAATATTTACGAAAAACGAAAATTAGAATGTTGGCTAGGAACTTTTCTATTCTGTTCGATAAACCACGTGATCAATTGGTGATTCCATACATTTCTAGGAACGTTGGAAATTAAAGTCTTTATTTAAATTTATGTATGATGTTTTCCTAAAACCAAGACCTGCATCCTACAATAATATTAGTATAGATTAGGCAAAGTCATTACGTAAGTATATTCTATTCAGTAGAGGAAAGTGGTGCCGATTGATACGGACCAAATCTCCAATAAACCTCCAATTGTAATGGGCTTCCGTCGTTCTCGAGTTAATTGAGATCGGTCAGTTAATTGAAGGAAAGGTTAAAGAGTTTGAGGCTAAATCAATAAGATAAAGAAAGTGTTGAGCTCTGTTGTAGGTTTTAATTGCTTTTTACCTATGTCGTATGTTTTAGTACATTTACTTATCTATCTATACTAATATTTTACATCTGAAGAGTTTGTTTGTTTGTTTGTTTGAACACGCTAATCTCAGGAACTACTGGTCCGATTTGAAAAATTCTTTCAGTTTTAGATAGCCCATTTATTGAGGAAAGCTGTAGATTATATATCATACTCACATAAACCGAAGCGAAGCGAGGGCGGGTCGCTAGTCATATATGTAAGTTTAACCTTGCTTCACCGACACTCATTTCATAGAACGTATCACTTCGCAGAATTTTCGTTTCATAGAAAGCTATTAGCTAATAAATAATACCTAATTGTTAATAAAGCTTGCATGCAATTCGCATTATAAGGAAATTATAGCTTTAGACTAACCAATATATTCATTAACGCATAATAGCTAAAGTGTTCTCCAAATATGATTTTTCCTCATCTTTCATTGTGACATTTGAATTTGATAGAAAGAGACAGTGAATACTGTATGTGAGAGTGATGGCATTTATTTTGCTACAGACAGCGCCATCTGTTAGAAGGCTTGCGAACCTTTCAGTTAAATAACGCCATCTATTTTAAGTTCTTAGAACTACTCGAGACCTGTCGGTCGAGGAGTTTCTGAACGAGCGAACGAATGAATGAATGAATGAATGACTGACGTTTTCCCTGAGTCAGTAGTTCGGTCAGTCGAAGGTGTCCATCCGGCACACTCGATTCTCGACTACCGACCGCGCTGGTTGTGCGCACTGATTCTCTTACAAGAAAAACACGATGGCTGACGACATTAATCGTAATCCAAATTCATCTCCGAAAGCAGCGGTGGGATCGGAACAACATTCTTCCGATGTGTTTAGCCAGCCCCCTGCTACCACGAGGCAGGCATATTTTCGAGATTCGATGGCCCAATCTACCGAAAATCAACAACGTACCAACGGTAATAATTCAAACCGCGATGAACAATCAGCTACACGTGGTGTCGAAAATACGTCATTACCTGATAATACCGGTTTTCCCAACGTGCCTTCCACGATGTGGGCATCATTTTTTCGCGGCCTGGCAGATACTTTTCGTGATTGCGAAACCCGAACAACGACATCGAGACCATCGATTAAGATGATGAAACCAACTGAAGTCTACATACCGTCGTTTGATCCTGACGATTGTGAATTTACAGCGGCACAATGGTGTGCCGAAATAGACCATCATCGGACACAAAACTCTTGGACCGACTATGAAACGAGGAATGCCGCGTTCACTCATCTACGCGGCAGAGCTCGTAAGTGGGCGTCCAAATCATATCCTTTATGCAATACATGGGACGAGGCAAAGGAGCGTTTATCGCGACAATTTGCGGCTACAAAAAGATTTCACGACCTTTTCCGAGACATGGTGCAGTATACAAGTGACCGCGCTGCGAGCTACGTGGAATATTCTACCAACAAGCTGGCGATGATCGACCGGTTGGAGACGGCCTGGGGCGAGGCGAACAAGATAGAAGTCGTCATATCAGGTATCTCTGATAGTCAGGTACGATCCGATTTATTAAAAAATACTCCCAAAGACTTTGTAACGCTTGATAGGCACCTTGGTACCTACCCGCGTATTAAAAGTAATAAGCGTCCGCTTGCTACTAATCCCCCTTTAGTGGAGCCTAAACGGCGTAAACTTGACTCAAGCGACCGCGTTGTGTGTCACAATTGCGGCAAAATAGGGCACTATAAACGTAATTGTAAATCACGTCCACAAACGAAGGACTCTTCTATCAGAGAAGCCCTTCAGTATACGTCTAAGTCTGTTGATAAAAGCGTTCAGTGCACCTACTGTCGTAAATTGGGACACACAGAGCAGGTGTGTTTTTCTAAGCAACGAGATGAAAAATTTAAAAAAGCAAGTGATACAAAGTCCGTTAACGTGTGTGTGCAGTCAGAGATCCCCCTCGTCAACATCGTTGTTGCTGGATTTAAATTACAAGCCCTTGTCGATAGCGGCTCTGATTGCTCACTCATTCGTAAGCCTGTTGCTGATGAGATGACCGGGGCGCGAGATTTCGTGTTTACGCGTCTAACTGGTATTGGCTCTGCTTCTACACATTCCTTTTCTCGTATTACTTTGCCTATCGAGATTAATGATGTACACTTGGAAGTAGATTTTGTAGTTGTCGACTCTCACGCTTTGCCACATGACGTCATTATAGGGCGGGATGTTTTCATGCGGCCAGGAATAAACTTGGTGATTAATAACAATGGCGTCCAGATTGCTCGCGAAGTTCGCGCTGACGTCTGCGCTTTACAGAGTACCGATATAGACAAAATTGACACTGACCTATCAGAAATTGACGACATTTCTTGTTTGCGTACCATTATTCAAAAATTTAATGATAGTTTTGTAAGGGGAAATTCCCAAACGGTAGTGAACACTGGTGAGATGGAAATTAGACTCAAAGACCCAAATAAAATTGTGCAACGCCATCCGTATCGTTTGGCTCCCGTGGAGCGCAAAGCGATGAAAGATATAATTGCTGATCTAGAATCGAAAAACATCCTTCGCGAAAGTTCTTCACCATTCTCGAGTCCTGCTATTCTCGTTAAAAAGAAGGATGGCTCCGATAGGTTATGTATTGACTATCGAGAATTAAACTCGAATACCGTTCGCGACAATTATCCTTTGCCCTTGATTTCGGAACAGTTAGATACTTTGGGGCAATCTTCCGTCTTCACCACTCTCGACATGGCATCAGGATTTTACCAAATTCCTATGTCTGAAAATTCGACCGAAAAAACTGCGTTCGTTACACCGGACGGCTCTTACGAGTTTCTTAAAATGCCGTTTGGGCTATGTAATGCCCCTGCCGTATACCAAAGGGCCATAAATAGGGCTCTGGGCAAGTTGCGTGACGTCATAGCTACAGTGTACATGGATGACGTTCTCATTTTTTCAAAAACTAAAGAAGAAGCCTTACAACATTTACAACAGGTGTTACATGAGCTCGCGAACGCAGGTTTCTCGTTCAATTGGAACAAATGCAAGTTTCTTAAGACGTCTGTCGAGTACCTAGGTTATATTATTTCCAACGGGACCGTCAGGCCAAATCCCAAAAAGATCGAGGCTCTTGCCAACGCCCCTTTGCCGAATAATGTGAAGGAGTTACGCCAATTTAATGGGCTTGCGGGGTACTTTAGGAAGTTCGTTCCGAATTTTTCATCTGTTATGGCACCCCTATACCGTCTTACACAGAAAGACGCAAAGTGGCATTGGCAAGACGAACATACTAGAGCTCGTGAAACGGTGATCAACCATTTAACATCAGCGCCACTTCTAACGATTTTTGACCCCGAACGCGAGATTGAGGTCCACACAGACGCCAGTTCACTGGGCTATGGAGCGGTGATCCTACAAAAACATGACAGTCAACTCAAGGTTGTTGAATATTACAGCCAGAGAACTACTGAAGTGGAGAGCCGCTACCATAGCTATGAGCTGGAGACTCTGGCAGTTTTTAAGGCTTTGAAACATTTTAGGCACTACCTGTTAGGCAGGCGTTTTAAAGTAGTGACAGACTGCAACAGTTTGAAGGCTTCTCGTCATAAAAAAGACTTAACGCCTAGGGTGCACAGGTGGTGGGCGTTCATGCAGGGTTTTGATTTCGAAGTAGAATATCGGAAAGGTGAGAGGATACCCCATGTAGACTTTCTTAGTAGGAACCCCGTTGTGCCATCTACCTGTTCATCTCAAGTAAACATAGTGCAGGTTCGTAATGACTGGTTGCAAGCAGAACAACGTTTAGATCCCGATATTAACAAATTTATCCAGGCTATTGAAGGTGACACCCTAGACTCTAGTTTGAGGTCGTCGTATGTCCTTAAAAATAATTTGTTACATAAGATATTTCAAGTCGATAAGAAAACCTTGACTCGCGCAATAATTCCTAAAAATTATCGATGGCAAATTATTCAGCGTTTTCACGACGACCTGAAACACCTGGGATGGGAGAAAACCCTTACTAAGATACGAGAACATTTTTGGTTCCCGAACATGTCGACCTGTGTTAGGACTTATGTTGATCGGTGCCTTCCTTGCAAAATAAACAAAAAGCCATCGGGAGCTAGGCAATCGAGATTGCACCCCATAGACAAAATTCCGGAGCCAATACATACTCTGCATATTGATACAAGTGGCAAACTGACAGGCAGCCGTAACATCAAGGAGTATGTCATAGTGATTGTGGACGCATTCACAAAATATTGCCATCTAACTCCCGTGAGGAACTTGACCTCTAAATCGGCGTGTAACGCCCTACGTTCTTTTGTGTCGTTATTTGGAACCCCAAAAAGAATAATCGCTGATCAAGGCACCTCATTCACGGGGAAGGAATTCCAGGATCTGTGCCAAGAGTGGTCCATTGAGTTTCATGAAATCGCGAGCGGCATCAGTCGTGCGAACGGACAGGTTGAGAGGTTTATGTCCGTCCTCACAAACTGCTTCACGATCGCTGAAAACCACGAGCGCAGATCATGGAAGTCCGTCCTAGGTGAAACTCAGCTAGCCCTGAATTGTACAGTTTCAAAGAGCACGGGAAAAAGTCCATTACAAATGTTGATGGGTTGTAATAAAAGTCCACCTAGAATTAACGCGTTAGTTCATGAATATGAAAAGTTAGATCTTTTCGAAGCCAGACGTGAAGCTAAGGTCAGGATGGACGAGAAAGCACTCGTTGACAAAGCCCGTTATGATAAAGGTAAGGCTATAGTGCGCCCGTTTGTTATTGGTGACATTGTTATGGTGGAAAAGAACCCTAGAATGATTACCAAGCTAGGAGAAAAGTTTTCTAACCCTTGCAGGATTATCGAGGTTTGCGATAACGATAGGTATAGGGTAGAGCCGATATCCGGAGGACGTGTGCAATACGTATGCCATGAGAAGCTACGTAAATATCCTTCGGGCTTCCCGGATATTTCAAATCAACTTGATGACGCCGACATTAGCACTATAGAGGAGTCGTAATGGAAATTGTTGCTTTTGTCTTTATATTCTTGTTACCTTTTCTTTTGCTTTTGTTTGATTTTTATTTACTATTTCCTTTGGTTTGTTTACCATTTCCTTTAAATATTTTTTCAATGGTTAACTTTGATTAAATTCGCAGTTGCGAAGTTTTGTTATCGTTTTTGAGCTTTATCTGTTGCTAGAAGCTTCGTAATTGTTTTGTTGGCGTAGGCTTTTGCGTTCGATTACTAACATAAATCAAAAAAAAAAAAAAAAAATGAGTTTTTATAAATTTTAGTCTACCTTTAGATTAAGTCTCATAATAGTGCTATCTCATGAATAATAGCTGTAATGTCTTGGGGACTTTGAGATTTAATAAATGGTTTTCCTTACACAGTTGTTTTCATCAAGAACTAAAGGAGTGCTTTTGCATTGGAAGCTCCGCGCTTCATGTGGCTGGTTTTGCATTGGAAGCTCCGCGCTTCATGTGGCTGGTTTTGCATTGAAGCTCCGCGCTTCATGTGGCTGGTTTTGCATTGGAAGCTCCGCGCTTCATGTGGCTGGTTTTGCATTGGAAGCTCCGCGCTTCGTGTGACTGGTTTTGCATTGGAAGCTCCGCGCTTCGTGTGACTGGTTTTGCATTGAAGCTCCGCGCTTCATGTGGCTGGTTTTGAATTGGAAGCTCCGCGCTTCATGTGGCTGGTTTTGCATTGGAAGCTCCGCGCTTCGTGTGACTGGTTTTGCATTGAAACTCTGCGCTTCGTGCGAGTGTTATTGTATTGAAACTCCATGCTTCGTTAGTGTGTTTCTACTTCCGGTATGTGTGCTGAAGGTTCCGCGCCTTGAGCGAGACAATCTGATATTCTTGACGACGTGTATCTTGAGTACTGTAGAAATCGCGCGAGAGCGCGCTAGCTGTCAGAACGGCCGTGTGAGAGTGATGGCATTTATTTTGCTACAGACAGCGCCATCTGTTAGAAGGCTTGCGAACCTTTCAGTTAAATAACGCCATCTATTTTAAGTTCTTAGAACTACTCGAGACCTGTCGGTCGAGGAGTTTCTGAACGAGCGAACGAATGAATGAATGAATGAATGACTGACGTTTTCCCTGAGTCAGTAGTTCGGTCAGTCGAAGGTGTCCATCCGGCACACTCGATTCTCGACTACCGACCGCGCTGGTTGTGCGCACTGATTCTCTTACAAGAAAAACACGATGGCTGACGACATTAATCGTAATCCAAATTCATCTCCGAAATGTATAACAAAAGCAATGTTAATGTGAGTTTAGTAACATTAATCCACACGTGGTAAAAAAGCGACATGAGACCAAATTTCAGAAATGCTCACAGGTAATAACAAATACAGGTATTCAAAGTAAATTCCCAGACAAAAGCATGTGAAATTCAAAATTAAGCTGAACATTATCCAGTATCTAATATCAAAGACGTGCAAGGCATTCCTAAAACGTGGCATTCCTACACGTGACAACTTGAGATCAACGAAATCGGATCACTGTACGTACAAATTTAAATGAAACATGACCAGTTTTCCTTGTTCCTGTTAGTTCTCAATGACTAGAAATTAAACGGAGATTACAGGAAATTAAATTACATGTTTTATAAAGCTTAATTTTAATTTAGACGCTACCTACGGGTGATTGGTTTTTCGATTGATATTTTTTCACGGGCACAGTACCTAAAGATTATTTGCAGCTGAAAGGATACTTAGTTGTTGGATCAATTTTTTTATTTTTGTACAAAAAAATAAAAAGTGTTTTTTTTATCCAGTTTAATAGAAAAACTTGTTTCACCGATTCACCGATTTTTAAGTATTTAAAAAATATATAAATATATTTACATAGTATAAAATTTTGCTGTCTGCCGTCTGTCTCTTTGTTTGTACGCTTCGTTCTCTCTAACTACGTAACGGACTTGCAGTTTTTTTAATATAGATTGAGTGATTCAAGAAAAAGGTGTAATGCCTCATTAATCCTGGATTATGAAGTATGGGAGTTACAGACAATCACATAAATCAAAGCAAAGCTCCATAAAGTATACAAAGGTAGTACTTAAATTAACTCAAAAGATATTAGATCATTATGGATCTGCGTCGCTAGTGCCTATTGCACTTGAATTAAGTTAGTAAGTAAGTAAGCACTAGCATCTATGTACCTACCAAGTAGTATTAGATTATTGAGTGCATCAGTCGCCAACAAACACACACACCGTTTGGCGACATTTAGATTATGGTACTATGTAAAAACAAACATAATTTACAATAAAAAAATAAAAAAACTCGCAGTCTCAATCGACTTCAAAGTGGAACAATTGTTTTCATTTTGTATGCAGACAAGCCTTCGATTTTTAAAATTAAAACAATAGCCCCTCCGTTGGGGCACAGCAACTTATAAACTAGTTAAAAAAGGGAGAGCAGATCGCTAGTATGACATACAAAATGATCCCATTTTGAAAGCTAACGGCACTGAATGCCAGTGCTATACCAAAGAACATTGTAACTGCATAGTAATAGTATAAGCATTTTAAATTCAATGCGGATACCAATAGGGTATAGAATGTTTCGTCTACTACAATGAAATTAACTGCCTTCTTTGCCATTAGCCTGAATGTGTAGATATCGTCACGAGCGAGGAAGCTGTTGATAAGAGGGCTAAATCTGATTATTTACTTTACCTGATTGAAATCTTCGGGAAAATGTGATTTTAGAAAGATGTTTACTGAAAGCGGCGTCTCTTTTTGGGGCTTTAGACATTATTATTTGTAAGGTAACATCGTAAAGTGCCGAATTTGAAATAAATTGATTAAATATAAATTAAATTTGTAGAGGCAGCTCATGTTTTGCTAAAGTCTCTATGTTGCCTTCGTGATAAAATTGTATTAATAAGGAGTATAAAGTTTTATTCGCATTATGTTTTATAATTTTTGATTAGAGTCATGGAATATGCTATAAATCAGGCCCGTATGGTTATCAATTATGGTGGTGACCACAGGTGGTTTTCTTGCCTTAGAAAAAAATTGAGACATCCAACAAACACAATCCAAAAGCAGACCTAAACATTAAAAAAAATACAGCCAAAGAACATCAGGTGATAACTTTTGCGCCACCCTATACATCATAAAAGGGAAACAGAAATTTATTATTATACCTTCAGAGATTCTTGGATCTAAGGTTAGAATTTTTACTATAAAGAGGTGTCAGGAATATCTTCTTATCTTGCTTTGCTATAGGATACTGTCATCAAGGTCGTTTACATTTGCTCAAGTGTCAAGAAGAAAACACGCAAATAATAAGTTATTCCACAGAGATTATTACAAGTTCTCCATATGATTTATTATCAACCTTCCTCTTGGCTGCGTCCCAAGAAGTGAGGAAAAAATATTTGCCTTCTGAGGCCCTTTTGTTTTTTCTAGCCCCTTGTTGTCACATGAACCTTATTCAAGGGCCACATTAGTACTGAAAGGGTAGTAATGTGTTTTTGTTTGCAAATGTCCCAGCTGGGTCCTTTTAGGAAAAATATTTCTTCTAACGTTGAAACGAAAGTCAGTTTTTATGATGATTTAGTCTTAACCCTGCCACGGCGGCTGGATTCACAGGGGTTTTTAGGGTTTATTCTTTATTTTCTTTTTCCTTAGTAAGTATTAGTAAAAACAAAACACAGTGGCAAGGAAAGAGGTTGGAAATAACATTCTTTTCTCTAGCCAGTGCTTTCGATTGATACACAAGGTGGTGCATAAAATGCATGAAATATTTAATACCATTTTCTTACAAAAAAAAAAAAAATACTCAAACTTATAACTAAAAATCAATTCTAGCAGCGTTATCACCCTAATGCTCGCTGAATTACGAAAATAATGTGTTAAGCAAGGATACTTTATAATAATGGCTAGTTAAAATAACAACTAATTGAGTAGGTACTAATTGTACTGTAAATCGGGGTGAGTATGTATAAAGGGGTAAGTAGGGACACCACCCAAAATAAAGCATAACTTGTTACAAATAAGAACAAGTATTAAATGGATAACAACGTGACGTCTATTGGACATAAATTCAGTCTTATAAATAAATAAATATGAGGGGACAATGTCACACTAATTGACCTAGTCCCAAACTAAGCTCAAGGCTTGTACTATGGGTACTAGGGAACCATATAAATACTTATATAGAGAAGCATATACTTACACATAGAGAACGTCCATGACTAGGGAACAAATATTCGCGCTCATCACACTAATGTCTGCCCTTACCGGGATTTGAACCCAGGACCGCTAGCTTCGTAGGCAGGGTCACTACCAACTAGGCCAGCTCGTCGTCAATTCGTCGTTAGTAATACACGGTGATTTTTTATCGGTGATCAGGAGTTGAAAATTATTAATAAGCAACTAAAATGGAATTTTATGGTTGATGTCTCAAACAATTAACTCACTGTTTAATTTATTTAAGTTAATGATATTGTTAAAACCAATCACCACTGCATACATGGACATCCTACATTAATTATTGAAGTGAAGTAGATACGTCAAGTGCCATCGCTTTGGCGGGAAATTTGACAGATACTACGTCAATAAACTTATCAGTTAAGTGTTGTTAACTCATAGACTAAACAATTTAGTAGGGTGACAATTAATTTAAATTAAAGCTAGTTTCAAAATGTATTTTTTCCATGAAAAAAAATAGTGTTGTTTCATGTAACTGTGACTTAAACGTGATCGCCATTAATAACTGAATTAGAAAAATTGGTTCCTGATCACAAAAAGAAATCGCCGTGTATATATGCTTCATTCCAGGTTGTGTCCGTAATTACCCCTTAATCCCTACCTACCCCGTTTCACGGTATATTTTTCATAAGGCCTCGTCACGTAGCCTACCAGTAATTCATCACCGACTCAGTTTAATGTAGTCTCTCTGTGATTTTTGTAACAAAATGTTAATTTGCAAAGTGTCCCTCGCTCCGACGCTCGCATAGCTGAAATTTAATTTCATAATGTCGTACGCGCTCTAATCACTTACTCAAGAGCCTTATTTCACTGTTTTTTTTTACTGCAAAAGAGGATTTTTTGGCTTAAAACCGGTATTCTAAAATGGCACAAGCTACGCACGTAGGAAAACGTATCGAAACTTTTATGTGGTCATCTTGCACCGTGTTATCTAAATATATAAAAGGAGAAACTGACTGACTGACTGACTGACATATCAACGGACAGCCTAAACGGCTAAACGTAGGCACTTGAAATTTGGAAGGGACGTAGCTTAGGTACCGTAGAGGTGCACTAAGAAAGGAATTCCCGAAATTCCCACGGGAACTGGAATTAGCTGGAAAATTATTAACTCTAAAAAAATGTTTTGCCCAACGAAGTGGACACGGGAACAGCTAGTAGGGAAGTTGTAAACGAATATAAGTAGGTGGGTTTTATTTTTTTTTTTCCTTTCTCTTCCTTTATCTCTCACGTAAGATTTTTGGCATGTTTTCCTGCTGATCTACGCAAGTTATTTGATATTATATTTAATTTAATATTTACTGCTTTATATAATGCTAGATTAAGTGGTACTATTGTAATAATGTTTAAAAAATTACTGACTGCTGAGTTTCTTGCGGCGTTTCTTCTCAGCAGTGTCTCCCCTTGGGAAGCGCTGGTAGATTCTTGACGTGTAAAAGTGCCCGTACGGCCTACTTACTGAATAAATGCCTTTTATCTTTTTTATCTGTACAGTGCTACCATTTTCTTGATAGCGATCGGTAATCTTCGTTTTTCTATGACACACGAGTGACAAATATACTGTCAGTTGGGAGTGCAACCGTGATAGCGATAGCGAGCCGAAAGCTATTGAAGAACTGGGAATACTTTTTTTTTAATGTAATTGTGTGATGAGCGCGAGTTTAATGTCTGAGTGTTGGATGTTTTCTATACATTTGTTTAAATATTTTTGTTTATAGATGCTACATACATGCGTTCATCGTTGTTCAGTACCCGTAGTACTGTATCAATTTATGTGAGACTAGCTGTTCCCGTGTCCACTTCGTTGGGCAACACATTTTTTTTGAGTAAATAATTTTCCCGCTAATTCCCGTTCCCGTGAGAATTTCGGGAATTCCTTTCTTAATGCACCTCTACGGTACCTAAGCTACGTCCCTTCCAAATTTCAAGTGCCTACGTTTAGCCGTTTAGGCTGTGCGTTGATATGTCAGTCAGTCAGTCAGTTTCTCCTTTTATATATTTAGATTGTACCTTGATATCTTTTTTTTTAAACCCGCCCAGTTAGAATATAGCTGTAAGCCAGCGCTGCAGCGTAATGCACTGCAGCATAAACTGCTGAGTCCACCCCTTCCTTGCTTCTCTGGTTTATTTAATTCATTGTTAGTATCGCTTTAGTTCCTATTTGTTTTTTAACTGCGTAGTAAAGTTGCAATGTATGTCAACTGTCATATTTAATTACGATAACTAGAACAGATAAAAACTCTACTTAGAAACACCAATAGTAAAACTTAGTCTTTACACAGCTTTACCTTTTTTTATAAAACTTAGTTTAAGAACCTTCTCAGGTCTACTAGTATTGTTTTTAAAAAAACCGCTTCTAAACTGTTCCACTTCTTTGGGAGTTGCATTGCCTTGTAAATACAGTAAAACTGTATAACCAACTCCCTTCGGTGGTATTTGCAACCAGCTATGACGTGAGTGCCTTCAGAAAAGAACTTTCCTTTCCCTAATAGCCTGGCAACAGACCTCACAACTTCTCTTGACATGCTGGTGTTTATGAGTTTGCCTCCTTCTCTTATAAAAAGGAACCTTAAATTGACAGACATATTTGGCTGACTGTACGTTACAGAAACTTATATAAACGCAGAACTTCAAATATGTGCTTAAAGCAAAAAAAAATTAGTTAATAATATTACTAAAACTTCTAAAAAACGGGTGAAAGCGTAAGATAAAATATTTAGTGGTTAGTATGTAACATCCGACAAGAAAAATCCTCTGAAATTCTTTGTTATTTTATGTTCTTTGCTACCTTTTGTTTTTGGTTAATAATATGCATTATTCAAGTCTCCGTCAATGAAGAATATGTTTTTCTTATGCCTTTGTCTGGGGTAAAGTACGATTTTTCTAATTACATAAATAAAGTACAATCAAAGAAAAATATTTTGAAACAAGATGGTTTTTGCAGACCGTGCTTTATTTTGCACAGTCAAGACATTAACAAGTCCAAATTCGGAGGGATTACGAACAGTGAAAATCCTGTGGACATCATTCCGACTTTATAACCAGGGGGGTTATTATGACATAGTTATGCAATTCTGTTTACGCTGAGAGAAAAGGACAGAGCTATATAACTGCCATAGCTCTGTCCCTTACACTCACCGTAAACTGAACTGCATAGTTATGTCATAATAACCCCCCAGATAATCTCATAAAAAAAACATTACGCCTACCTCTTCGGCAGTTGGCTAAACAGAATACTTATCGGATTAAAAAAATTCTTCTGCATTTCAGCCCATTGCAACAAATATCAACCGAATATAAAGAAAGCGCATTAAAATGACGTTTTTCCAAGAAAATTTGGCAAATAAAGTCACCAGTAGTCAGCCAGAGATCTGTGGGGCTAGACAAGTTGCCATCGTTCACGAACGCTAGCGTTAGGCGATCACTTTGGTGATCACCTGTCACTTGGCGCTGTCAAAATTAAATAGGCTAAACAAGCGTGTCAGTTGTAACGAGTGATATATCACGTGACTTACGTCATTCCCATACATTTTTCAATGACAACACATGTCGCCAGTGATCACCTAACGCTAGCGTTCGTGATCGATGGCAACTTGTCTAGCCCCACTGGGTAGTGATTCTGTAAACAACGCCGGTCGTGCGGACTGTTGAGTGATATCCAAGCGGCGAGATTAAGTAGTCCCGTCAGTGCGAACAAAACACATTGTAGCGCGTGCATTTTCAATTTAGCAGCACGATGGGTCGAACGTATAAGGCTGCTTAATTGAAAATTCACGCGCTAGCACTCATATTAGGTCGACTACACTGGTCTCTGGCTGACCACTGGTGACTTTACCCTAGTCCATATCATGGATTGGGGACATGGAGACATTGAAATAATTTTACCCCTGAAAATTTTTATGGTTTTTAACGAAAAGTGTCAAAAGCTACGTATGTCAGCAGGCCTATTGTAGTTATGTTTATGGGTAGGGAGAGAGGTGTTAAAAACACCCGTGTTCTTCTGACCAATGCTGCAATGTCGTTATCCATCGTAAAAACGTGATCATAAAACGAAACCTGTATGCAAAAACCTTTTAACCTATTTTTGTTTTGTTAACTTTAGAAGTACCTAACTATGACACACACACACACACACACACACACTATAACTTTGTAGTTTCCTTCTTTTATTGGCATTGAGTACATCACACCTTTAATCGCCTAACGAGCTAATTTTACTTCAAAATTAAAACATAGCTTTGTACGTTACGTGTTTTATTGGCAATAAGTACATCCCACCCTTATCCAGCCTCTCGCTTCGTGAGAGCATCAATCAACCTCGCGTTGTGCGACATTCGCCGATGCGTCACTTTTGTCGGCCTCTTGGGTATTAGTATGGTTGAACTATTTTGTCTTAACATGGATTTTTATTTATGTTTTCTACGAAACTCAGAAAAATTTTGCTATGTACAATTTCGTTAAGAACCAGAGGGCCCAAACAAGATGCATTACGCTAACTATCGTTTCTATTCGTTTAGTTTTTAAGCCAATCGCGTCAGTGGCACATCACGTGACTTTTCGTATCACTTCATGTACCAGTGACGCGATTGGTTTAAAACTAAACGAAGAGAAACACTAGCTAGCGCAGTGCATCTTGTCTGGGCCCTCAGGGGTGTTATTCTCTCAAAAACAACGGACGGGCGGATGAACGAGCGAAATCGCAGCGGCGAGTTTAGGTAGTCCCGTCAGAGCGAACAAAACACATTTTAGCGCGTGCATTTTCAATTAAGCAGCCCTATACGTTTGATCCATCGGCAGAAACCATGATGCTAAATTGAAAATGCACGCGCTAAAATATGTTTTGTTCGCACTGACGGGACTACTTAAACTCTGGAGATTCACTCGTCCGTCCGTCCGACCGTCGTTGATGAAAGAATCACTACACTGCGCTGCCATACATTGTAATATATCAAAGAAGTGTAAGAATATGTTTGTACTTGAACATTTTCTGTGTGTATTACAGGAATAATAAATATATACAGCTTTGTGATGGGTTATTCACTCAGATTCGGTTCAATGCCGTGTAAAATTAATGAATTTAATTTTTATACACCTTTTCTACGGCTTAATTTTAATTAAATTTAACTCCCGTTGATTTAATTTTGCGACGTAGGTATCGTGTACAAGGATAAAGGTTAAAAACGGTTATACTTAAATGTGTAATATTTAAAATACTTCACAATAGATCAAATAGGTACATTAATTTAAAATAATATCAAGTTTTACCTTTAACTTTTTGACTTTTATTCTTTCGCTAAAACTGCTAGGTTTTTTTAGGTTTATTTAAAACTAAAAAAAAACCCGCTTATAAATGGTCTACCAATTTTGGACTAAACACAAAATAAACTTGCCAATATTCTAAATAGTATAGTCACTAATACACTGGTAAACATCTTAGCCTACGTGTGCAAAATGTGGTTCCAGAATTATCAAAAAGTTTTTAGAGTTTTTGGTAATTCTGTAGCTCTGCCTACCCCACTATGGGAATAAAGGCGTGAGTTTATGTATGTATGTATGTGTAGTATAGTCACAGTAAGAGAAGGTCCATCACTTTTGGACCTTAACTGCGTTGAAATAGAGTCGAAAAGTGAAGAACCTGTTTTTACCCTGACTATACATTCAATTAATTTAACAGATTATTACCGCTGCAAACAAAAAAAGTCGAATTTTATCGGATTACAAATTACGATTTTTTTCCTTAAAAAAACCCTTCAATAAGTAGGTAGGTGGTACTTAGTATATTTTTTCTGTTTTATTTATGAATGTATGAATAAACTTTTAAAACCGGGATCCCCTTGAAACACGAACACAAATTTGATCGAATGTAACAAACATCTCATCGAATTTCATTTGATCGAAAGCTAATTTCCACAAAAACCACTCCACTTAAGACTGCGCCGAGCGTACGCCGGATGTACAGTGGCGCCATCATTACTTTTATTGTGATTTCTAATAAACTAAAGTATTTTCTTGAAATTAGACGGTAGGTTTTTGTACTACAAATGAAAACACAACTTATAGGGTATATCATAGAGTTTAATAATAATAAAATTCTACTTCAAAAAATGGCCACTTCTTTCCGTTAAGCTGACTACTCAAAGGGTATTTGTTAGTAAAGTTGTGACGTATTCCATAAATAGTGTTTTTACTTGCACTACAAAAATGTTTCGTCTGATTTCAAGAAAATTCTTCAGTTAATTATAAAACACAATAATAGTAATGAGGGCGCCACTGGACGCTCGGCGTTTGCTCGGCGCAGTCTTAAACATGGGTTAACTACGTAGGTTAGGTGAGGTTAGATAGTGACCACCAAAAACAACTCCTGCACATGTAAATGGCTGTCGATGAATAGAAAATTCGGCGAAGTAAAACATTCTATGAAATTATTTTCTTTGATTCAAGTGCAAACCATTAAAACCGTTATAACTGTACTCCTAAGCCACTAAACGGTATATCAGATTCAATCATCATCATCATCATCATCAGCCTATATTAGTCCACTGCTGGACATAGGCCTCTCCCATTGCACGCCAACGAGCACGATTCGTGGCCACTCTCATCCAGCTCTTACCAGCCACCATTCGATTCAATAACCAAAGTATATTCAATCCTATCTTGTTAGTAATGAGGTTGAGATTGCTACAGGTAAAGGGCATTGGGTATTGGGTATTGGGTTTGTTTGAAGAATATTGTATTTTTTTATTTCAGCGGCCACGGATGATTTTAACATAGTTATTTAGAGGACCTCGAAATACACATAGATATATTATATAATTTATGGCGTTTAATAATATCGGAGCCGAGATATTTAAGTAAGATTTAAGTGTTCAGTTTTTAGTACTAAAAGTACGCCCAGGTTAGAATATTAAATATTTCGGCTCCGATGCACTTTAGAGTATTACATTACGTAACAAAACATGTTTATTTTTAATTTTTCTATCATAATTTACCACTTTTACTAGTGGCCGCTCACCTTGAAAATGTATGACTTTTACAAATGAAAACACTTTTACACAAACCCCTTTGAGATGGTGGTATTGGCAGTATAATACAGTAGAACTTTCATCTTATCCTACAGATGCGCCCTTTTAGATACACACTACGATTCTCCTTTAGGATGGATCTTTTGTGCAATTTATTCCTCTTACACACTCAAATTGTTCGAATGTGCAGGTTTTCCCTTCACCGTAAGAGCATCGGATAATTTACATAAGTTGAAGAACTAATTGGAAAATTGTGACCGCGGGGGTTCGAACTCGATACCTTACGATCACGGGTCGACCCTTTAAGCCACTAGGCCACCGACGCTCCCAAACATACTAGCCAAACTATGGAATCTATGGTAATTTGGAATGGTATATTACGAAAGTCTTGATAGATTCACTTCCCCTCCGTTCCAATCGTATAATGTAACAAACCTAACCTTTGAAATTAATTCAACTGGAAAATGAATTGATCGCCAATTTTTTATATCAAAAGGTCCTTCGCATTTTACCTTTTTATTGAAATCGAATCAAAAGATCGGATACTGTCTCTTTCTAGTATATGGAGGATGACAGTGAGGTTATTGAGACATATCTTTTTTCCGGTTAACTTTTAATACACTTGTGACTTCACCTTTGTTAAATGAAGCAAATAAAATGCTGAATCGGGGACTTTTTTCCTTGTTTTTGTAACCGTTTATTATGGGTCCTGTTTTGTGAGCTTTATTCAACAAAAAAGGTTTTTACCTAAAATGTTTTTGAGAATTTTTACAAACGGATTTTCCTGTCGTTGAAAACCTGCACGTGTATGTTATTTTACCAACGATTTATTTGTTGTGATTTTAAAAATATTTCTTCTTAATATTTACAATGTCAAAGATAAAAAAAAAGATGTTTAGTAGCTCGGCCGCACCTTTACACGTTTACCAGCGCTTCGCAAAAAACCACTGCTGTAAAGAAATGCCGCAAGAAACTCAACATAAGTCTTGTGATATTATACAATTATAAAACCTTAACCTAGCATTATATATATAAATTTAAATTAGATTGACTGTCTGTCAATCTAATTTAAATTTATATATACGGTGATTTTTTATCGGTGATCAGGTATTGAAAATTATTAATAAGCAACAAAAATGAAATTTAATGGCTGATGTCTCAAATAAATTAACTCACTGTTTAATTTATTTAAGTTAATGAGATTGTTAAAACCAATCACCACTGGATACATGGACATCCTACATTAATTATTGAAGTGAATACGTGCCATCGCTTTGGTGGTCAATTTGACAGATATTACGTCAGTAAACTTATAATTAATAAGTTTACTGACGTAGACTAAACAATTAGTAGGGTGACAATTAATTAATTAAAAGTTTTTTTCATGTAACTGCGACTTAGACATGATTGTTATTAATAACTGAATTAGAAAAATTGGTTCCTGATCACCAAAAAAAATCACCGTGTATACATATAATTGTATGATGCGTAGTTGAGCAGGAAATTGTGTTTATGTTCTTAAAAAAGTTATTTTATGTGTAAAGGCTCCATTAGGTAACCATGTAATTTCGTTCGTAATTTTGGTATAAGTAGAGGTTTTTAATGGTATAAAAAAACTGACGCATATTAAAATGATTGTTTTTTTCAATATTACATATTTTTACAGTCAGGCAAGTAATACGTTACTGTACGTTACGTACTTCAAAAATTGTACACTTTTTATCTAAAAAACGACACTTTTTGACGACGCGCTGGCCTAGTGGGTAGTGACCCTGCCTACAAAGCTAGTGGTCCTGGGTTGGAATCCCGGTAAGGGCAGATATTTGTGTGATGAGCGCGAATATTTATTCCTTAGTCATGGATGTTTTCTATGTATTTAAGTATATATTTCTCTATATTATTATAAGTATTCTAGTTGTCTAGTACCCATAGTACAAGCCTAGAGCTTAGTTTGGGACTAGGTCAATTGGTGTGAGATTGTCCCTTTATATTTATATTTATACTTATATTTTATTTATTTAAAATAATAAGTGAACTAAACATTATTTTCTTTCCATGTATTTTTCATTTTGTGTCCTATCAATGGATACTTCATTTTTATTTTGTATAAACATTTAAGTAAGCTCTGTGGAGTTAAATTAATTCCCAGATTTTTTTTAAAATATTTGAGAAATTAATGTTCTTTTTTAAATTATTTACTTACCAAATCACCGTGTCTTTCCCCTTTTTCTTGTGTATTCAAAACTAATTCAAATGAAGCATAAAATTATAATCAAGGAGACCTTAAGATACTCCACAGTTAGCTTCTTTTTTAATTAAGCGAATAAACAATAAAGACCTTTTTCCTAGAGACTTTGCAAACATTTAGTTACCGTGTTTGACGATGGTTTGCATTTTTTAAATTAAAAAGCAACTAAGCGGGTTATTCCCACCTGTTACCACTAAATTGTTACCACTGGTAACAGCTGGGATTTTTTTTCCACCTGTTACCACTGGTAACTAATGGGAATAAAAAATCTAAGCTACTACCACTTAACTAAAATAGTTATTTGTTCAACAAGAGAGCAAAGTTGGTTTTTGCTGCGAGTGATGATTTTGAATCCCGAGTAAGCGAAGGATTCTATTATTGAATCACGAGCGTAGCGAGTGATTCTAGGTTAGAATCCTGAGCGTAGCGAGGGATTCAAAGATACGAGACGTAAAAAACTTTGGTCTCGTGTGAGACATACAACTTTTCACCTCAGCAGCGAGAACAACACAGCGTGAAGCTGTACGGCCAACGCAGGTCTTCCTTTGTGACCATTTGGTGAATACACGACTAAATAACGACACGATTGCATATTTTATGCATCAATCACAAGCATTTTTGCAAAATACTAATAAAATAAAAAGTGGAAAAAATAAACATGAAACAGATAAAACCTGTCACTCAACTTGATAATGCCGTAGTGCATATACAACTTTATACGGCTTTATGTAGTCTGTGGCTTTAAAAAAAACCTAACTAGGCCTTGTCTATGGCTATTGGCTATGGCGGACAAATAAAAAAAAATTACATCGTCATTTACATTAAATAGCTGTCTTCGTCACTGGACTCGCTCATATTTATTTATTATTACTTTTATTATATCCAACTATTATCGAAATTAGATAACGTAGCGTAACAGAAAAGTAACAAAAACCGTTTTTTTTTTAAGTAGGTACAATAATCCCGCTATTTTTGAAATGCGTTCTGAAACTGCCCCCGCGGTTTATGTCACGAAATTAAAGATTGTTAAAACGATAACAAAATTATTCAGATACATGATAAACTTCTTATTTTTCATTAATTTTGTCTTCAAAACGTAAAAAAAAAATGATTTTACCTACTATATAAAATAGTTATAATAAACACATTTCAAACTTTAACAGATAGTTTTATTCGCAATTTTACGGTTATGTGTGCATCCGAACGTGCGTTTCTTTTTGGGCCTACTATGTGTGGAATTTGAAAATCGAACTTCGAAGCAAGTTGTTTCTATCTCTCGCTTTTTTCCTATCGAAGTGAAAGTGACAGAACAAAGTGAAAGAATTTTTTCGAATGTTGTGAGTAGCCCCAGCACTGCTCACGGCATTTAAAAAAAATAATTAAAAAGCTACTTTGCCTCTCACTCGCAGCAAAATTGAATTTTGCTCACTGTTTTTAAGCAGCAAAACCTGCTTGTTTGAGCTGCTGAGGTGAAAAAATTTTTCCCCCAGTAGTAAGCACCAAATACTATACAAAGTCAAGTTGGCCCACCGACTGCACGTCACTCAGCGTGCTATGGAAAGGTCTATGTTGGGGATCTCATTAAGGGATAAGATCCGGAACGAGATCATACGACATAAGACTAAGATGACTGATATAGTCCAAAAATGTAGCAAGCTGAAGTGGCAGTGGGCTGGCCATGTCTGTCGCAGAACCGACGAGAGGTGGAGCAGGAAGGTTCTCGAATGGAGACCACGCTTAGGCAAACGTAGTGTAGGACGCCCCCCGGCTAGATGGACCGATGACCTGAAGAAGGCAGCTGGCAGTGACTGGATGCAAAGGGCGGGAGATCGTGCGCGGTGGCTCTCCTTGGGGGAGGCCTATGTCCAGCAGTGGACTGCAACAGGCTGATATGATGATGATGATGATGATGATGATGACTTTACAAAAGGTCTGTGAAATTAAACTATTTTATTTTTATTACTTATCAAATAAAATAATGGCAATCAAAAACGTCACACAGTTACCCAAAAGTATTAATCAAAATCTATCGAATGACGTCACTAATTCAACTCCACTTGAGCTTAAACTCAAGTTACCGGCTTCTTTCAAGTTGAGTCTTGATGCTAACTTCATCACAGAACCACTAAAAGAGCACTTGAGAGCTAGTGTACCGTGAGCTCTGCTATCTTGAGCTCTGTATACCGCGGGTATACGAGCTATATTAGCAGTAATTGTCGTTGAAAGGGTGGGGTGTCACTAACAGCGGTAATCATAATAGTCTTGATCTTAATTATCACTCATTCTCATCTTTCCATACGTATGAATGCAAAGATGTTTCCTCGTTTTATCCTCTTCTACAGCGAAGATTTATTTGAAGTGGTTTTTTTTTTAGGTACAGGAATTTGTATGTACCTATGTATGTAAACACTTTATTGTACAAACAAGAGATAACAATTATAAAATAGACAAAAATCTGACAGGGATGTAGAAAGGAGAACTTGTTCCTTTAAGGGATTGGGAAATAATCAATTTACAACGAATAGCCAAATAAGTACAACACTAAAAGTTTTTTTCTATAAATCTCAATAGATAAAATACATAAACATAATGTTATATAATCTTATGTCGTATATGGTGACAAGCTACTTTATAAGTTTTGTTTTCTTATTCTGGGGTCGTCGGTATTGCAAAAATAATAATTCTGTAAGAATCCAAAATGCGTTGCCAACTCTAAGGACTAAGACAGAATGCCTCAATGCTTGTGCTATTTGGTGGTTATTTCGGCAAACCCATCTTTTCTTTACATAGTATAAAATGAAGTCGCTTCCGCTGTCGATTCGCTTAGATCTTTTGAACAGCTCAACAGTTTTTATAATACCTAGTTTTCAAGTGATTCAAGAGGAAGAGTATATTCTGGTTTATGTACAGGTGTTACAAATAACTCACATCAACCGAAGCATAAAACGAAACCTGCACAAGGTCGTATTACCACTAAACTGCCAATTTAACAATTTTTTGTTTTATGGCATAGAGTAGACACACGAGCACACAGGCCACCTGATGGTAAGTGGAAACTGTGACCCATAGACATTCGCATTCACAAGAATGCAATGCAATCTTAAGACTGCAAATGCGTTGCCAACCCTGAGGACTAAGATGGAATGCCTCGATGCTAGTCATTTCACCGGCTGTCTTATCCCCAAACCGGAACACAACAATGCAAATACTGCTATTTGGCGGTAGGTTAATGGATAAGATGGTGGTAGCGATCCGGATGGACCCTGCACAAGGTCCTACCACCCGCAAAAAAAAACCCGCATAATTCATTGATGATCTGCCTCTTTCACTCCTAAAACCGCTGAAAGTCGTTCCCTACCCCTCAACTCCACTCTGTTATACATACTTGCAAGACGTGAACCTAATGACGATGCTAAGTGAATATGCTTGTACTTGAGCAGTGAGAAACCATTACACTTTGAACCTGTACTTACATGGCAAACTTAAGTGAAAGCGGTTCTGACAACGCTGGTAGGTGACAGGTTAGTAATGGAGTACCTTCGAGAGCTATTTGTTTTATAAAAGAGCGTTTGGGAAAACTTTACTGGTAACTAAGAACTCTTATAAAATTGGGTAACCAACTGATATTCAACATATTTTTTCAAAAACAAACTGACTTTGAATTATTAGGGAGGTCTTTTGACTATCCATGATGACATTACATACCAGTCCCCTTTTTCACCATGTGACATTACAGTGTACATGGAACAGTTTATATGAAACTCAGTGATGCCGAATTATCACCTGTCACATGTCATTGTCAAAATGGTGAGATAGCGGGCTGATCTTGACGCAATGAGACTACTCTCCCGATATACTCTATTGTTGACAATCGACAACAGTTTTTTTTTAAAAGGTATTCTGTTAAAAATCATGTTTTTAAAGTTTTATCTCAAATCATACCAATGATGAAGAAGCACTATCCTATCTACATAAAGTTGGAAAACAAACAAGTCCAACCAAAAGCAAGCTTTAAGGCCCGTATTAATAAACTCGTCTCAGCTGAGATGCCCGGTAAAAGATACGTCAAAGTAAACGTCAAACCATAGAACACTGTCATTCTTGACACATCTCGAGACGAACATTAGAGTTGAGATTAGTTTATTAATACGGGCCTAAAAAACCCAAGTGCTGTTTGGATAATGTCTTCAAAGTAATGTTTAGCCGTTCAGTAGGGGTTATTTTGACGTATCTCTGCAATTCATTTTACGCTGAGAGAAAAGGACAGAGTTATGTAACTGCTATAGCTCCGTCCTTTACGCTCACCTATGTCATAATAACTCCACAGTACTTACGAGGGAACATAGAGTTGGACATTCATACAGGTCAAACACATAACTCTCCTTTTGTGCTTTGCCGCAGTTGGGTAATAATACAAACTACATAGACTGCCATAAATTATTAATTATGATCTGCAACTTAAAGTAGGTATTTCTGAGGTAGGTCTTTTTTTTATTGATTAAAGGTACTATATGTATGTGGTAGCCTACCATCACTAAACTGTAGTACTTTTTCTAGGTCAAAAATAACCCTAAGTCCGTATTTTGTCAAATCCTATGTCAATACCAAATTTCACTTTTTTCAATTAAAACAGAAAGAAAAACACACCAACAATGATGCTTTTAAATAATATGAACAATAATGAGGATGCAAGCAAAGCCAACATAAATATTCTTTAGCTTTTAATCACCGACCTAGTTTGTTTATTAAAATACCAAATTAAACCTAATTATGATTTACCGGGGAATAAAAAAAACAGAAGCAAAGCAATTTGCCTTCGCAATATTAACGATAAAAAATCTCATAAAACTGATGAAATCTGTGAAATCAAACAAAATTTGATTTAATGGAATGTATAAAGTATTCAGAAATTTACTTAGCGTAACTTTTATGCGAAATTTGTAAATTGTGAAATCAGGAACAGGATAAAATATGACGACTTGCCTACTACGAGTATAAGCAGCAGTGTTTGCTTTGTTGCGATTTGTGAATGTATAACAGTTTGTGAAATGACTAGTATCGAAGCGTAACATAGTTAGCTTACAGGATTAAATTGTTTTCTTTTTTAGGGTTTCGTTCCATAAAAAGAAAAGCGGAATCCTTTTTAGATTACTTATACGTCCGTCCATTTACCACAGAGGTTTTTATTACGGAAACTTGCTGCACACTATAGTGCTTCGTCACTTCATCATGTTCGAACTGCTGCTCTTATCTGCCCAAGCCGTTAAAACGACAAGGTACTAAAGTGTGCAGCTACTTATAAGACTAAAAATGTACGTTATGTGAGTATTTAGTATTAAAAACATACAATATAGTGGATTTGTCAAAAGAGTTTTAACCCTATTTCAACTTTTTATTTTACCGTAAAAATATGGGGACGCAATTCAGAATGTTTTTGCGGAATGTCTGCCAACTCAACTGCAACGGACATAATTGATAAAACTTTTCTACAGGGTTCTCGAAAATATATTATTCAAATTTGTCTCATTCATTTTATGAATAAGCCTCATTAGGGCTCTTTTGACCTCACGATAGCCTAGTTAGTAATGAGAGTCAGGGGTTCAAATCTCGGTTAGCGCAGATATTGGTGTGATGAGCGCGAGTGTTTTGTTCCTGAGTCTTGGATGTTTTATAGGTATTTAAGTAGATATTTCACTATGTAGGTAAGTTTATCGTTACCCGCGTGGTTGCGGGATTAGAATAGTGCCTAGTGGATTTCGTAAGAGACGACTAAGGGAATAAAGGCTGTGTAGTACTGTTAGGCGATGGGCTTGCAACCTGTCACTAATACACTGGTAAACATCTTAGCCTAGTTGTGCATAATGTGGTTATAGAATTATTAACAAGTTTTTAGAGTTGTTAGTAATTTTGTAGCTCTGCATACGCCGTCCTGGGAATAAAGGCGTGAGCTTATGTATGTATGTATCGTCGTCTAGTACCCATAGTACGGTCACGAGCGTTAATTTGGGACCTATTTCAAGAAAAATATGCTTGAAGCCGTCAATGTCATTAGAGATGTCAAGTCATTTGTAACTTTTAGGAAACTCAACCTTATTATTGTACAATGTCAGATTGACTTTGGACCTAAGGTGCCAAATTAAATCCCGTGACTGTACAAGCCAAGAGCTTAGTTTGGGGCTAGGTCAATTTGTATGAGATTGTCCCTTGTTTTATTTTCTTAATAAAATATAACAGAGATACAGTCACTGCGCTCATTCTTAAAAAATACAAAAAAAAACTGGAACAAACGCAAAGTAAACGTTATTTAAATAGTAGGTAATTTAAAGTTGCTCATGCTTTAAAATACAAAACAAAATACAATCATTTTTTTTGCCTATCCATCCCAATTCTAAAACCTACTATAGCAACAAACGAACATACGTACAGTCACAAATATTATCCAACATTCTTCTCTATATCTTATCTTATCTTATCTTTTGTATGGGGTCCTTACGGATACACTTCGACCCTATGGGATCTTTTGTGTAATTACCCCTCTTTTAGCTCTTACTCCAATGCAGCCTCCACCCCTTCCAAATAGCGGATAGTGGAGTGCAATGGCAGAGCCTTGAAATCGTTCGGTTCTGGGTAGCCACAACCGAGTATTTTCATTCTTACTCCGGCGAGTGCGTCACATTCACACAATAAGTGTTTCATTGTTTCCGCCTCCTCGCCGCACATTCTACAATCTGTGTTGTCATATAGGCCCATCTTTGCTAGGAGATGTTTAACCCCAAAGTGCCCTGTAAACACTCCGATAACGAATCGGAGTTGTCTTCTGCTGAGTTTCCAAAGCTTTTTGGTCCAGCTCTGGTCAACTCTTTCTATGAAGAGCTTTGCATGCCCTAAGCCTACCGCAGTTTTCCACTCCTTCTGGTGGTTTTCTAGGGTGTTATCGTTCAGGGCTGCTTTTATGGTACCCGGCGAGGGTGCCACAAATGGTTCTGGTCCGACGTATGCGTCCTTGGACCCTTCCCTTGCCAGCTCATCCGCGGCTTCATTTCCGGGATAGCCTTCGTGTCCTGGAATCCACATCAGTTTCACTTTGTTGTGCCTACCAAGCCTGTTTAAGGCTTGGATTCCATTGTAGACTAGTTTCGAGTCTACTTTAGGCGCTGTCAGTGCCTTTAGTGCCGCTTGGCTGTCACTTAGAATGTAGATAGACGTGTCCTGTAGAGATCTACCTATATTCTCTTGCGTACAGGCAATTATCGCATACAACTCCGCCTGGAAGACCGTTGCATAGTTGCCCATACTAATGCTACTGTTATAGTCTTTGGCGTAAATACCCGCCCCCGTACCGGTGCTCATTTTTGAACCATCAGTGTACCATATCGCGTTGTCTACCTCTGAAAGGTGCAACCCATCTTTCCATTCATCCCTGGTTGGGATGTGGACATTGAAGTTCCTCCGGAATACATACTTGGGCTGCATTTTATCGCAGCCCATCGTCAGAATTCTGTCTAGAACAACATTGTGTGCCATTTTAGTGTGTCTGGTTCTAGGCGATGCGTCGCTCCACAGGCCCGTCTCTTTCAACCTCTGTAGCGACTTGCACGCCTCAGACTGAATGGCAATATGCAGTGGTGGCAGGTTTAGTAAGACCTCCATTGCCACCGTCGGCGTCGTTCTGAACGCCCCTGTTATAGCCATGCAAGCCACCCTCTGCACCTTAGTTAGAGAGTCCTTACACGTCCTTAGCGTTGTTCTTGGCCACCAGGCCAAGCAGCCATACATGATTATGGGTCTTACCATCATGGTATAGATCCACTTCAGAACTTTTGGGTTAAGGCCCCAAGTCTTTCCATATGCTGATCTGCACATTCCAAACACTCTCAACGCTTTTGTTAACGCGTTGTCTACGTGTTTCTTCCAAGTGAGCTCTTTATCTAGTATTATACCTAGATATTTCACCTCACTTGACAATTTTAGTTCCTCGCCAAACAGTTTTAGCTGTTTAATATGTTTGAGGTCCCTTTTCTTAGTAAATGGAATTACTACAGTTTTGCTGGGATTGATGGATAGTTGGTGACTAATGCACCAGCTTTCCACCTTTTTCAGAGCTTTTCCCATGATTTCCGATACTGTATCCGGAAATTTCCCGTTGATAAGTATCACAAGATCATCTGCATACCCAACAGTGTGTATTGGACCAGTGTTGAGTTCCTCTAAGAGTGAGTTTACCACCAGGCTCCACAGAGTTGGTGAGAGAACCCCTCCCTGGGGACATCCTTTTGTCGTTGTGGCGTATAGGACGTCACCCAGAAGACTTGACTTTATTAGCCTACTGTTTAGCATGTTGCCTATCCATTTACATATGGTTGGTTCAATGCCATGCCTAGCAGCCGATGTGCTTATGGCTTCAAACGTAGTTCTGTCAAATGCTCCCTCCACATCGAGAAATGCCGCGAGACATATCTCTTTGTTCTCGAGTGCATTTTCAGCTTTATTCACTACAAAATGAATCGCAGTATCTGTGGATTTACCCGGTTGATATGCGCATTGCATTTTATGCAGTGGATACCGCCTTAGAGCTCCATCTCTTATAGCTCTTAGAGCTTCTTCTCTATAACTAGAGGCGTAAGAGCGTGTCAGATGTTTTTGAACGCTATCTAAATATATAAAAGGAGAAACTGACTGACTGACATATCAACGCACAGCCTAAACGGCTAAACGTAGGCACTTGAAATTTGGAAGGGATGTAGCTTAGGTACCGTAGAGGTGCATTAAGAAAGGAATTCCCGAAATTCCCACGGGAACGGAAATTAGCGGGAAAATTATAAACTCAAAAAAAATGTTTTGCCCAACGAAGTGGACACGGGAACAGCTAGTGTTGTATAATGTAATATTATGTACATATACGCTTGACCTCGCCGTGCGTTATTTGCACACATAAACGGCTAATTTGTCACGGCTGGCGCGTAAATCAACGTTATGGTACCTTACGGCGTGGTAATCAACAGCTCATGTTTGTTTTAATTATGGCAGCCAGGGTAGTGATTCTCTGAACAACGACGGTCGGACGGACGGACGAGTGAATGTCCAAGCGGCGAGTTTAAGGCTGCGGCTCCACTGAGCCGGAGGTGAGCGGAGCGGAGCGGAGCTGTGCCACGCTGAGCTGTGAACGTAAGGCTTTATTGAAATTGCACGTGTGTTTTGTTCGCTCTGACGGGACTACCTAAACTCGCCGCTGCGGTTTGCTACCTCTATATACGTCATTATTCCATGAATCTTTGTCATCAGTTAAAACTAAAATACGACTACCTACATTTTTAAACTTTGGTTAATTTATTTTAAACAACCATTATTGATTTTTAAAACTCTTTTTGTTCGTGAGTAAGTTAGGTTTTCACAGCTAATTGTAATGTTTCAGAATGGTAGGTACCTGTTACTAATACACTGGTAAACATCTTAGCCTAAGTGTGCAAAATGTGATCACAGAATTATCAACAAGTTTTTACAGTTGTTGGAAATTCTGTAGCTCTGCCTACCCCACTCTGGGAATAAAGGCGAGACTTTATATATGTATATAGAAGGGTATGATAATAAGGTTTTTTTGTATCTCCTAAAATCTCGAAAGCTAGTAAACTATACCTACGTTATTGGAATCCAATATATATATATTTTTTATTATCCTTCTAAGGTTTATTAGCTTCTATTTCAACCTGCATTTCAAAAGTTTTTATCAAAAGAATACACAGATCCATTTAATAAGCAAAACAAAACTTTTGACTTTTATCTATACTAATATTATAAAGCTGAAGAGTTTATTTGTTTGCTTGAACGCGCTTATCTCAGGAACGACTGGTCCGATTTGAAAAATTATTTCAGTGTTAGATACTTAGCCCATTTATCGAGGAAGGCTATATATCATACATAAACCGAAGCGAAACGGGGGCGGGTCGCTAGTCTAATATTTTTTTTTTTCGAAACATGTTTTATAAATACGCAGAATTTATTTTTATCAAAGGGCATTTCTCGCCACACAAGTTATTTTTAATGTTTAAGATATCTTGAAAATGCCACAGTTTCAGCAGAAAATTGTGTTCGATGAAATGATACAATCGATGAAGTAAAATTCAATAAAATTCATGATAATTATTTTACCCTATTTAGTATCCTACTGCTGTACAGTCAAGGCCTTTAATTGTTAGGCCACTATGGAACCCTGTCG
Organism: Acleris laterana; assembly: GCA_963966035.1. NCBI lineage: Eukaryota > Metazoa > Arthropoda > Insecta > Lepidoptera > Tortricidae > Acleris > Acleris laterana. The sequence continues at coordinate 16,818,081 of OZ014448.1, forward strand.
CATAACGTTGATCATTAATTTTAGCGTAATTTCTTTCATATGGTTTGACGCTGTCATTATGACAGGGTTCCATAGTGATTTAACAATTAAAGTCCTTGACTGTACAAACCTCTCCCCCTTATTTACGAAGTCATCTCTAGATCTAGCCAATCCGAACACTGACTTTATAAGAAACTAGCGACCCGCCCTCGCTTCGCTTCGGTTTATGTGAGTATGATATATAGCCTATAGCCTTCCTCGATAAATGGGCTATCTAACACTGAAAAAAATTTTCAAATCGGACCAGTATTTTCTGAGATTAGCGCGATCAAGCAAACAAACAAACTCTTCGGCTTTATAATATTAGTATATTTAGATGTATATATATATATGCTTACACATGATTTTCTCCTCTCAACCGAATCACGAATTCATTATCTTTAATTAAACTCCTTGTTTCGTTTCCTACAGTTGCGGAATACGTCGCATCACTAAAGACCGACAATTGTGGTTTCCATTTTCAAACATGACATAAATCGGTATCAAAGTTTCCGGCGGAAGAGCGTTTTCCTGTTCGCCGGAGTTTGCGGCGAAATAGTTGGGCTGTTGACTAAACTACATCGAAATCAACTGTTTTTAGAAATAGAATGATGTAGCTCGAACATTTGGATCATAAGTCGCTTTCGATTCAAATTTCAAAATTCCATACATACATCATCATCAGCCCGGGAGCGTCCACTGCTTGACAAAGGCCTCCCCCAAAGAGCGCCACAATTCACGATCTTGAGCCGCTTGCATCCAGCGGCTCCCCGCGATCCTAACCAGGTCGTCAGACCACCGGGTGGGGGGCCGTCCAACACTCCGTCCACCGGTGCGGGGCCGCCACTCGAGAACTTTTCTTCCCCAACGGTTATCAGTTCTCCGAGCTATGTGGCCTGCCCATTGCCACTTCAGCATGCTAACTCTCTGAGCTATGTCGGTGACCTTGGTTCAATGGCGTATTACCGTATGACGGATCATATCGCGCAAAGAAACTCCGAGCATAGCTCTTTCCATTGCGCGCTGAGTGACCCTGAGCTTATTTATGAGGCCCACATTTAGCGGCCAAGTCTCTGATCCATAAGTCATCACTGGCAACACACACTGGTTGAAGACTTTCGACTTAAGGCTCTGCGGTATTTTGGACGAGAAGATCCGCTTTAGCTTTCTGAACGCTGCCCATCCGAGTTGGATTCGGCGATCGACCTCTTTCTTGAAGTTGGATTTACCACGTTGGACAGTTTGTCCACGGTATACGTACTGATCAACAACTTCAAGTTGAGAATTCCCCACGTGAACCGGTATTGGCAAAACGCGAACATTGGACATGACTTTCGTCTTGTCCAAGTTCATTTTCAGGCCCACCCGTTGGGAAACTCTATCGAGGTCTCCGAGCATCTTACTCAAGTCTTCTAGCGATTCTGCCATGACTACGATGTCGTCCGCGAATCGAAAGTGAGTGATGTACTCGCCGTTGATGTTGATGCCAAGTCCTTCCCAGTCCAGAAGCTTGAAGACATCTTCCAGTGCAGCGGTGAACAGTTTCGGAGATATAACATCTCCCTGCCTCATACATACATACATACATTTAATCACGCCTGTTTCCCTAGAGGGGTAGGCAGAGACCACTTCTTTCCACTTGCTACGATCTTGACAAATTTCTTTCGCTTCTTCCACATTCATACATCGAGTCATGCACGCACGTCGGTTTCGGGTACTTAAGATTCGGCCCTTTTCCAGCATTTCTGCGATTTGACTCGAAAACGTACGCCTAGGGCGGCCCCTTCCGACCCGTCCACTTTATTTTGATCTGTATATCTAAAAAAAAAAACAATTTCAAAATATTAATTAAGTAATCTAAAAGAAGTGCCGTAAGAAACTCTGGCATTGCGTACAATCCGACAGCTCTTAGAAGTTGCTTCGAGTTGGGAACACCAGGGACGACGGGACAAAAAAAAACCGTATTATTTTTGAGTATTAATTTATTTGAATTTTCCTTTTTTCCCAAACGTAAGTATATTACGCTAGATTTACTAAGATTACTTATGTTTAATAAATCTAGTAATATCAAATTATTGCTTTCGGAATTATAAAAAATCGAAATTCTTATCAATTTGGAATTATGACTCCTCGGAGTTATGCAGGGTACTTGTCTCTCACTAGTTCTTATACGCTTTTATTAAGACCGAGTGAGAAAAATTATATTTTCACCTCAGCAGCTCAAACAAGCAGGTTTTGCTGCTTAAAAACAGTGAGCAAAATTCAATTTTGCTGCGAGCGAGAGGCAAAGTAGCTTTTTAATTATTTTTTTTAAATGCCGTGAGCAGTGCTGGGGCTACTCACAACATTCGAAAAAATTTAACTTCACTTTGTTCTGTCACTTTCACTTCGATAGGAAAAAAGCGAGAGATAGAAACAACTTGATTCGAAGTTCGATTTTCAAAGGCCACACATAGTAGGCCCAAAAACAAACGCACGTTCGGATGCACACATAACCGTAAATTGCAAATAAAACTATCTGTTCAAGTTTGAAATGTGTTTATTATAACTATTTTATACAGTAGGTACAATCATTTTTTTATTTAATGTTTTGAAGACAAAATTAATGAAAAATAAGAAGTTTATCATGTATCTTCATAATTTTATTATCGTTTTAACAATCTTTAATTTCGTGACATAAACCGCGGGGGCAGTTTCAGAACGCATTTCAAAAATAGCGGGATTATTGTACTTAAAAATAAATAAATGTAATGTAATGTAAATGACGATGTAATTTTTGTTAATTTGTCCGCCATAGCCAATAGCCATAGACAAGGCCTAGTTAGGTTTTTTTTAAAGCCACAGACTACATAAAGCTGTATAAAGTTGTGTTTGCACTACGGCATTATCAAGTTGAGTGACAGGTTTTATCTGTTTCATGTTTATTTTTTCCACTTTTAATTTTATTTGTATTTTGCTTGTGATTGATGCATATGCGATCGTGTCGTTATTTAGTCGTGTATTCACCAAATGGTCACAACGGAAGATCTGCGTTGGCCCTACCAGCTTCACGCTGTGTTGTTCTCGCTGCTGAGGTGAAAAGTTGCATGTCTCACACGAGACCAAAGTTTTTTACGTCTCGTATCTTTGAATCCCTCGCTACGCTCAGGATTCTAACCTAGAATCACTCGCTACGCTCGTGATTCAATAATAGAATCCTTCGCTTACTCGGGATTCAAAATCATCACTCGCAGCAAAAACCAACTTTGCTCTCTTGTTGAACAAATAACTATTAACTGCTAGACCGCATGAGTATTTTTTTTAAATGTCAAGTACAAAATGACATTTGTAGAATATTAATGTATTTATATTTTGTGATGTTTACTTGTAAGTCTTGTTTATGGTTAGGTTAGGTTAGAATTATTGGTTTATTTCCTTTTTTTACATCTTGTAATCTGGCGTACAGTTTCCTAAAACTTGTTCCGATTAACTAGAAGAGATTCCTTAAAATAATAAGTTCGTCATTGCACACGTTAATCTCAAAGTGTATGTATTTACTCGTAATTGGTTTTATGTGTAATAAAGAGTTTATAAAAAGTTAAACATACATACAAGCACTAACCCGCCTCCCCCTCCCACTAACCCCTAAAACGGACATACGAGTTTTTACAATAAGCAACATAATAAGGCCGACTGTACCATCATAATGCGTCATCGGGGCGGGGGCCTGGTGATCTGTCATACAGGATCTCCTAGTACAGACACCAGGCTCTCACTGGTTTCCAACTTATTTTAATAAATAGTATTGTTTACCTTAATAATATACTATAACCATTGTGAGAGTTAATAAAGACTTTTTGTATTTGTATTGTATAAAGAAAACGCCCTTTCCAACAAAAAACACTCAGTACTATATTATCAGAAAAAGCGTATAAATCACTTCGTTTTTGTCCAAGAACCCTCGAGAATGATCTATGATTTCCGTGGACCAACCCGGTATAAGAGTATTTTCAATTTATGCCAGTTACAGGTGATTTGGTAGGCATTCCAATTTCCAGATAGCAAACAGGATAGCGTTATAGCAATAATATAGCAATGTCCCTTTCACTCCCAATAACTTAGCAGGGCATTGGTTCATAATACAAACCCTCAACAGTTATCCTCATAAGCTCTACACTAAACAGGTTCCATTGTTTCTATAGGTACAAACACCAACAGTTTTTTTTTTTTTTTAATGTTGGCCAAAAAATAAGTACAAACGGCGGATCTAGTGCTTAATGGCGTTCTCTACCAGTCGACTAAATAACTAATCAGAAATTTACATTATGGGTCCACAGAAAAAGAAGACAGACAGAGATAAAAACTCAAAACTTAAAACATAATTATCCTAATTATTGCTAATACATTCTACATACACGTCACATTTAATAATACTAATACATAATTATCTATAAATTAATATACATTAATAAACCTATAAGGTGCTAATAAATTAGTCACGGATATTTTTACAGCTGATAGTATTCGGTTCTCGGAGTACATTTAAGTATGAAACATCATAGGTTTTCTTGTTTTTTTTTGGAGAAAACTAGGAAACAAATTTGCTACGTTAAAACACCCTGTTAATAAGATAATTAAATGAGACCTCTTTAGACATTCTAGAACCTTTTTAAACTATCATTCAGACGCTAGTATTTAATAACCTACAGTTTTCCCGTCGAATCATAATGACATTTACGAAAAACAACTTTTGACAAACACTGTTTAACATCTTGACAGGTAAATAATAGGGGTGATTATTTTAAAGAATTATAACTAATCTTTAAAATTATCACATATATATTTTTTGTTCGGTAAATTAAAACAATGAAATGATATACAAAGGTTCCTTAATTACAGTTAAAAGTTAATTGTTTTATGTAATGAATTATCTCTTAAAATGTCCGTGACTAATTTGTTAGCACCTTATACACAAAACAAACACAGACTGAAATTTTATGAGATAAATTAAATAAGCCATTGTGAATTTTACGCTACAACGCCTTGTTCAAGCAAGTTTGCCTCTCTTAAATTACACAACCAAACCGACAAACGATTTGATCGGTTTGGTGTAATAAACTACCTATTCATGCAGGTCTTCAATCGTAGTCATTCATCACTGGGTTTCACCTCTTCAGACTTAGTATTTAACGCTTATTGGCTACGAGTGCGCTAAGCTAAGCAAGTTATAGAATTGCTCAAATTGAGTTGGAAACAGATGACATAACCTAGTTATTTATGCAACTGTTACGTAATGAAGACACGATTTCTCATGGCGGAGTTTACAACGGGAAGCGTATCAATTATATGCACGAGTATCTTTAAAAAGAGTTTGTACTTCGTGTAGATGCATGAGTTTCAAAATGGATATTATATAAAAAACCTTAACAAAACTTACTTTTCTCGTTGATTTTTTTGATTATTCCGCTTACTCGCCCGTAAAGCCATTTCGTGGCATATGTAGTTAATTTCTCTTAATTGGACACAAAAACCTAAACCAACAGTACATTTTAATTAATGATATACAACAGGTGGATGATTTCATCAATAGCCATTTCTTCCAGACAACCTCGATTAGAAACAAACAAAAAAAAAGAAAATGAAAAAGAATAAAAATCGTTACTAAGTACTATTTTTTTTGTTTCTAAACTTTTTGTTGGATTCGACCAAACTGTAATAAGGTTTTATATCTAGATTAAACGCCGAATTTGTATAGACTAATCGCGGTTCAAGTCTGATTCCAGTTGGTCGAATCCGCCCCTATTAATTAAAGTTAACAGTTTTACACAGTAAAGAAACTCTAACAACATCCGCAAGCATCCTTTTTGTAACGTTCTTTAAGATTTAAAGGTCCTGCCATCCATTTGCAGCCTTCCTTGAAATATATCACGTCAGAGACGTCTGAAGGAAGCGGTGAAATGGGAAATTTCTCAGTGACTCAGTGCCAGCTCTCCTGATTCCTATATGAAATGGACCCCTATTTGGGTTTCTTGGTTCCGAAGGATAACAAGAGCTTAAGAGTAAGTGCATCAGTTGAAAGATGAGAGTTTTATCCATTTTGCAAGTTGTGAAAACCGTTATCAAATTGGAACAGGAGGGTTATTATGATATACCAATGCAGTCCGGGGTACGCTGCGAAAAAAGGACAGAGCTGTATAACTGCTATAGCAATAGACTAAAGACTTTATTTTGCTGATTAGGTCTGGTGAAAATTCTAAGTTTGGACACATTTTCCTGCTCAACTACGCGTGAATATATTTATTTCGTATTATATGTTAGAGAATCCTTTGACATAATTCTATGTTAAGTTTTATAATTGTATATTTAAAAAACGACTGACTGTTGAGTTTCTTGCGGCGTTTCTTCTCAGCACTGCAGTGGTCTCTTACGAAGCGCTGGTAGATTTTTACGTGTAAAAGTGCCCGTGCGGCCTACTTACTAGATATTTTATATTTTATACACACTTTTACACGTCAAGAATCTACCAGCGCTTCCCAAGAGGAGACACTGCTGAGAAGAAACACCGCAAGAAACTCAGCACTCTTCTTGTACTTAATGCTTTTTTATTGTTCTTCTTTCATGTGCGTTCAATCACTATTTTCTTTTCTATTCTTTTAAATTGTATTTTTTCAAATCATTCTCAGTAATTTATTGATTCATCGTATAATATTTAAATGTACAACTTACTCATCCTAAGTATCATCGCATTATACTTCTAATTAAATAACCCTAAATACTTAACCCATTCCTTGGACATCAAAATTGACTCAACATTTTCAAACCCATTACCTAGAATAAACCGTTCTATTCTAATCAAAAACCGATTTCTCCAAGCATACTCAAATCTTCTTCGTCTTAAAATGAAGTTTGAATTTCAATATTGATCTCGGCTTCGTGACTTGGCTTCTAAATGCCGTAATGTGCCATGCGTCTTGAATGCAGGATATTAACACCTGGTGGAATAGGGAATTTCATCAAAGTATGCAGGTATATAAAGAAGTCTGGTACAGTCACGAGATTTAATTTGTTACCCACCTTAGGTCCAAAGTCAATTTGATATTCTACAACAATAAGGTTGAATTTCCTGAAAGTTACAAATGACTTGAAATCTGTAGTGAAATCGACGACTTCAAGCATATTTTTCTTGAAATGGGTCCCAAATTAACGCTCGAGACCGTACAATCAAGTCTGATTAAAAGTAAGTTTTTAAACCTGGCTGGTATTAGAAAGATTTGAAAAAAAAAAACAGTTTTGTAACATGCTTAGTGCTTAGTAAAAAAGTGTTGAAAATAATACTGCCCTCCTAAGCCAATAAGCAGTATCTTAAATTCTATCACCATGCAAATTCAATTCTATGTCGTTAATAATAAAGTTGATATTATTACAGGAGGTTTAACTTAATTACCGCGTTTTTGCTTAGGACGGCAGAATAGGGGGTTGTATAATTTCAAATACTCAGGTATTAGAAATTATACAACCCCCTATGCCATTACGTTAATAATAATATAAATTGTACGTATAAATTTAACGTTGAAAGTTAAATTTATTTAACTAGACATTATTAGGTATTTACTTAGTTATAAGAATTATTTTATATTGCATGCTAGATACTAGCAGATTGTGACAGATCAATATATTTTATGTACCACCTTTTGTACTCACATTCCAGAAATAAACGATTTGATTGATTTATTTATTGATTGTATATTGAATAACTAACCATCGATTTTACCCACTTTACCAAACTGGAATAAGACTTACTCCTAGATTAGTCCTTACAAATTCGGCGTTTAATCTAGGTATAAGACCTTATTCTCGTTTGGTCGAATCCTATTGCTAGGAATAAGCACTCTTGTTCTAATTACATACATACATTAAATCACGCCTGTTTCCCGGAGGGGCAGGCAGAGACCACTTCTTTCCACTTGCTACGATCTTGACCAACTTCTTTCGCTTCTTCCACATTCATACATCGAGTCATGCACGCACGTCGGTTTCGGGTACTTAAGATTCTTGTTTTAATTCTAGTTTATTAAATTGTATTTAATTTTATTCATACTTTAATACATTCATTATGCAAAACAAGACAAGTTAACAGACTGGCGGATATCCACATTATACATGCATTATTGACCGCGTAGCATCGTGACCGGAACATAATTGAAATATTAAATAATGCTAATTTAATCTGAATTGATAATTCGGTAAATATTTATGATCCGAACAGTATGTTTAAAATAAACGCTGTTGCTTGTAACAAATAAATCGTTGAGTAAATCGAGGGTTACCTAGTTATAGATGAATATATATGAGTGATATTGTGTGTTTATTTCTCTCTCTCTCTTCCTCTTGCCTATATACACACAATATCGCTCATTGAATGCAAATGGACACATTCCAAAATAATTTGCTCTTGCATTAAAAATCTTATACGAATCGATTCTAATTTTTTAATGCAACACTGACTCATTTTGGAATGTGTCCGTTTTGTATTCAATGAACGATATATGCAATTCCACGCTCTCGCTAATTCATCTATAATAGTGATTCTTCGAAGCTAGAGGCCTCGGTTTTGAATCCAGGTAGGTAAAGGAAAAGATTTGTGTCATGACACTTATTATCATTGCTGTGAGGAATCCATGTGATGGGGAATTAATTCCACACTTACTATACACAAAAGAAAATACCTGTGGAAACTGAAGCTATAGTTGATATTAATAATTACAGTTAAGTAATATAGATGAATATTGGTTCTCCTATGGCAGATTAAACGAATAATTCCACAGAGCGCTCCTCGTAAAAGAGTCTGTATAGAGCACTGAAAGACCTTACGGAATAAATTCTGTTTCAGTTTTCGGTAGACTATTACTTATACTACGTATGCCTCAGAACACACTCACAATCAGGCAATGGCTGATATACGCCAAATTGTGAACGGAGAGGCTATTGCTTTACGCACTCGCAATCGCAATTGTTTTCATTTTGAAAATCGAACGCTTGTCTGCATACAAAATGAAAACAATTGTTCCGCTTTGAAGCCAAGTGAGTTTGCGAGTGCGTTAGGCAATATAGCGACGCGGGTCTGTTTGTGGAGTTCAGTCAGTTCACGCTTGCTAGGACTTGTTGTTCGGTTAATTATTTACTCTAGTAATGACTTTTGACGCAGACATCTTGTCGTGTTATTCCCTTATTCATTTTTTTTTGAGGTTTAATGTTATTGACTTACGTAACATTACATTTATTTGTGCTACTTTAGAAAAGTAATTATTTTTTATTACTTTTTTACCTTGTAATGTAACTTATTTTTAAGCAATATTATTACTATTATTTTTGATTCATTAAATATCGACTAAGTTTTTTGACAACTTTTTTGTGTAAATCTTACATTTCTAGAAAAAGCTAGTAGTCCCTTTATCTTCTGTATCTGAATGATCAGCTTTCCATGAAGATAAGCAATCTTTTTCTTTTGAGGCATTTTTAACCTACTTAAAAAACAAAAAGGTTTCCAATTAGTCGGAATGCTAAATAATATTGTTCTACTGAATTAATTTGTTATTCAATGTTTTTTCAATGGTTGTTGACAAGTGACTAGAGTCCAGAGTCAATGTCAGATACCGGTTGTTTATAGTTGCGATAAGTATAAATAAAAGAGGTTTGCACATAATTAAAAGGTAATCAAACTTGGCCATTACTGAGGATATTGAAGATAAAATATTGCTTTTAATCGATGTCGATTAACTTTGTCGACATTCAATGAATCACTAGCAGTGGTACATTTTGGCTCCCGTCAATCCGGTGTATGATTATAATTGAAAAACTTACGTTATGCTGGAGTTTGTTGCGACGTTTCTTCTCCGAAATGTGTTGTCCGAAGAATTAGTAGATTCACTCCATATTATCGACGTGTAAAAGAGTCCTTATTGAAGATATAAAAATCCTTACTTTCCGAATAGGATAGGTAGAAACAAGTATTTGAAATATTATCACATTATTATTATTTCAATTATACTCCAATTCATGACTATTCAGAATATGAGAGGTTTAAATTAATACCATCTTTGTGTGAATTACTTTAATTGGGCGTTTGTTCCAAATCACTTTCGTGGTCACACTTTTGTAGAAATGGCTGCAGATTTCGATTTCATTTCTGGTTATGTATCTAACTTTACCGGCCATCTAACAAATATCCAAAAACGGCATCAAAATAAACGCCCAATTCTTCAAAAATATGTCCACTAAAGTGAGGCGGTTGAAACGCTCAAATAATGACCCTGTTATGTTAAAAGCAGTATATTTTTATACTATTCGTTGTCCTCACGGCTAAAGTGACAAATTTAGTTCGAACTCATGAAAATTCGAATTTTCGATCACTTCGGCATTATTACTACATACACACTACATACTCTATTACATACGAAATACAAATTCCCTGTTCTCATCTTATATTCCTTGCAACAAACTCCAAAATGAAACAAAACCATCATCAAAAATATTTATTCCAACTCTCCACACTGTAAATACTCAACATTCCACAAGATATCTACACAGCTCTAGCATGAAATCAAACGCGAACGTCAGGAATATCAGCTTTGATGTATGAGACGAACCTGAAACAATGGGATAGAGTTACGGTATCATTTAGGGATAGTCACATTATATTCTGCTACGTAATATTGGATATAGTTTCGTCATGTCTTTGACATGGATCGTTTTGGTGATTAATACGCCATCCTGTTCTCTTGGCTTTGTTAGGACTGTAATCAGTGTGATAATAATGGAATGATGGTATAATAGTTATTTGAGGAACACTGGCCCTCAAAACGAAGAAATTTTCAATGAAATTTTCATTAAAAGTGTGATACTTACTTTTGGGAGCCAGTGTATAATCAAAATGTGTAATTGACTAATTTTACTAAGCCTAAGACAATGCAGGAACACTCTTAACAAAAAGCAATCTTTTTGCAATTTTACTGTCAAAAAACACAGTTCACAGTAACTTATGTAATCAGTTCTGGGTGTTATTCCCTCAAAAACAACGGACGGTCAGACGAACGAGCGAAATTGCAGCGGCGAGTTTAAGTAGTCCCGTCATAGCGAACAAAACACATTTTATCGCGTGAATTTTCAACTAAGCAACCTTATACGTTCGATCCATCGGCAGAAACCATGCTGCTAAATTGAACATGCATGCGCTAAAATATGTTTTATTCGTTGTTGAGAGAATCACTAGACTGCCCTTCTTAGCCAAATAGACAGTATCTCAGATTTAATTGCCAACGGAGATTCAATCATCGTTGGTATTGAGGTTGTAATTGCTACAGGGGCTTTAATTGAGATACTGCTATTTGGAATAACAAGGCAGAGTTATAATCACCCTTATTTCGCCAACCTACCTCCATTCTCAGTATCCGGCATCGTTATACTGTGCATCACCGAGTCCCGGAGAAAGATGTAATCGGCTTTGAACCCGGTCCCGTCAAGCCTGTCGTTCGACCGAAAGGTGACCCTTAGGAAGTTCCTCTGCGACGTCACTTGAAGCTCTTTGAGTTGGCCGCAGTGCCTGTGGCTCTCCGTGTTTATCATCTGACTGGAAAATTGCACGTAGTCACTCGCCGATACTGCTTCACATCTGGAAAATATAGAAGCGTTTAATATTCTTGGAGAAATTACATGCACGTATTTACCAGCAAGTAACAGTACATACATACATACATTAAATCACGCCTGTTTCCCAGAGGGGTAGGCAGAGACCACTTCTTTACATTTGTTACGATCTTGACAAACTTTCGCTTCTTCCACATTCATACATCGAGTCATGCACGCACGCACACACGCTAGCGGTGTCTGGTATTTAAGATTCAGCCAGTCAGAACAGTCTTTTTTTGAATGACTAATGTTTATGATAGTTAATTTGTACTCTTTACAATATTGAATGCCTTAGATAGGCAGCAAATTAGCAAATTTTACCATTAAGAACTGTCCAAATACAGTAAAATGGGGTGAGTTTAAAATCGGAAGGTAACTTTGATAACTTCTTTAATGCTCTTTCATGAAATGACAATCATATTGTTTCATACGCGTCCGCAAAATTTTAGAAGTTCAATTAGTATTATTTTCTCATCAAATTACATACATAGCTAATTTTAAACTGAGCTCAAATTAAATGGTTCCTCTTTTACATAGGTAATGAACATGTAAAGTAGAAGCAATAATTATTTTCCTGAAATCGATGCCAAGTAAATATCTTGTAGACAACTATTATTTAAGTTGTGTATCATGCTATTAGGTATACTTATTAATTTTACATTCGATACTGTATGTTATAAAATGTATACCTTACAAGTACATAAACAAAAAAAAACTTTGAAAACGTCTGTTTTTACATCACATTATACTCGTAATATTCCCCTATTACAATGAAAACACACTCAAGAGCGATGAAAATGGGTCACTTTCTATGGAAGTTCAATACAAAGTGACCCGGTTATTGATTATTTTTCACTATTTATTATTTTGTCTATTTATTGTTTTATTAACTTGGTATAGCTCTCTAGTCTGCTATATATTCATTTAGGAGGCTTAAACGGCCATATTCAAGCTTTCTGAGTGGAAGGGTCGAAAGAGGCCGCCCTAGGCGTACTTTTTCGAATCAAATCGGAGAGATACTATCGGAAAGGGCCGAATCTTAAGTACCCGATACCAACGTGCGTGCATGACTCGATGTATGAATGTGGAAGAAGCGAAAGAAATTTGTTAAGATCGTAGCAACGGGAAAGAAGTGATCTCTGCCTACCCCTCTGGGAAACAGGCGTGATTTAATGTATGTATGTATGTATATCGATCTGAAGTTACGAATTATTTTTCGGTATTATATTTTAGCATGCAAGTAATATTGAATAAGGACGCCGGTACCCTATTGAATTGGGACACGACGCTCGGCACAAGAGATGCGCGAAATAAAATCTCTCGCGACGATCGACTTTTGTCAGACACGTGTCACTAATATATTTGGGGAAACTACGTGGATAGGGCACAGAATTCTTTTGGGAAATGTCCTCATATGAACTTACTTATTTCTCACTATTAAGATCTATAATAAGTGTTATTTTATTATAAATACTAGGATTTGGTTCGATTTGTGACGCAATTAACCAAACCATTTTCTGGATTGTTTAAAACCAGCCTAACCTAACGTACAGGTTTTGTAGGAACCTAATGTCTCCTTAAGCATTTTGAAAAGTCCTTATCCTTATCTAGTTAGTGCCCATATTTCTCTACATACCCACTTTAAACGATATTTTTAAACAGACACTTACCGCTCGAGTTGTTATCGTGGTAAAATCAAACAGGAAATGTAGACATATTAATTATTTTATTTTATTTTACAATTAGAACGGCTATGTAAATAAAATAAACCTTGCATGAACCTGACAACATGCTTTCTCTAGTGGGGATTGCACTGTATTTGGGCTTTGGTTTTAGTTTGTAAAGAATACCTACTCTAAATTTGTGTTTAGCTTTTAAATAGTATGTGTGTTGAGTTGTCGGAGCATGGAAAACAAAATTTATTTTATATAATTTCTCAACCAAGTGAAATATAATTTCTTTTTGAGAAATAAATAATTCTCTTTAAACCGAAAGTCAATGGGCTCAGAAAAAACATTTTCTAACTTATGATAAAAAGATAAAAAAAAAGATAAAAGATGTTTGTTCAGTAAGTAGGCCGTACGGGCACTTTTACACGTCAAGAATCTATCATGAAAATTCGGACCACCGAAACAGCTGGTAAATGTATTTTTGGATTTGTGATTAGTCACACCAAAATAATCATACTTAACATCTGAAAAACAAAATAATATGTGAATTGCTTCCGTAATTTAATGGTGACTAAAGTTTTATTTGCATACTTTAATTTATAACTAAAGCTATTTTCATTACATGTAATTTTGTCCATGCTTGTGATTTCCTCTCGTTCGTTTTCCTAAGCTAGCTGGAGATACACCTTTGTAAAATTAATTTCTACTTCATTCATCCAAGTGCAATAAAGAGTTGACATAGTTACATACATAAAGTCGGGGTCAATAGAGTGGCAAAAGATGTAAACAAAACTATTATTTATTTTACTAGCTAGCCCACGATTCTGTCAGCGTAGATTTTGACTAGCGCTATTCTTTTGGGAAATTTAAAATTTTTCTTGATGAAAAGTAGCCCATGTGTTAATCCAGGGTATAAGCTATCTCCATTCCAGCCGTTGCGGCGTGAATGAGTAGCAAACTAACACACACACACACACATAAACATTCGCGTTAATAATATAAGCAGGATTTAAGTAGCAAGGGCCCGCCCTAGGCGTACTTTTTCGAGTCAAATCGGTGAAATACTGGAAAGGGCCGAATCTTAAGTACCCGAAACCGACGTGCGTGCATGACTCGATGTATGAATGTGGAAGAAGTGAAAGAAATTTGTCAAGATCGTAGCAAGTGGAAAGAAGTGGTCTCTGGCCTACCCCTCTGGGAAAGAGGCGTAATTTTAATGTACCTACGTATGTATGTAAGTACATATTTAAATTTTACTGATTATGTTCCTTCCAAATTTAAAAATATAACCAGACGACTGGCAGCCAAAAACATGGTCGAAAATTTGAATCCAAAATATATTCGGTACAGATAAAACAACAAAACGCAGCGTTACTTACGGCACTACTCCCTCCACGTCGAAATACGTAAAATGTAAATGGACTCTCTCGTTTTCGCTCCCATAGAAAAAATAATTGCATTCCGTATCCCGCGGATACAGCCCGGGATAGTTCGGTGACGTCACCGAGCCCCTCCCCCACTCGCTGCTATTAAATATGAAGGCACATGGAAATTCCAAAAGTTGGTTCCCCGTCGCTATACCATAATCTGAAAGAGAAGAGATTAGATCTAGAGACGGCAGCAATGATGGACACTTTAATGACAGGCACCAGGGTAGTGATTCTGTAAACAACGCCGGTCGTACGGACTGTCGAGTGATATCCAAGCGGTGAGATTAAGTAGTCCCGTCAGTGCGAACAAAACACATTGTAGCGCGTGCATTTTCAATTTAGCAGCATGGTTCCTGCCGATGGGTCGAACGTATAAGGCTGTTTAATTGAAAATGCACGCGCTACAATGTGTTTTGTTCGCACTGACGGGACTACTTAATCTCGTCGCTTGGATATCACTCGACAGTCCGTACGACCGGCGTTGTGTACAGAATCACTACCCTGTAATGGATACTTTACTCTTAATTCAAATTTCATACGGTCCTAAATTAATGGGTGCAAAAATAAATTACCCTTATCTTCTGTAAAATGAGAATCAAGTGTCTATCATTGGTCCTTGTCCATTACTGGTTCCGTCACCCTAATGCGTTTGTCATCGGCTTCTATCTTAAGCGGTAAAACTATATTGACTTTGATATGGTTACGATAAAACAAAAGGAAAAGGGTATTGATAAAAACGCTTTACTTAATTCCAAAATAAAATGTTACAAACTTATTAAATGCTGTACAAATAATGCATTTTTCATAATATTCAAAATTCGCAACAAAATAAAAACGTAATCACGGTATAAGTTTACGTAAAAAACTGGTGTCCCGCAGAATCGCTAACAACGTTTGTCCTAACACATCGTTTGTTCGAATTTTCATTTGCCCTAAACTAGTCTTCAGATGAGTCAGACAACAACTTTTTAAGCTTTCCAATTATACCTGCGGTTCGGTTAGGTTAGGGTTGTATTATAACAGCGAAAATGGCTTTAGGATAAACGAAAATTCGAATAAACGATTCATTAGGACAAATGACAATTAGGAATTTCAAAGGGGAACCCAAAAAACAAAAGCTTTATTTTATTCGATGTCACCTGTGTACACGTTAGTAAAAGTACGTTAGTAAAGCAGCAATGAAAAAAGTGTTTGCAGAGTTAGTTAACTCGCAACCTCAATATTGACCCCTTAGCAAGAAAATCTAATTATTTGGCTAGCTAAAGACAAAGAGATAGCATCGGGCTTAATAAGAAAACTCTTCTGTTATTAGGTCAATTAGAGCCATTCGGGTCCGCCATGTTTGTGGTTAGATAGCCGCATTGTGCTTGTTTGTATAACATACCCTTGAATTAAATATAATTGTGAGACCATATGGCGGGAATGTTACTTTGGTTGACCGTCTAGTGGATCTTTATGTTTTTATAAGTCTGTATTTACTGTCTGCGTGAAAGAGGATATAGATCGGGTTTGTTACTTCCTTGTTATTTTTCTTAAGTTATAATCATAAAAATTAACATTATGATTGATCTAAGGTAAATCAGATAATGATAATGATACTGCTCAAACCGATTTAAAGAAAGAAAGAAAGAAAATCATTTATTCGTAACAAACATAAACAAGAACAGATATAAACGTTTAAGGAGAAAATAGCCACGAAATGGTCCCAACTCAGCGTAATGCTGGCTTTAAAGTCAGCGCTGGTCTTCCGTTGGAACCATCAGGTTAAACCACGGAAGGTTACACATACATAATTAATCGAAACAAAACATCACTACATATTATAAAACAAAGTCGCTTTCCTCTGTCTGTCCCTATGTATGCTTAGATCTTTAAAACTACGCAACGGATTTTGATGCGGTTTTTTTTTAATAGATAGAATGATTCAAGAAGAAGGTTTTTATATATAATAAACTTTGTTTTATGTACGGGTGTTACAGAAAACTCGCATAAACCGAAGCGAAGCGAGGGCGGGTCGCTAGTAAATAATAAAATGAGAAAAAACAAGTAAAATAAATGTCAAACTCAGAATTTCGCAAAGCGGTCCATGCCCGTCCTTATAATTATGGCGGAATGGACAACAGTCCTTTAGCCCTACATGGAGCAAACAAAGAAACGGACATGAACTATTTATCTTATCTATGGAAGGAATGGTATGGTATGTTAGGTATTTACGTAACCAGACCACCGATTTCCTTTAAAACAATATTCATTTCATAAACATCACTTTAGAAAATTACCGAAAATTTGATGAGGCTGTGAAAAATAAAGTTACTTCAGAAATTAAAACTGAAAAAAGAGACAAGTTAAGGCAGCACGTTAAAAAAGGTGGTTAAAAATAATTTGAGCAAGACAAATACAATGATAGGAACCTATTAAAAAAATAACACGGGCTATATTCAACGATATTACAATTAAAACTAGCGAGTCATTAAGTACACGAAAAAAGTAAGCAATGCTACGATTTACTCACGTATTTATATCAGGAAATACCCAACATGTTCGAAATCACGAGGAGTCTTTCGTCCGAAGAGTGTTATTGCTGATGCAAATTCCCGGGCACTGACGAACCCTGACGCTAATACGTGAGTAACGCCTTAGCTGTGTTTATTCAACGTTAAAAGTTTTATACCACTTACCTTCTACAAAATAGTACGATATCTTAAACCCCCTACTGTGTCTCGACGAATAAATCCCTCGGAACTCAATTGACAGTTTCGGTCCATTCGACATTATTGGCTTCGGTACATCGTTCCCGCAAAAAGAAGCCATCTTTTCCAGTCGACCATCCACGTACAAAAAAATGTCGAGTGAATCCATACTTTCGCAGCTGTAACAAAATATTTTAACGTACTTAGGTTCAGGGATTGTAACCGGTTACAAATAAACCGGTATTTATTTAGGTTAAACCGGTTAATTATTTGGGTTACGTTCCAACGGATTACGGTTACGGTTACGCTCACAGGGAGCGAAATGCATTTACCGGTTATAACCGGTTAGAGAGCGCTTCCGTCATACACCCTTGTCTCGGCTCACACGGAAGGAGCGCTCTCTAACCGGTAAATGCATTTCGCTCCCTGTGAGCGTAACCTTTATTATGGGTTAGGCTCTCATAGTGTGGCTTTAACCGCTACGGAAAATAAACCGGTTTTCAATCCCTGCTTAGGTTACCTATCATAAGGTCAAGTTTCAATTCCCAATTGTATTGTTTTTCTTAAAATTCATAAGTTAGTTTTAAAAAATGGAACCCTTGTAGGATCACTCGTGCTTCGTCTGTCTTTCTGTCTGTCACAGTCAATTAGATCCGAAACTACTGGACCGATTGATATTAAATTTGTTTAAAAAACACGAAGTATGGTGCGTTTTTTTTTTATAAGTGTTTTTTTTCTAGGTACACATTAGGAATTATTCCCACCCTCGGAACTCCAAAATTAAAGTGCCAAAAATTTTGAAAAAAAATGCAAAATATAGTTTATTACTTGTAAATAACAGGAAAACCTATAAGTTTCAATAAAAAAGAATACGTATGTTCGGTTCGGAATCATTTCCTTGCGAGCTCAACTCTCACTTGGACGGTATTTATTCTGAAACCGCTTAACTTTCTTGGATTATTATGAAACACACCTAACCTAACCTACCAATTCTGTAGATATACTCGTACCTCTTTTGAACGGATAAATAAAGAATTTTCGTAGAAATGAAACAATTGAGAAACAAAACTTCAAACTTACGATAACATAAATACCATTTACTTAAAGTTGTTTACGCCTTGTCGATTTACATTTGGTTTATCTTCACGAAGAGGGTATGAGGGCGCTTGGAAAATCCAGATTTGATTTGGATGCTACATTAACTAACAAATCAAACAAAAGGCCAACTATAAATAAGTCTGTGTTTTGATATTTTTTGATTACTATAGTTTTCTTACGGTATAGAGAAGGCAAACGAGCACACAGGCCACCTGATGGTAAGTATTAAGACTGCAAAATGTTTTGTCGAATCTGAGGACTTATTTCCAATTCCTCTATGCTTATTTTACTGACGACGGAACATAGCAATGCGAACACTGCTATTTGGCGGTAGTTTAAAGGCTATGATGGAAGCGATCCGAGAAGATCTGGTAAAAGGTCCTTTCACCACTTGGTTGTTGTATTCCCACACATACTCGTAGACATAGAGACATTATAGTCATTTGTTTTCTTCGTGGTTTTCTATAATTTTGGCAGCTGCTACCACTAGGTACCCTAGTCTAGTCAAGTTATTTAACTTTTATTTGGTAACACCGTTGATGATGACGAATCGTACTGTATAGCTTTAGAAGTAGCTGCACGCATTTGAACCTTGTCGTTTTAACACCTTTAAAAGTTTAGTGCAGCCGTCCAAGCGTGACGTGGAAGTGACAAAGCACTAAAGCGTGCAGCTACTTATTAAGTCGACCATACATAATGTAATAACCAAATAAGTCTTAATTACATTTATTACTTACCTTTATCAAGTATTTGCCTCCTTTTGTTAGCTACGTTCACGAATAACCAAACTAAAGACGTACGGCGCAATTATGTAAGTGAACTTATAAATAATTTATAAGCAAGTTACGTCGGTGGAAAAGACCTTGATACAGATCAGGTAATAGAACCAAAAGGAACCCTAGAGTGCTGGCTGTAAATTTGTTTATAATGTGTGTATGCTATAAGAAAATTTATCCATCTTTTATATTATCAGACGAGAGCAAATTATGTGGTATCCAAATAACTTTTTATATAATAACCCTAACCTTAGCTAAATGATTACGTTGTTGACTTGATTAAAGAGGATTACTGTTGATAAAAAACACTGATCTATTCTTCCATTTCTCTAAAGTAATCTGGCATTTTTATGGCACAAATCTCGTTCCTTTTTCAAACTGAGACTTAATTCTTGTTAACTGACTCTGAGTGTGGCCGTGTCTTACTCTGTTAAATACAGACTATTATGACATAGACAAGTTTGAAAAAGGAAGGAGTTTAATTATGTCTAAAATATCTCTGAGTAAGGACGATTGTCAGATACAAATACGTTACTGTTAAGACGTATTGCTGTTAGGCTATTGGCGTGTTATTATTGATAATTCAAAGAACATCTGACTAACAGCTTGATGCCAAAGCGTCAGACGCGGAAACACACAAAAAAGTACTTAGAAATAAGCAACGCAATAATTTTCAATGTATAAATTTAGCAAACAAAGAGACAAAATCTATTTTATAAAAAGGAAATTGAGAAGTAAATTATTTTCAACTGCAATCGTCCTAGCAGATAGTAAACACATCAGCATCTTGGACTGTATTAAGACAGTGGTTTATGTATGTCATTGACAGTGGTTTCTGCCGTCGTGGTTGGCTGTCGCTGTTGGACAGGATCGAACAGCCAATCACGAGTCAGTGGCAAAGCCAACTGTCAATCAAAAGCAACAACAGGCTTGCAACCAAAAGCTGAATGGACTGAAATAGTGGCCAGTTATAATAATCGTTACATTTCAAACTTAGTCAGGGTGGAAAATTGATTTACAATCGTGTCCATTAGCATAACAGCAAACACTTGGTATTTTTAGCCAGATATTCCTAAAATTGTTGTTCTTTTACTAATATTGCGAGCGGTTTCGCTTTCGCAATAAATTTCCCCTGTCCTGGGATTTAGTGGATACATTTTATATGAGATCGGAAGACAGAGATCCGTGACTGGAAATTATCCTGGAGATACTGTTTCAATAATGTAAGGAAATTGTTTTATTGTTTTTGTCGCTAAGATTTCCTTTTGAGGTAAGGAGTTTGACGTTTATAAACTTTGTTTACGCGTTTATCTTCTACCAATTTTTTAAATAACTTCTATTATTATATTAATGATGACAGCTAGTGGATTGATTATCTTTATCTTTGTTCTCATCCTCGTATGTTGCGTTTTGTGTTGTAAATGCGAATGTTAACGAGGAAAATTACATGTACATTTTACTATATCAATTTAAATTCTGATTCCCGTTTTGATAATAATAACATTTTTAATGTTCTGAAAACATACACTATACAAAAATCAAGCCTTAGTTTATTTAAATTAATTTTCCTATAATATCGATTTCCATTTATTAAAAAAAAACTTACTCAATAATGCTCGCTGTAACTTTCTGCAGGCTAAAGTCTTCAAAGACAAGTCGGACCCTCTCCCGTCCTCTAGCGAAGAAGTCATAGTGACACTGGGTTTTCTGGGGATACGGAGCTGGGAAGAGAGGAGACGTTATCTTCCCACTTTTGCTTTTGTCACTGTTAAAAACTTGGTCACAGGAAGACGCTGTAAAGAAGGTTATTGTGTTTAGTTAGAAATTAAAAAAGTGTAGCAC
Organism: Acleris laterana; assembly: GCA_963966035.1. Lineage (NCBI taxonomy): Eukaryota > Metazoa > Arthropoda > Insecta > Lepidoptera > Tortricidae > Acleris > Acleris laterana. The sequence continues at coordinate 16,839,269 of OZ014448.1, forward strand.
CAGTTTTTTTTTAAGACGTAAAAGGCAAGCGAGTTGTTGGATCACCAGATGGTAAGAAGCCTCTAAACATAGCAGGGGCACACTTTAATTGGTTCAAAACCAAAAAGAGGCATTCAAAAGTGACAAAGAAAAATCAAGTTCTGCTTGCCTTGCTAGGTTAGGAGAAAAGAAAAATAACTGGTTATTAGGATCAAGCAAGTCAAGGTTTTGCTTCGTTCTAAAATTAATTGGACTCCAGCCAGCATTGAACCTTGCGTACATTACCTTGCGACAAAGTCAAACTATTTGTAAACATAGGTAAAACTAAAATAGTGTTGGAAAAAAATATGGTGGAACCCTATGTTTTGTCATTTGGCGTTCAAAAACATGACGAGAATTACAGTTTCTTGAGCATACTATGCTATGCTAATATTAAAATATGGAAGAGTTGTTGAATATAATGTCAATTTATCCAGAAAATAAAACAATTCGAAACTCATTCTAACAACAAGTTCCTATGTTCAACAGTTTAAGACTACACGTTTGTTCATCTGTCAACCAGTAACGGAACATTTTTAAAAGTTTAGTCTCCATTTTAGCAACGAAATGAATTATTGCCACTCTACGCTTAAGTACTCCTTGTTCTATCATAATGGACTTACTTGCGGCACTCACAGCCGGCCCCAGGCCGGATATTGCTTCGTTCGTGCTTGACTTTTTATTGACGTCGCTTTCTAAGAAATGAAAGGTTAGTTATAAATTACTGTAACCATTAAATTTACTAATAAAATGTCAAGGTTACTTGCCCATTGCCCAAGTTATACTCTTAAACAAAATTGTGATTGTTTTCAAAAAAATATTATAAAACGTTTTAAATATTTTTTTATTACCAAAGGACAATAACGGCTTCAACTTTTGCAAAAGCTTTAATATAAGGAAAGACACGATATTGATAAATTTTGTTCCTTTAAACTATTTAGGTAATTTAAAAAAGTGAATAAAACACTTTAAGGGAATTCATGTTTGTGTTATACGCTTACTAAACCTGCGCTTGATTCTTCTATTTGAAACTGGTAACTGGCCTTGAAACCCTGTCCAGGGGCGTCAGAATTAGCAGTGAATTGTACCAGGAGATCAGACCCAGTTGATAGAATCTCATATCCTGCATAGGAGAAAAGTGTTACCAATTATCTTTCCCTGCGGTACACCACAATACAATGTGAGAATTACAAGACGAAAACAGCATTATTATTAGAAATTTACTCTTAGTACCTCAGAAATCATACGATATAATTAGCTAGAATTTTAACTTTAATAGGAAAAGGTAATGTTTAAAAAGTAGAAGGCTTACCTAATATCTCGTTGCAAAGCAAAGCCACAACTGGGGCTGTGAGCGATCTCCCATCGAATACTTTTATAATATCAGCTCTATTAAGACAACTGTAACAAAAACTCCTTACAATAAGTAGGTAAGTAAAAAATATTTTTTTTAAGAAAAAAAAATCTTGCTTACCTTTCATCCCCTTTCTGCAGGAATGATTCTTCAAAAACTAACTTAATACGCTCGCGTTGCCTGAAACAATAGACAAATATATCAGCATGTCAAAACACGTCGTGTTTTCTCGGAAAAGTTCTTTTGCCCTGAACGCTCAAGAATTGTCTTCAAGAAAATAAAATATTCGAATATTTGCTAGCGGTCGACATAATATGACATTTCTTTAAAACATTGTACAAAGGCTTTGAAATCCAGTTTCCTTAAATAACACAAAACTATTTTAAGGAAAGGTCCTTTTTCTTGCTTATTTTTGCGCAAACCAGCAGTTTCTGTTTGAAATGCTTATCTCCACAAATCTGTTGATACGTTTTCAAGCTTAAGAGCAGGTTTTGTTTTTACATTTATTACTTGACTTAATACTAGCTGTTGCGTCTGACTATGCCCGCGTAGAACTGAAACCGTTTTGTCCATTCCTAGTCCTAAAGCTATCTTAATACCATTTTTTGTAAAATTCGGTTCAACAGTTTACCTGTGAGAACGTACCAAATAAACAAACAGAGTCACTTTTGCATTTATAGTTTTACTTTTGTCAGTTTAGTTACGTAATTTTTTTATGCCATAGGCGCTCTTTCAAGAGAGCAACATCGTTAAAGAAGATATAATAATACTGTTATAGTAAAAGTACATACATAGATACATTAAATCACGCCTGTTTCCCAGAGGGGTAGGCAGAGATCACTTCTTTCCACTTGCTACGATACTGACAAATCTCTTTCACTTCTTCCACATTCATCGAGTCATACACGCACGTCGGTTTCAGGTACTTAAGATTCGACCCTTTCCAGTATTTTTTCGATTTTATTATAGTAATCATAATTATTCAAATAAATTAAAATTAAGATTAGAATGTTTTTAAATTAGGATTAAAAAAAACATACCTTGCGTGAAAATTATAGGTACATCGAACGTTGCTTGGATAGCTCGATGGATACCTGGGACTATAAAGTCGTCCATACAGAGGTCTGTTCGATTGCGAATTGAATATGTAGTCGCACCATGTATCAGGTACGTGCACTCCATCCGTCTCGAAATTACCTACAAAAAATAGAGTTAAAGAGCCACCAAAAGAGAAATCACAGCAAGAAGTTTAGTTTTTTGGTTGCAAGAAAAGTGATAAAGAGAAAACTGAGGATATTTATGATGGATTTATGTTAGAAATATAATATGATGGGAGATGGAGACGGTTATTCGAATTTCGTAGTTTTATTTTTTAAGAATGTCGACGCGAGTGTCGCAATATCAGTAAAAACTTGAGAATAGGAACCAATTGCACGCAATTTTTTCCGATCCATATATTTCAATGTAACACTTATTTGTAATAAACTGAGGGAACTCGCTAATGAGTGCTGTTCTTTATGCAAGGAGTCTTCTTAGAATTTGACGCGTTCTAAAAAATACATATGTACACAGTCATTGAAACGGATAAAACAATCGATTTTTAACTTACGTCGATCTATAAACCTATACGTCCCAACGAATCCCGTAGCATTGGTTGCTTTATCTCCTGTATGCATCTCCAACACCAGAAGAGGTCCATGGGAGTAGAGGGCAGGGGGCGCATCAGCCCTACCGCCGCATAGAGCGCGAGACCAGGCAGAGAACTGGTTGACTCCAGGAGGCCCTGGACCGTGGGTGCCACCTTCTGAGAAGACCTTCAGGTAGTCACCTTGGATGCAGCTGGTGACAAAAGAGAGACAATACTATTAGAAAGCCATAAAAGGCTGGCAACGGAATAACAATTTCTCTTGAGATGCCAGTGTTTATGAGCGTAGTGATTTCTTCCCATCAGGTAACGAGTATGCTCGTTTTAATTTACATACATACAAGTACATACATATACCTTCACGCCTGTAATCCCTGGGTGCATATTCAGCCCTCGTACGGAGAAAAGGCACAAGGGCCATTAATTCATAGAAGCATATTAAACTTTAAAGGGTTATAATAGGGTTGGAAGTGCAATACAATTCATACAGTAGATGTGTCTTTTTTCCATAGGAGAGCAGTATTGCTAGGCCAGTATGCTTTCTTTTTGAGACATATACATTCTGTGTTTTGCTGTTGTTATTTCTTTAGTATCACTTTTGTAATATTTGTGTGTCTATTTAAAATCCATATCTTTCATCCATCCTTTCCTACGTGAATTCATGTTTTTTTTTTACATGTAAGTACAGTACCCCAACGAAAATGTTAAACAGTTTAGTTATAGTTATAGTTTGTTAAGTCCACTGTCATAATAAACTTCAAACTAAACATCAAATGACAAGTATGACAATAACAATTGCAGTCACAATGACAAGGTTCTAAGTATGCTCAACATTTTTATTGGGTGACTGTACACCATCAACTTATGCAGATTTTACTAAACCAATATTTTGCAAAGTGGTAACGAAATATACACTGATAGATTCTTTGATTTTAATTCGTCACATCCTGACACGTAAATAAGTGCGAGAGAGACGGATGCTTAATCCACATTTTGATACGCGATATAAACGCAGCCTTAGCCCACTGATAATAAAACTCATGTAGTAAGAAGTACTCGATGTAAGAATGTGGAAAAAGCGAAAGAAATTTGTCAAGATCGTAGCAAGTGGAAAGAAGTGGTCTCTGCTTACCGTTCTGGAAAAAAGGCTTGATTTAATGTATGAATATAAGAAGTACTTCATGTTTTTGTATCTTTTGGAAAAACCGCCATTATCAACATTACGCCTCTGTTGTCGAATGTTTTAACGCTCAGTAAGGCTGTATATGCACCGTTCCGCAAATTAAAACGCCACTAAGTGAGGTAGCATGAGGCTGTATCACATTTTCAATTAAAACTGGCTTAGCCATTTTATTAATTTTTTAAACGTAACCAAATATTTTTCCTGCGTCACATGCCCGAATATATTTCGTTATCTAGTTAATTATGGACCCCTGTTTACCTATCTACGTCAGTATGGTTATGTTTTTCGAGTGTATGTATTTACGTATAGGTATCTATTTTTATATGAACGGTGAAAGTTTTGACGAACGCACAACGACTCAGCTGTTTAATAAAATAAAAATCGAATCATTCTCCTAAACTTTCATGATTGTTTGTGTAGGTACCTAAAGGGTGGTCCAGATATAGAGGCCGCCTGTGAAAATGTCGATTGCGTTTAAACAAAAAGAATGAGACAAAATATGAATACCGGGTATTTTTCTAGTTTTATTTTCAGGAAATACGTAAATAATATTATAGCCCCACGGGTCCTTGTTTGGCACATTTCAGCAATTTGGAGCGAAAGCGTTTAAACAGTGATTTTCCAGATTTTTCCGCGATTTGCTTAGAAATCCGTTTCCAGATACTCTTCATTGCTGGTATGGTGGTAGCTGGTTTACTTAAGTCACAATATCTCTGCTTACAAAGAGCCCAAAAATTATCGATCGGCCGAAGCTGTGGCACATTTGGCAAGTTGTCTCGTTTTGGCACAATAGGATTCTTGCCTTTTTGAGTTCCTTAAGAACAGGTTCAACATAATGTGACGTAGCGAGATCTGGCCAAAACAAAACAGGCCTTTGGACATTTAGCTTTCGAATTAAAGGCAATAATCGCTTCTTGAGACACACTTCTAAGTATATTTTCGCCGTTTACAGTTCGGTTAGTCATAAAGGGCCAGAAATGTGCCCTTCTTCAGAGATGGCCTGCCAAATCATGAAACGGCTTTCAAATTTCCCAGTTGGGAGCAATGTCTCTTCGATAGGAGTCTCCTGTTCATCATCCGACATGTAACGTTTATCTCCTGATACTTGCGACGGATCTAAAGGCACGTAGGTTTCGTCATCTAAAACGAAGAAGTAATTTCGTCCGCTCGGAATACTGTCCTTGTAAAGCTTAGCTGCACCTTTAATACACCGATCAATCTGATTTTGATTGTATTTCGGGCTGCGTCTCCTCTTCCTGCTCCGAATTCCAGCAGCTTTCTTCGCTCGCCGGTACGTAGATAGACTCAGTCCCAGCTCTCGTGACGCGACGCGGTCAGATTTGCTACGATTCTGTCTCGCTTTCCTCAATCTTTTTGTTTCAATCTAGGAGTATTTACAGTCGGTTTTTGACCCAGAAACCGCTTGAATCCCACTTGTTGACCGTCTACGTACCGATTGATCACATTTCGGATAGTCCGGTCAGGTATATTTTGCTTACGAAAGTCATGCAAAGTTGGTAAACGATTTTCAGAGTGATGTTTGTAAAACTCTACTTTCAACTTAGTTCGGTATTCGGGCTCAGCACGTTTCATTATTATATAATTTGTCGAATAATGCTACTGAATTGTAAACTAGGATAAATGGTTATTAAAATGCATTTGACATTTATTTCAATTGTTTATTCACGTAGTCATAGTAACTGCGAGAAAAAGCGGCCTCTATATCTGGACCACCCTTTAATATTTTATTAAGAATTTAGCAATACCTACTACATACATACACATACATACATAAACTCACGCCTTTATTCCCAGAGTGGGGTAGGCAGAGCTACAGAATTTCCAACAACTATAAAAACTTTTTGATAATTCTGTAACCACACTTTGCGCACTTAGGCGAAGATGTTTACCAGTGTATTAGTGACAGGTTGCAAGCCCATCGCCTAACAATACTACACGCCTTTATTACCTTAGTCGGCTTTTACGACATCCACGGAAAGATACGGAGTGGCACTATTCTAATCCGGCTACCACACGGCAAGCAATACTCGTTGTAATAATTATTTCCTGTACAAATAATAATGTTAAATTAATATCTGAGAACAATCATAAATTAATTGAACTAATTCCAAACTGAGCTGAACATACTTATAAAGAGAAAAATATTCAAGACTCAAACAATTGCGCTTATCACGTTCATGCAAAAGGACAAAGAAATTAGCTTCTTTCTTCAAACAAATTTCAAGGACATATCCGAGTTTGAAGTCAAACGACTCATATTAGTGCTAGTTTTCTTTAAACCAGAATGTATTATCATAAGGACCTTTCGTGAAAGAATAATTAAATTTTGGTGAAAATTGCATCAAAATCCGTTGCGTTGTTGAGGAATTTGCGGATATACAGATACATACGGAAAGTAATTTCGTTATTATAGTATGTAATAATAAAGAAGATAATGATTAAGGGCCTGTTGTTTGATCAGTAGTTAAACTGACTAATTATTAAAATTTGAAAAAGGAATCGAAAATTTGAAGGAATCTCAAGGAAATGTGTCAAATTTTCAGTTCCTTTTTCGAATTTTAACAATTAGTTAGTTTAACTACTGATCAAACAACAGGCCCTAAGTAGATCGAACTTTTTGGTCAAAATTTGATAGACACTTGACATTTCACCTTTCACAATTTTAATTTTATTACGAGTACTTCACTCAAACTCGTCCGTACATTCACACACTGTACCTACCGACACGTCTGTTGTTCCTAATTAACATGAACATGTTTGCCCGATTTTAGAGTGAAGTGTCCAGTACTGGCGCCTGTCAGCTAAAAGTGTCCGGGTGACTACTAGTAATAGTACATTACTACAGAGGCCGGGAAGTAGGGGGTTGCCGGCCGAGTGATATAGACGGCTGAGCGAAGCGAGGCCGGATACTTACGAGGCTGGCAACCCCTTTTCACGGCGAGGTACGTATAGTGCTTTTCTCAAACATATGCAATTAAATAAAAAATACATCACTCAAAAAAGTAAATTGATAAATGTCCACCCTAGGGAAGAAAAGTAATTGGGTGTTAAAATAAAGTACCAGGAGCGCAACGGTAATTATGAGGTATATCAGGCATAGCGCAACTTAGATCTCAGGCGGTGCGGGCAGCCGGCGGGCGGGGGCGGCGCACACGACACAGCGCGGATGTCTCCCAAACGTTTATGCACTCCTAGTATTTGACGTTATAACATTTTCTCAAAAATTTAAAAAATATAATTTAGATATTCAGCCTGTTCATAAAACCAGCTGACATGGCCATATTAAAATTTAAAAAAAATTACTTCCCGGCCTTCAATTTTGTATGAAATTCCTTTACAGTTCTCTCGAGTTGTTCCGTCGGGAACGTGGCACTTTGAAGCCTAAAGTAACTAACATAACGCCGACATTACATAGCATGTTTGAGAAAATAATGTTATTTATGATTATGATTGTGATTATCCAACTTTCCTCCTTCACAGCAACATTTTACCCACATTATTCTAAAGGATCAAATTAACTCGCTCGCTCCAAGTTCTTCTCATAACAGAATAATGACTGACGGAGTAATGAGTCTCTTTATCACGACCAAGTTAATGATCTTCTCAGTCAAATGAGGGTAGTAAAAAGTTTGGGACTAGTTTGTGTAGATGGCGTGATTATTCTTACTCGACTGCCGAATGAAGGAGGGTAATGTTTTAGATCTGTCCGTATAGAGGTACGGTCACGAGTGTTAACGTGGGACCCATTTCAAAACCTGAAGTCGTTAATGTCATTAGAGATGTCAAGTCATTTGTAACTATTATGAATCACAATCTTATTGTTGTAGAATGTCAGATTGACTTTTTTTTTAAATACTGTGTATGTGTTGGTATATTTTTAAAAGTGCCTTGCTTTTACTGTTACTTAATGAATAAACATCTTTTATCTTTTATCAACTTCAATATACGGGATGGTCTAAAAACTAAAAACAAAGCAAAACAGACACAGGGTGTTCCACAAAGACCAATAAAAGTAGTGAAATCCCGCCAACACAAAGCTTTCGTTCGACAATAATTTGCCGGAACGGCACGACGCATCGGAGACCTATTCGGGAATATTCGGGACTCACCGCCGATTGCGTTTAGGTAAACGAGGATTTCACTGGTGTTTTGGACGTTATCTTGGATGGAATAATGGAACACGCAGTTGTTTAGAATCTAGGTAAAACGGTTGATTTTAAGATTGCGCCGAGCGTACGCCGGATGTACAGTGGCGCCCTCATTACTATTATTGTATTTTCTAATAAACTAATGTATTTTCTTGGAATTGATCGAAAGTTTTTTGTACTACAAATAAAAACACAAATTATAGAGTATATCACATAGTTTTATAACAATTCACCTTCGAGTTATCAACTTAACGGAAAAATGTAGCCACCTTTTCCCGTTAAGCTGACTACTCAAAGGGTAATTGTTATTAGAGCTTGTTACGTATCCCATAAATTGTGTTTTTAGTTGCGCTACAAAAACATATCGTCTGATTGCAAGGGTATTCTTTAGTCAATTAGAAAACACAATAATAGTAATGAGGGCGCCACTGGACGCTCGACGTTTGCTCGGTCTTAAGTGCCTGGCCTGTCAGCATTTGAGTGTTCTTTTAAAATAGATTGGGCTGGTTGTTTTTTGAAGTAATCAAGCATTACCTCATTGGTACTAAAATATGTCATCTGTGTGCAGTAATTATTAGAATTATTATTCAACCATTGCAATTTTTCAAAAGGTTTAAATGTTTCAATGAACATTTTAGCCACTAACCGGTTCTGGTTTGGGGACAGCTGGTGAAATGAAAAGAATAGAGCCATTCCACCGTAGTCCTCAGGGTTGGCAGCGCATTTGCAGTCTTAGGATTGCATTGCAGTCTTGTGAATGCGAATGTCTATGGGGCACAGTTTCCACTTACCATCAGGTGGTGGTGTGCTCGTTTGTCTTCTCTATGCCATAAAAAAATGGTATCCGTACACCATATAGAAAAAAACTACCTACTTACTAATACCTGTAATTGATCTAGAACACTACTAAAACAAAATAACGATATCCTGCTACATTCGTTCTGTAGGAAATTGAATTGAAATCTAGAATATTACAGACACGCTTTTGTTAGCCGTCCATGTCTGTGGTCAGTTTTTGTTTTATTTCGTACAATGGAAAGGCAAAACACCAAAGATAATAATGGGTTTGGGATAAAGCGAACAATACCTTTATACCCTGGTTTTAGTTTAGTGAGTAATGGACATATCAATGTTTTGTAGATATCTTGAGTATAACAATAGAACCAAAGCAACCGCTAATTTTGATTTTAGAATGACCACAAATAATAATGAAAGAAAATGCACCGGCAAAAATGTTGTTATGATTTTTTAATGTAATTTTTATGATTTTATTTTGTTAATACTATTCAAGTTTTGGTTTTATTTTTTTAGCTTATGGCTTTATGGCTCCTGTGGATGACCAGCTCTGGCCTTAAAACGAGTAACATAAGTTAGTAGAGACACTAAACGCCCAACGCTTGCGACTTACCTACTCAGTTCGACGAAAACAAAAGCCGAGTAACAAAAGATACTTAGTTTGTAAGTTACCGAACGTCCGGACTTTGCTTCCGATTTGAATATTCAAAGTGGTTAATATTCAATCAGCGTATGGCTCCTAGTCGGATAGCTGATGAAGTTCGTAGATTGGATAATGAATTGGTTGGGGAATGGTTGTAAGTAAAAAAGTCATTTGCGTAATTTGTAGACTCAGTATTACCTAGACGGGATACGAAACTATAGTGAGTAAAAGAGGGGCATTTATACAGAAAAGTATATGAATAAAGAAGACAGCATCTTTACTTTCTATCTTACTCTATGTATACGTTTTTTACAAAGCCGCTTTATCTGACACATTTTTTTTTTGCTTTTAACAATTTGATTACAATTATAATGTGTTGATTGTGTTCTTGTTAGGTTTTCTTGTATTTTAAGCTGCAAAAGCAATATTGCTTGTAAAGATGACAACAAAGTTTTGTCGTTAATTTTTTCTCATGATAAACCGCCTTGATAAGGTAGTCACTCAATGACAGAAGCTTTCTCTGCTAAAAGTGATATGTAATTTGGTTGGTTTGTACTTTATTGCTGTCTCAAAGAGTAATAAGAGAGGTATCAGTATTTTTAAATATTTTGTTTTATGTCTTTGTCGATGTAATTTCAATGTTATGCCAAATTACAGCTTTCTAACAAGCTAGATCGCAGAAAGATGGACAGAAGGATATAGCGTAACTATAAGGGAACTAAAAACTTCATACATACGTAAATCATAAATATCATTAGTGAAAATGAAATGAAAATATTATTTGAATACACAAATATTGTATGACACATATTTCCAAGAACATTTGTCGAACGTGTAAACGACAATTAATTTTGAAAAACACTAACGAGTATTATATCTGCCAGACTTCAAAGTGAATTCCTAGCGACATGTATGCTATATGGCAGTAAATTTCGGGCAACAGACTCTGTAATTGGTTTGAGGCGTAAATACTTTTGATGTTCTGTTGTGGTTGCACAAAGCGAATTTCTCAAAACACGGTATTTGGAATCAAAGAATACTTTGCGTAAGCGACATGCGGTTTATAGAGATTGAAGATGAAACAAAACACTTAAAGAGGGGTGTTTTTGTGGGTTATTTTTAGGATATAATTGAGGTTGCTGTAAACCTAACCGACAACCTTTCTGACATACCAAGCAGCAGTTTTTACAATGTTGTATAAGTCCAGCTCCACATGCTTGGTGTTTGCCGCAACCACTGCAGGGTAGTGATTCTGTAAACAGCGCCGGTCGTGCGGACTGTCGAGTGATACCAAGCGGCGAGATTAAGTAGTCCCGTCAGTGCGAACAAAACACATTGTAGCGCGTGCATTTTCAATTTAGACGATATGTCGAACGTATAAGGCTGCTTAATTGAAAATGCACGCGCTACAATGTGTTTTGTTCGCACTGACGGGACTACTTAATCTCGCCGCTTGGTATCACTCGACACGACAGTCGGCACGACCGGCGTTGTTTACAGAATCACTACCCAGGACGAAACTACAGGTTAGAGTGAGATGGAAATACATCTTAGCCACTCTAACATATAGTTGCGTCCCGCAGTGTTTGTGGTAAACACCAAGCCGGCATAACGGTGAGGGTAATGAAATAAATAGCATAGATGCTTCTTTGTCTTCAGCGGGCGTAGTGTCGTTGCATCCGTCACTTTTTGACACGTATGTAAGTACGAGAGTGATGGATGCTTTATCTACTTACATTTTGGTCTGCTGGGATTAATCTTCAAATTGCAAATGCCTATATTCGAATCCAATTCAAATATTTATTTTAATGTCTTAGACTATAGTCAGAGGATTACCTTGGAGAGTCGACTGTTGATAGGTAAACAGTGCTTCTTTGACCTTTCTACACTAATCGTGACTCACCCAGTAATCAGTGGCTAAAATGTATAGTATCTTCTCGCTTGTCACTCGGTGCGTCTCTATCGTTAGGGACAAGTAAGAAAATTATTATTTGAGCTAGACGTTAATTACTTGACGTTGAGGTGGTAATTGTCACGAGTGTAAATTTGGGATCCATTTCAAGATATGCTTGAAGTCGTCAATGTCATAGATGTCAAGTCATTTGTAACTTTTGGGAAACTCAATCTTACAGTCGTAGAATGTCAGATTGACTTTGGTTTGGTTTTTTTCTCTTCGCCTTGATAATGTTTTTTTTAACCCGTCTATCTATGTCTTCGTTTGTATATCTCACTTTATTTGGGAAACATTTAGATGTCGAATAAAACGAATCGTGTGACGTTTCAATAAAAGGTGTAGGTACAGTGTATTTCTCTATCCAATGTTAAATTTTTAGTTGTAATCGTCGACCAATAAATCTTTAAAAAAGGGGAAATTGATACGTCATTAACGTTACCATTACCCGATCCCTCATCAAAAAGTGCTTACCCTCAAATCGATCACCAACCCACACATGGTGCTTATAATCGACGCTAACTGGCGCCCAAGTTTCAACGTGTTGCTAATATGTTGGGAGGATAGTTTGTAATAATGCTAAGTAAAGTGTAGTGGGTTGTTGAGAAAGTTAGTGTAGCTGTTTGTATAGCTCCTATAGTTCCTGCTTTCCTGGTAGCTGGGGTGTGATTTTCTCAAAAACGTGGTCAGACGAATATGAACAAGTGAATGTCGCAGACTTTAAGTAGTCCCGTCAGTATAATGTGTTGATTGTGTTCTTGTATTGGTTTCCTTGTATTTTAGGCTGCAAAAGCCATTATGCTTTAAAAGATGACAACAAAGTTTTGTCGGTAATCATCTCTCATGATAAACTGCCTTGATAAGGAAGTCACTCAATAACAGAAACTTTGTCTGCTAAAAGTGATGTGTAATTTGATCGGATTGGTTCATTTGGAAAGGATGGATGAAAGAAGATTGACGAAAGAGATATACAGGTCGAAAGTGAGTGGACGGGTCGGAAGGGGCCGCCCTAGGCGTACTTTTTCGAGTCAAATCGGAGAAATACTGGAAAAGGTAGGGATAGTTTGTAATAAAAAATAATAAGTAAAGTGTAGTGGGTTGTTAAGGAAGTTAGTGGTGTAGCTGTTCTTTGTATAGCTCCTATAGTTCCTGCTTTCTTGGTAGCTGGGGTGTGATTTTCTCAAAAACGCTATTGGAAGAACGAACTAATGAATGTCGCAGATTTTACTTTAAGTAGTCCCGTCAGAGCGAACTACTTTTAGCGCGTGCATTTTCAAGTTGGCATCATGGCTTCTGTCTATGAGATCGATCGTATAAGGTTATCTAATTTAGAATGAACCCCTGAGTAATTAATGTTTTATCGGGAATTATTATAGTACACCAGCTACGAAAAAACTTTTTCCTTAACAACTTAATTATGAAACGCATCAGCCCAACTACAAAAAAATATTAACTACATACATAAACATACATTAAATCACGCCTGTTTCCCAGAGGGGTAGGCAGAGACCACTTCTTTCCACTTGCTACGATCTTGACAAATTTCTGTCGCTTCTTCCACATTCATACATCGAGTCACGCACGCACGTCGGTTTCGGGTACTTAAGATTCGGCCCTTTTCCAGTATTTCTCCGATTTAACTCGAAAAAGTACGCCTAGGGCGGCCCCTTCCGACCCGTCCACTCACTTTCGATCTGTATATCTCTTTTGTCAATCTTCTTTCATCCATCCTTTCCAAATGACCAAAACATCGAAGCATGCCTTTTTCAATATTAGTCACTACATCTTCTTTTTTCCACATTTCTCTCTGACTTTTTCATTCCTTACTCTATCAATCGACACATACTACGCAAAGAGCGCATTTCAATCATATTTAGGGCTGATTTTTCAATCTCCAAATAACACTATCTGTCAGGTAAACTGTAGCTCTGTCCTTATCTTTCTCACGACAAAGAAAAAGACACACCTACAATTTACCTACAATCCCTACAATCCCAACTGACGCTGTTCTCTATTCTTTCATCGACAATACTCTATTGTTTCGATATACGCTAGGTGCGTTCGGCTACATCGACGGCTTTCCAGTTGATTGTCCATGTCCGAGTTATCCCTCGGGGCTAACGCTTCGCTCGCTTCACAGCGCGCTATGTATTGAATCCACCGCCGAATTATTCGTGCGGAATGTGCACTAGAATACGCCAGTTTTATATTTCATATTTGAATAGGGCTAGAACTTTTTGGAAATTTATTTTTGAGATTGCTGCGACGTTTTTGTAACTTAAAAATACAATAAAATAAGGAAAAGGGGCGGCATTATACTGCCGAACAAAATTTAAACTCCAGTAAGTGAACACATACACCACCCTAACATGGTCTCCAAGTTCGAGGAGCTGTGTGGAGTTGGCGTACAAGATATGGTGGTAGATTTGTGCACTTACTGCTTTTTAATTTTGCACGGCAGCATACTGCTGTTGTGAAAACGGTCCAAACTCAGCATGTGCTATCTGTGAAGCTAACGCTGATATTCCGTTGGGACCGCTCGATAAAGACACGGAAAGTTACACAGACATTACGGTTCCCTTAAATCGAACAATAAAGTTATATTAAACATAACTATAGTGTGTACAAACGAGTAAGTACAGTGCGATAGCTCTTAGGAGATACTTCGGGTTTGTACTTATCTTTCACTCACTCTCATTCGATCTTATCAAGAGTGATCGTCATCATAGACTGTAGGTATTATCTAGCCGCGATTAGAAAGGGATTAGAGGTGACATTTTACCATATACTTACGTCAAAGTGCATATGAATTGACAGCTATTCCAATCCCAAACTAATCGCGGTTTTATAATAGGTATGTCACAACGGACAGCCTGCGAACCTAGTATGGTTACATTAGGCAAGCGTCCTTAAAAAAATACATTATTAAAAAATATTGAACGCGTATTTTTTCCTTTGTCAATAAAACAAAATATGACGAAGATAAATCGTGTTGAAGTTTCGCGTGACGTCACGCCGTGGCACACTTTACTCCACGTTGTGACGTCACGAGCCCCCACTCCCGAAGTTTGATGCGCGATATATTTGTCAATTTTGATTGATTTGATAAAAAATACGTGTTTAATATTTTTTGATAATTGACGGAATAATTAGTTTTTTTTTACGCAGACGGATGTTTTATCCAAATTTTGTCACGCGATTAACGCAGCTTTATAAACCCCACCCTCTCCTGTAGACGTCCACATAAAGTAACATGTTATGACTATTATCTATATGTATCACATGTATCAGTATATTGTTTAGCTTATCACTTTACTCTTGGAAGTCCAGGGGCCTAGTCACGATGCATTATGTTAGTGATTTTTGAAAATCGATAAATGTTATAGGTTTGCTGTAAGTTGATGAAAGATCGCGTCAAACCGTTTATGTCAACTACATTACGTCTATAGAAAATAGGAACGTAAGCACCCTTTGCATCTTGTCTAAGCCTATTGTATCTCTTGCACGCAATTGTTTCTTAATTAAACGCGTTTTGATCTATGAGTGTAATATTATTATGGTAACCTATCGATGTTTCGAAAAACTTTAGTCTGGTGTTTCGCTTGTCCGAAATCATTTCTCTCTGAACCTTTCAAATTAACTTTTCAAAATATTTTAAAGTGACCTACAAAACCTGTAGGTTAGGATTAGATCAGTTTTATAAGTAGCCAGAAAAGTTAAACGAATTCATAGAAAAATGTTTGTCGGACAAATAAAAATTTCGGATAATCGAAACAACGGGCAATTGTTTAAGATAATACACGTAAAACAAAAGTAACTTAATTTATCCTAATTGGGTGAACCCATTTAAAGTGGCCAGGTTTTAGGAATACTGCGAAATGCTTAGAACGGGGGAAATTAGAAACGAGAGTTCCGTGAATCCGAAATTGATTGGGTCTACAGGGACCCACTCTTAATGGACTTTTGTGATTTTTCGCTTGATATGTTTTTTATTGGTAATATCGGAGGAAAATCTGGAGAGTTAATGATTCATTGGCTTAGAGCTGGAAAAAAAAGACTTATTTCGCGTTTCATTTTTAATTTAATTTTAACTAAATAATAAATGTTTAAGATATCCTGAAAACATCATGGTTTCAACGGAAAAAAGATTTCTATGAAACTAAATAATCGATGAAGTGAAATTCGATGAAATTATGGATTACCCAAAAATAGACGGGTGTCAATTTATGTTCAACATATGTGTCTCTATGAACCGATTTGGACCCAATAATTGTTCAAAGAAAGCTAGTGTAGTAGGCATGTTTCTCAAAGTTAAAATAAACCATGAAAACCTAGCCTTGGGCCTAATTAACAAATTTACCGCCACCCAATGCTACGAGTGCTACGCCGTAGCCTGTAGCAGCATTTTTCTGCTATGTAGTAAAAAATTGCTACGAACAGTGGACCCGATATCAAGTCGTTGGTCAAGAATTTTATCTATTAAATAATATATGAATTTTCTTTGGGTGTTTCCTCTTATAAAAGTTAAATTACAATTATGGTCTTGTTATAGATTATTCAAACATTTTCCGCTTCAAAAATAATGACAAAGATAAATTTAGTTCATAAAAGCTGAAAATTGCTCGTTTCCTTCAAAATAGGTCATGCACGGGATAATATTTACTTATGAGAGAGCGTAAAGCTTTTCCATTATAATAGAGATAAACAGAGTGTTCCGTACTGGAACAGATTATTTAAGTATTTTTTTTAGATAGGTATTACTTACATACAAGGCAACACAAATTTGACTATAGGATTTTCGTCCTTTTCCGTTTCCTTTTCTTTTTATTCTGATTGGGTCTGCGATACGCTGTGAAAATCCAAAAGCACCAATCCCACGCGAGCGCGCGACAGCAGCGCCACAAAACGTAGCGTGGCGCGGACCAACCACAAACGAGTCAAAAAACGAACGCCGTCGCGAAAGCATCGAAACTTTCCACCTGCAGTTAAAACTCCAAAAAACTCATCTCTTTCACCCTGGAATTAGCATCCGTAACTAGTGACACCTGTGGACCTGTGTTGTGGTATCTTCACTGGATTTTTACTTGTGTTGTGACCTGTGCCGACTTGCCCTTGGTCTGCCGCCAAAGCCGTGGAACACGCGGTCGCCGGAGGATCGTAGCGGTAAGTCGCTAGACCCAGTCTAATACCTAACATAAAATTTGTTCCTTCAACCGGATGAGCCTAATTCCAGTTTGTGTTGTCTTGTAGTAATCAGCAGTATTACGTACTCATTACTTTACACGCGTTCAATTCAAATTCTAACCCGCCATCTTTGTCACACAAAATGCCGGACGAAGATTCATTGCCGTGTGAACAAGATATTTTCGAAAGAGATTTGATTCTCGACGAGCTTAAACGTATTTTACAGCTCGCAGCGACAAATGAACAACAATTCCGCTCGCGAACTAGTGATTTAAATGTTCATCAGAGAAAGTTCAATAAAGTGCAATCTAAAATTGAGAAAACGCTTATAAGAACTAAAATCTTCAATAAGGACGAGAATATTAAGATTCGTAATGATTTTAGTGATTTGTACTATGCCATTGTCACTCATGTTAACAATTTCAAGACCGTGGATGAGCAACAGCGCCGCTTGAATCGGTCATTCACCTCTAACGACGCGTCAGTAAATAACAAAAGAAATTTACCTATTTTGCCATTGCCGGAATTCAACGGCGATCCGACAAATTGGCCGTCTTTCTACGACTTGTTTTGGTCGCTAGTACATGGCAACAGTGCCTACACGAATACGGAAAAGCTTCGGTACCTACTTCTTGCTGTTAAAAACGAGCCATACAGCTTAATAAAGTCGATTCCTATTACGGAAGATAACTACACGATTGCCTTAGATACGTTACGTTCCCGATATGAAAACAAAAGAATCATCGCATCGAAACATCTCGATCGCATATTCGATATAGAACCTTGTTCCGATAAGTCAACGCAGGGTATGCGAAACTTGTTAAATGTCTACCAGGAGAACATCATGGCATTGGAGGTTATGGGTTTTCCTGTCGATCAATGGAGTTTTATGCTATTAAGTACGTTACTTCGCAAAATACCTAACGGCACCAGAAAGAATTTCGAGCGTTCGTTAACCAAACCATCCGATATTCCGGATGTACAATTGCTAATTTCGTTCTTAGAACGGGAGATTTCTGCCGAGGAAATGACTTTTACTCATAATACGCAGTCCACTAAGAAACACGCGGCAAATGTAGGTACTTCGGGACACGCCGCGCGGCACGGCGGCGGCCCCGGCGCGGCTACCCAGCCCAAGCGCACGTTCGCGGCTACCACTACCGCCGCAGACCAAACTCGACCTAATTCTAATAACAATAAGGTCAAACCTTGCTTGCAGTGTGATGGCTTACACTTGTTGATGAAATGTCCGGATTTTTTAAATCTTTCCCCGCAAGATAGGTATTCCTTTGTGCAGAACAAAAACGTTTGTTATAATTGCTTAAACGTCGGACACGACGTAAAAAACTGTAAATCTAATTTCGTGTGTCGTACTTGCCATAAACGCCATCATAGTTTGCTTCATTTCTCAGCGAATTCGTTATCGGTCGTAAGTGAAGTAGCGACACCTAGCGTTGTCCCGCTCTCTCCTACGGAGGAGCGCCCTAATGAGATCCCAGTGCAATATAATTGTGCGTCAAACGCGCCGACTTCGCGATTTGGCACCGTGCTACTATCTACTGCACTGATTGATGTGTGCGTAGGTGATTCGAAGGTATCAACTGTTCGTTGTATTGCCGACACGGGCAGTCAGGCGTCGTTTATTACCGAGGCTTGCGTACAACGGCTGGGCTTGACGCGGAGCCATGTTAGTATTCCTGTGTTTGGTATCGGTGACACCGAACCCGTTCGACCTAAGGGTATAGTTTCGTGCTTGATCAAGCCAAAGGGTAAACAACTTCCTGTCCTTCCGGTAGACGCATTAATCTTGCCGGAATTAATTTCAAAAATGCCTAGTGTTGCACTGCCGTTTACCGAATGGTCTCATTTAAAAAATAAAACTTTGGCCGATCCTGATTTCCACACGCCTCAGCCGGTTGAAATGTTACTCGGAGCGGATATATTATCCCACGTTTTGTTAGGAAACACTCTCACTGGACCTCCAGGCACGCCAATGGCGATTAATAGTGTATTCGGTTACCTATTATTAGGTAAGTTATCGTTCGATGTAGTTGGTTCGACTTCACTCCAGGCCTGTTTTAGCTCGTTTGACAACGACAACCTGCAGAAGTTCTGGGAGCTGGAGTCAGTTTCGGAGAAGCGGAGTTTCACTCCCGACGAAGAATTATGCGAATCCTTTTATAGAAAGACGCATACTCGTGACGAGGCAGGGCGATACGTCGTCGCTCTCCCTTTCAAGCCCGATGCCCCGCCTCTCGGCGAGTCACGGCAAATTGCATTATCTCGGTTCCATAAGTTGGAATATCGTTTAGAACGTAACCCTCAGTTGAAGGTCGACTATCACGCGTGCCTCCAGGAATACGTGGATCTCAACCACATGGAGGGTGTCGCGGGCGAGCCGCCGGCCGGCGCGAGCTATTACATCCCGCACCACTGCGTCGTCAAAGCGTCGAGCGAGACTACCCGCACGCGAGTAGTGTACGACGCGGGCTGTCGGTCGACTAGTGGGTACTCTCTTAACGACGCTCTACTGACGGGTCCTAAGCTTCACCTGGACATCGTAGATGTACTTCTCAAATTTCGTGTTCATTCCATTGCGTTCACCGCGGATATTAAACAAATGTATCGTAACATACTTGTTCGTGAAGGTGATAGGGATTTTCAGCGCATTCTATGGCGTCAGTCGCCAGAAGAGCCTATTCGTGACTACCGGCTGCGTACAGTCACGTTCGGAGTCAACTGTTCTCCCTATCTCGCGCTACGCACTGTCCAACAGCTAGCTCACGATGAGGCTGAGCGGTTCAAACTCGCGTCGCCGGTGTTACTAAATGACGTTTTCGTCGATGACGTCGTGTCAGGCGAGGACACAGAAGCCCGAGCCCTCGCTCTGCAGAGCGAGTTAATAGGTATTTGCGCATCGGCCGGGTTTGAACTGCGTAAATGGCACAGCAACTCGCCAGCGATACTCGCTGCAGTGCTGCCACCAGATCTTCATGGTGAGCGGCGAGAGAACGTACCGTTTGCTGAAATGGAGAACGACCAAAAAATAAAGGTTCTTGGGTTACAGTGGAACCCAAATTCAGATTCATTCAATTTCAAAGTGCAAGTTACTTCTAATAAATGCACGAAACGTGTGATCCTATCTGAAATTGCAAAAATATACGACCCGCTCGGGTTATTATCTCCCGTGACATTATTTGCCAAACATTTGATCCAATTATTGTGGTTAGCCAACGTTGGTTGGGACGATGCTCCACCCGTTGACATAGTAAATTCTTGGATGTGTTTTATAAGGGAGCTACCGCTCATATCGCAAGTTTCGTTTCCGCGTCATATTTTTAATCATGGTGATGTTGAATCTATTCAAATTCATGGGTTCGCGGACGCGTCCCAAATTGCTTTCGGGGGTTGTGTCTATATACGTCTTACCGACAAATACGGTGCTGTCCAAATTTACCTGGTTATGGGTAAAACTCGAGTGGCTCCACTTCGGGTACGGTTGACCATTCCTCGGCTCGAACTTATGGCAGCGTTACTATTGTCGAAATTACTCGAAAAAGTAACATCTATATATGGCGATCGTATCCAACCCGATCAAGTGTTTGCGTGGACCGACGCATCCATCGTGCTAGCATGGCTACGCTCATCTCCGCACGAGTGGAAAACCTTCGTCTCCCACCGCACCAGTGAGATCTTGTCCCGCGTGCCCGCGAGCAGCTGGCGCCACGTGCCGTCGGCCGACAATCCCGCCGACTGCGCGTCGCGCGGCCTGCTGCCCGCCGCGCTTGCTCATCACGACTTGTGGTACCATGGTCCTCCATGGCTCCAACTAAGTCCCGACTCCTGGCCTATACAGACGCCAATTATAGATACCTGCGAAGAGAAACGCAACTTACCTATTTGTTCCAATGCGTCCACGGCGGCACCTTCTATTTCAGATGTGGACTTCATTACGCGATTTTCGTCGCTCGGCAAGTTAGTTCGTGTTACAGCAATTATATTCCGCTTCTACAATAAATGTAAAGGCCTTAAAGAAACTTTTCCGCAGTACATCACGGTACCCGAATATAACTTTTCGTTAAATCGACTTATTCACGTAACTCAACAATCTGTTTTTAACGATGACATAAATAATATATCGTCTGGCAAATTACCTTCCCATCAGTTGCGCCGTCTTACGCCATTCTTGGATAGTGATAGGTCGCTCCGACTTGGGGGTAGAATTCATAAGTCACTTTTACCTTTTGGTTCCAAACATCAACTTATCTTGCCGAAACGACATCCCTTAACGGATCTTATCATTGACGATGCACATAGTTGCAATCTACATGCCGGGCCTCAATCCGTACGATACGCGCTTTTACAGCGATATTGGATATTGTCGAGTCGCGATATTGTGCGTCAGCGCATACATCGCTGCGTCCGTTGCTTCCGCGCGCGCCCGTCGCGTGTACAACCGCGCATGGGACCGCTCCCCGCGTCAAGGTTGCGTCCCTCGCGACCGTTCTTAAAGACCTCGGTAGATTATGCTGGTCCATTTTATGTGCGTGCTAACAAAGTACGCAACGCTAAAATAGTAAAATGTTACGTTGCAGTTTTTGTATGCATGAGTGTTAAAGCCGTACATCTCGAATTAGTGTCGGAGCTGTCCACAGAAGCATTTTTAGCAGCCCTGCGTCGTTTCACGTCCCGACGAGGCCTATGTACAGATATTTATTCGGACTGTGGGAAGAACTTTGTCGGTTGTGACAATTATCTCAAGGACTTGTACACATTCTTACGTAAAGATTCGGTGCAAAGTGAACTTAATCGACAAACCTTGCAGCAGGGCCTAACGTGGCACTTTCAACCTCCGTATGCGAGTCATTTCGGGGGACTTTTCGAGGCGGGTGTTAAAAGCTTTAAACACCACTTGTACAGGGTAGTAGGGACTCGTACTCAAACTTACGACGAGATGCACACGCTTCTATGTCAAATTGAAGCAGTTTTGAACTCTCGCCCATTGTGTGCAATAAGTTCGGCCTCTAACGATCCTCTACCTTTGACAGCGTCACATTTCTTAATAGGAGAACCCTTAACGGCCTTACCTGATGTTTCGTTGGTAGATGAGAACCCAAATCGTCTTACGAGATGGCGCTGGATACAGCAATCAGTCCAGCATTTTTGGAAAAGGTGGAGTAAGGAATACCTCCACGAATTACAACAGAGTAGTAAGTGGCTTCACGACCGCGGCTCCAACCTCCGTGAAGGCACTGTGGTTGTGGTATGCGACGACCACCTGCCGCCGCTGCAGTGGAAGCTGGCGCGCATCCACGCTCTGCACCCCGGCTCTGACAACGTGACTCGTGTAGTCACTTTAAAAATGGGAAATACCTTTTGTAAACGACCAGTGGTCAAAATATGTCCTCTTCCCTTAGAATAATCAAATCGTTACGAACTTAATAATACTTAGTCACTTAAGTTTTTCTTTTCTTCTTTTTAAATTATAGTTTTTGTGAGCGTTAAAAGCAGCTATGTGCTTTTAAGGTGAGCGGCATGTTCCGTACTGGAACAGATTATTTAAGTATTTTTTTTAGATAGGTATTACTTACATACAAGGCAACACAAATTTGACTATAGGATTTTCGTCCTTTTCCGTTTCCTTTTCTTTTTATTCTGATTGGGTCTGCGATACGCTGTGAAAATCCAAAAGCACCAATCCCACGCGAGCGCGCGACAGCAGCGCCACAAAACGTAGCGTGGCGCGGACCAACCACAAACGAGTCAAAAAACGAACGCCGTCGCGAAAGCATCGAAACTTTCCACCTGCAGTTAAAACTCCAAAAAACTCATCTCTTTCACCCTGGAATTAGCATCCGTAACTAGTGACACCTGTGGACCTGTGTTGTGGTATCTTCACTGGATTTTTACTTGTGTTGTGACCTGTGCCGACTTGCCCTTGGTCTGCCGCCAAAGCCGTGGAACACGCGGTCGCCGGAGGATCGTAGCGGTAAGTCGCTAGACCCAGTTCTAAGCCTATTGTATCTCTTGCACGCAATTGTTTCTTAATTAAACGCGTTTTGATCTATGAGTGTAATATTATTATGGTAACCTATCGATGTTTCGAAAAACTTTAGTCTGGTGTTTCGCTTGTCCGAAATCATTTCTCTCTGAACCTTTCAAATTAACTTTTCAAAATATTTTAAAGTGACCTACAAAACCTGTAGGTTAGGATTAGATCAGTTTTATAAGTAGCCAGAAAAGTTAAACGAATTCATAGAAAAATGTTTGTCGGACAAATAAAAATTTCGGATAATCGAAACAACGGGCAATTGTTTAAGATAATACACGTAAAACAAAAGTAACTTAATTTATCCTAATTGGGTGAACCCATTTAAAGTGGCCAGGTTTTAGGAATACTGCGAAATGCTTAGAACGGGGGAAATTAGAAACGAGAGTTCCGTGAATCCGAAATTGATTGGGTCTACAGGGACCCACTCTTAATGGACTTTTGTGATTTTTCGCTTGATATGTTTTTTATTGGTAATATCGGAGGAAAATCTGGAGAGTTAATGATTCATTGGCTTAGAGCTGGAAAAAAAAGACTTATTTCGCGTTTCATTTTTAATTTAATTTTAACTAAATAATAAATGTTTAAGATATCCTGAAAACATCATGGTTTCAACGGAAAAAAGATTTCTATGAAACTAAATAATCGATGAAGTGAAATTCGATGAAATTATGGATTACCCAAAAATAGACGGGTGTCAATTTATGTTCAACATATGTGTCTCTATGAACCGATTTGGACCCAATAATTGTTCAAAGAAAGCTAGTGTAGTAGGCATGTTTCTCAAAGTTAAAATAAACCATGAAAACCTAGCCTTGGGCCTAATTAACAAATTTACCGCCACCCAATGCTACGAGTGCTACGCCGTAGCCTGTAGCAGCATTTTTCTGCTATGTAGTAAAAAATTGCTACGAACAGTGGACCCGATATCAAGTCGTTGGTCAAGAATTTTATCTATTAAATAATATATGAATTTTCTTTGGGTGTTTCCTCTTATAAAAGTTAAATTACAATTATGGTCTTGTTATAGATTATTCAAACATTTTCCGCTTCAAAAATAATGACAAAGATAAATTTAGTTCATAAAAGCTGAAAATTGCTCGTTTCCTTCAAAATAGGTCATGCACGGGATAATATTTACTTATGAGAGAGCGTAAAGCTTTTCCATTATAATAGAGATAAACAGAGAGATGCTTGCAAAAAATATAAAAAGGAAATTTTACGAAAATAAATTTGAGTGTGTTGTTAGTTCAAACATGACGTTAATGAGACAAAGGACTATAGTTTTCAGTTTCTTAATAATTCGAACCGTTACGTAGGTTTTTAGTTCATTTTTTTCTGCCTATTTTAGGGCTTTCTAACTGCGTACGGTACGTGTAAATATCATGTCATGACATGATGAAATGTATGTATTATTCTTTGTTCCTTTGCAATATTATATATATTATCTTGCTATCGAAATTGCCGTCAATAATCTAATTAAAGGATAAAGGATAATGATGCTTTCAAACTTTTTAAAACAGTAACAATATTCGATGCTTGAACAAACTAGGCAACGAAAGTCCAATATTACACGTAGTCAACAATGCCGCCGTCTAATAATGACTTTCTAGTGAATAGAAAACTTTTACTTTAAACTTCACTGCAACCTTTCAAGTTTCCATGGTTTCTTCAGACCAGCTTCCAATAAG
The DNA here is from genome assembly GCA_963966035.1 of Acleris laterana. Taxonomy (NCBI): domain Eukaryota; kingdom Metazoa; phylum Arthropoda; class Insecta; order Lepidoptera; family Tortricidae; genus Acleris; species Acleris laterana. The sequence continues at coordinate 16,863,951 of OZ014448.1, forward strand.
CCCATTATCATGTAACTTGCCAAAATTACCGAATAATACAAGGTTCAACCTTATTTCTCCGACATTCCCCCTCCTTTTGTTATAGGAAACGTCGGTAAGTCTGCCGACTTTTCTAACAATGACGCAGGCTTTTATATTGATTAAAACTAATTTGTCCTATTCAGTGTAAATACAAAAGAAATGAATTAACTGAAAGTTACTTTGTTGTTGCTTACAATTTCTTTGTATAGTCAAGTTCCTCGTCCGATTTTGTGTGTACCAACTTATGGACTACGGGAGACCTTTGGAAGGCGTACATGGAGACGAAGCCAATATGCAGAGGCCCTTTAGACAAGTTTAATTAAGTGAATATAAATAAAAGGGGACAATTTCACACCTATTGACCTTGTAGTCTTAGGATTGCATTGCAGTCTTGTGAATGCGAATGTCTATGGGTTACAGTTTACACTTACCATCAGGTGGCCTGTGTGCTCGTTTGTCTTCTCAATGACATAAAAAAAAGTCCCAAGGTAAGCTCTAGGCTTAGACAACGATTTAAATACTTATATAGAAAAATATATACTTAAATACATAGAAATCATCCATGACTCAGGAACAAATATTCGCGCTCATCACACAAATATCTGCCCTTATCGTAATTCGAACCCAGGACCACTAGCTTCGTAGGCAGGGTCACTACCCACTAGGCCAGCACGTCATCAAGTAAAGTAATACCGCAACGATAATGTTACGCACTTTAGTGCACTGTCATAATAAATTTCAAACTGAACATCAAACGACAAGTATGACAATAACAATCGCAATCACAATGACAAGGTTCTAGGAAAACTTAAAAAAAATAATGGGTGACTACTTGAGTTCACACTATACAAGTACGAGGGCTGCTACTTAGGTAACCGGAATCCAGGATTCCAACATTTTTAAACGCTATATCTGACCTCCATGGTAAAATTTGAACTTTTTTTAATACTGGCCGCTATATATTTTTTTTCTTATGTACGCTAGTCTTTTGTTTTTGGCGGGTTTAAATTTTAATCTCGCTGCAAGAATGGAACTCACTCGTGAAAATATTCGTGCTATGATTTATTACGATTTTCGGCGTGGTTTAACGCAACAACAGTGCATAGATCAACTAACTTCGACTTTTGGTGATGAAGCTCCATCCAAAACTACTGTGTATCACTGGTTTAGTGAGTTCAATCGTGGACGTAGTATGCTCAGGGACGAAGTTAAGGATGGTCGCCCGAAATCGGTCGTTGTACCACAAAATATTGAAGCTGTGCGAAAACTTATAATGCATGACCGTCATGTTACGTATCGCGAGATAGAGGCGACTATAGGCATATGTATGACGAGCATTAATAAGATATTACATGAACACTTAGCTGTGAAAAAAATTTGTTCGCGTTGGATCCCGCACAACTTAACTAAGGATCAAAAAGAGGCTCGCGTCGAATGGTGCAAGGAAATGTTGAAAAAATATAACCGTGGTGACTCAAAAGCTGTTTATAATATCTACACAGGTGACGAATCCTGGATCTATGCGTATGATCCCGAAACTAAACAACAATCAACGGTGTGGGTGTTTCAAAATGAGCCGAACCCTACGAAAGTAACTCGTGCAAAAAGCACCTTGAAGCAAATGGTGGCCTGCTTTTTTGCTATTAATGGCCATGTGGCTACAGTGCCCCTAGAGAATCGTAAAACGGTTAATTCGGAGTGGTACACGACCATTTGTTTGCCGGAAGTATTTGAAAAAATACGGAAAAACAACCAGCGACGGAGAATCATTCTGCACCATGATAACGCCAGCTGTCATACATCACGTGAAACGACTCGATTTTTGGAAGGTCAAAATATAGAATTAACGGGTCATCCACCTTACAGCCCTGATTTGGCACCCAATGATTTCTATTTATTTCCAAATGTAAAGAATAAATTACGTGGTCAACGATTTTCGACCCGTGAAGATGCCGTCGACGCGTTCAGACAGCACGTTTTGGAGATACCTCAGTCAGAGTGGAAAAAGTGCTTTATAAATTGGTTTCAACGTATGCGAAAGTGCATCGATTATCACGGAGAATACTTCGAAAAACAATAAAACCATATTTAGCCATGTACGTTTGTTTATTTTTTCTATTCCGGTTACATAAGTAGCAGCCCTCGTAGAAGTATGCTCCTAAAGACAACCACCGGTTAAAAAATGATTATTTTAGAAGGGTGAAAATATTGAAAATAGACTATAATATGAATGAAAAGAAATGTATTGGTGAACTAGGCTATTGATGAAACTGTGGCACCTGCCTGGAAAATACTATACTTGGGCTAAAATTTAATGGTTACACGCCAAACAATGGAATGGGTTTCTGGACTTTAAACCCCCACAAAGTACTCACTCGTTACTTATGCAATACATCTGCGCTTCGAGGGCTGTATATACAGAAGCTGAAGGAGAGTGAAATGCCCATTTTAAAACTCGTCTAAATTGTCAATTTTATCTTGATTGATCCTTTAACCAAATCCTTAGAGGACAGACCTTGTGAGCCATTCAGAACCACCGCCGTATGCGGCGTTCGTTGTTATGTGCCACCTCCTTGAGAGATGCAAATGGTTTGGACTGGATTTTCAGCAAATATAGCGCCAGATGAGCTTGTTGATTTAGAACTCAATGACATACATAATTAAAACACAATTCCGATCTTTCTTTATGAGAAAAAGGAGGTTGACGAGCAAGCGATTAACCTGGGGTGTTATTCTCTCAAAAACAACGGACGGGCTGACGAACGAGCAAAATCGCAGCGGCGAGTTTAGGTAGTCCCGTCAGAGCGAACAAAACACATTTTAGCGTGTGCATTTTCATTTAAGCAGCCTTATACGTTCGATCCATCGGCAGAATCCATGCTGCTAAATTGAAAATGCACGCGTGAAAATATGTTTTGTTCACACATTGGACATTCACTAGTCCGTCCATCCGATCGTCGTTGTTCAGAGAATCTCTACCCTGATCATAAGTGATAATCGCGACCTATAAACAGCACCATAAACACAGGTGCACTGCCGGTCTTTGAGTAGTATTTTTCCAATCCTGTCTGATTAAAAAATCTCACGTCAAAAAACACACCCAAGGAATATAAAGTGAAATACAACGTAAAAGTCTACTTAAAAAGCGCCATGTAGGGGATTCCGTAGAACATGTTTACTGCTTTCAGAATGGTCTTTAGCTTTGCGATTTACATCGACGACTTTATTGCCTACTATGTGACAGAAATGGAAATCGGCGCTTTGAGCAGTAATAGTCACGTTAAAAGAATATGTTGAGATTTATTCTGCTTTTTCTTTATGAATGGTATCGTTTTGAGAATACATTTTATGGGGGGTGCAATTGATCTTGGTTATGTTGAAATTTATGCTCACTTATTTGGAAGAGATATGCGTGATATTGTTGTTTTGGGTTTTAACTGAACATAGATGGTCCGTTGAAGGTTGAAGTGATGACTTGCGATTTTTTTTTTATTAATGTAGCATTAAGAGACCTTTTTTAAAAGATCAATTAAAGTACTCATAGTAGTGGTAAAAAAAACTCACAACAATATTTTGACAAATCGCTCTGCAACTCAATATAGTGCTTATTAAGCTTTTTTAAGTTTTATTACTGTGAATGTCAAGTTTATATTCGTGGAAGAAAAAGGTGTAGTTCCTACACTTTTATAATTTTGAATTATAGGTATATTATCATGCCAAGACATTTTCATTGCCACAGTTCTGTTAACAGTTTTATAATCATGGCTCAAGACAAAGTAAGATTCTGATCAAATAAACATTGATGATGTAATTATTTAAGAAGGTGATTAATCATGACGCTCCTACCTAATTGCATGCCATTATAAATTTCAGAAAACTTAAGAGATAACGTCGAAAACTTTTCGATGAATCGTTGAGTAAGTACTTACTCAAGATGGCCTTTATAGATGTCAAAGTCAGTGAAGATCAGCTCGACGATCTCATGAGGGGCTGCACTGAAGGTGTAGAGGAGACAGTCGATGTCTGGAGGATACGCGCGAGGATAGTCAGGGCTGCTGAAGGTTCCTCGCTCCTTGCCGTGGGTGGACGTGAAGCGGATGCAGGAACAGCCTGAGAAGAAAAGATAAGAGAGACTCAGACACTGACCTATGGAGCTGGGGAGCTAAAGTTTGTATTTAAACTCGTTATTACACATTATTAACAACCACACATACATTAATCATATTAAATATAATTATTATTTAACCCGGGCGAAGCCGGAACGGGCCGTTATTAATATTTACATAGTATAAAACAAAGTCGCTTTTCGAGTCTGTCTGTACATCCAGTAACTAGAGTAACCGCATCAAAATTCGTTGCATTGTTTACAAGGGTAAACAATGCAATGAATTTTAATCCGGTTTTGTAATAAGAACAAAAAAAAACCTACCGAATCTCCCAAATTACACCTGTTTGAAAGATGATTTAATTTGTATTTTTTTTTGGTTTGAACCAGAGCAAAGCGAGGGCGAAAAGAAAATCAGCGCAAAAAAGTTTCTTTTGGTCCCACATAATTACAATACAATACAATACAAAACACTTTATTGTACACCAAACAATAACATTACAGAGATACAGCATTATTAAAAACAACAAAGGTAAACAAACAACAGGCGGTCTTATCGCTGATTAGCGATCTCTTCCAGACAACCTTACTAGGGATAAGGTGTCAAATTAAAATATTTTACGAGGTAGGTGGTACAGACTTCACGCGAGCAATAACAAGAAACTATGTAAGTTATTAAACATGAGTATTAAAAATAATAATATAAAAATTGATAAATATAGGCTCACTATATTATATGTACTAATAAATAGATAAGAAAATAATTACATAAACAAATAAATACATACACACATACATACCGTCACGCCTTCATCCCAGAGTGGGGTAGGCAGAGCTACAGAATTACCAACAACTTTAAAAGCCAGTTGTTAATTCTGTAACCACATTTTGCACAAACAGGCTGAGATGTTTATCATGTGTATATTAGTGACAGGTTGCAAGCCCATCGCCTAAAAATACTACAAGCCTTTAATCCCTTAGTCGTCTCTTACGACTTCCACAGGAAGGTATGGAGTGGTACTATTCTATTCTGCCGGCAACGACACGGCCCAAACAAACAAATAAATACAATATATATATGACTTATATAAATAAACAGATAAATATATATAAATACATAAATGAATATAAATACATCCACAACAGGGAAAACAATAAAAACGACAGCTACACGACAGATAAATTAACTGAGACAATTATGACTGCGACAAAAAATGCTCATGAAGAAGTTTCTTAAAAATAGGCAAAGACTTAGCCCGACGCAGCTCCACAGGGAGGGAGTTCCACAGTCGGACAGCCTGAAAAAGTTTTAAAGTAAAAATACTAAATTACAGACACCATTAGGGTTCCAAAATATAAGACAATATAATATTACCCTATCGTGGTTGTAAAATGAATAAATTCCTTCAATGAGACGGCATTTAAGTTGGCCAAGCTCCAGTGCGGTTTGTGGGTAGTGGTTCCGTATATTATCGTTCCATGCAATTTATGTTTATTTTCATAGAAATTGGTGCGTTTTTGAACAAACATTTCCTTTTAGTCTGGTTCATTTATTTTGAACTAGCAATACTTTAAATTAAAAAAAAAATGTTTACCTCGATTTATTAAATGCAAACATTATGATATTAAAGTCTTTATTTTTTGTATTTGGTATTGCAAGGAGTAGTGAGATCTGATCCATAGTCATTTAGTTTCTAAAGATCACAAGAACGCATACGCAATTTAATAGTCCAAGCAAATTCAACCTACCATGGTAAGAAATAAACTCACTAATAAATACGCGATTCTACGAGACATACGCCCTTTTTTCTAAGAAGGGCACAATTCTGACACTTCATTCTTAATTCAAACATTTGGTCCTGAGTTGATTGTTGCAACACAAATAGCCATTTTTTACTGTATAATAAGAATCAAGTATAAATCATTGGTCCTTGTGTTGTTGTATTGTTCTGGTTTCGTCACTCTAAGTTTGATTGATGCCTTTATGCTAGTCATTTCACTGATTGCCTTATCCCCACATCGGAAGACATACATTTTCAGGAGTGAATCAATTTAGAGGATTTTCATCAACTCGTCTATTTTCTTTACATACGTATGACTAACACTGCTTATCGTTTCTTCAAATTTCTACATAGCACAACTCATGCCTAAAAGTTGGCCCTAAAAGCAAAATAAAAAATAAAAAATTAAAAATATTTATTTAGTAAATACGCCACAAGAGGGCTCTTTTACACGTCGGTAATATAGAGTGAGTCTACCAGCGATTCGGACAAGACCATCATTGCGGAGAAGAAGCGCCGCAAGAAACTCCAGCAGAAGGTCATTTTTTCAATCATAAAAACATTATAGTACTTAAAACTAAATTACATTAAGTAAAGTAACTTACATTAGGTAGTAAAGTAATTAATAATACATTCTTAAACTACCAAAAAAAAAATCATTACAAATGTAAGTTCAATAAGCCTTAATCTTAAAAAAATAACTATAAGATAAAACAACCGCTCCAAAAACGAAAATCTGCCATTATGGGTCTAGTCTATATTCTACGCAACATCTTGTCTTCCATTAGAAGAAGTGTATAACTCAATTAATCAGGGGAATCTAATAAGCCGCCACATTTCGGTCGTCCCAAAACAAAACCTAGCAAGAGCGAAATTTTAACTTTTTTTTTTTACACCATTGTTTTTTTAATTTTGCGCTATTTTTAAAAACACCAGGCCGGGTAGTTCTATCGCGCATAGAGTGAAAGCTATACCTTAAACCTAGTACAAGCATCGCCACTTGCTACTCGTCAATACCAAAACTGTACACTAGGTGTTTGATTTTCAAAGTGGCACTTACTAGGTTTTTGAATTAAGATTTATGGGATAGAATTACTATGAGAAAGACGTTCCAACCAAATTCCTTGTACCAGACTTTGCTAGGTTTTTGATTTTGATTTTTTAACAATTTCCAGCGAAAAATCTCCTAAGTACAATACAATACAATACTATACAAAACACTTTATTGTACACCAAACAAAAACATTACAGAGAAACAGGACAATTAAAAACAACACAGGTAAACAACAGGAGGTCTTATCGCTGATTAGCGATCTCTTCCAGACAACCTTACTAGGGATAAGGTGTCAAAATAAAATATTTTACGAGGTTTTAGGGAGGTAGGTAGGTGGTGGAAGTAGTAAGTGTCATAAAAATGTGTATTTACAGTTTTTTTTTAAGGTTGTAAACTAATCTATTAGAGCTATAAAAAGAAATGATTAGACACAAACAATTCATTAAAGACCATAGTTTTTTCAAGGCAAATAAAAAAGTTGTTTTTTACTTCCTGTCAAATTTTATCAATGGCTCTTACTAGGTTTTGTTTAGGACAGTTGAGTTCCCCTTCCTAATATCCGTGTTTGGTAATTCGTCGGTGATTCTGCAATACCGCGTAACTTACAAATTAAAATTGTTGCAAAATACATCTTAGCAAGTAAGTCAGTAGGGTCAGTAGGGTTGACCTTATCAATGACGATCTTGCCACGATCCAGAAATGGGCGACTAATTTTGGACTAAAGGTCAATGCAAAGAAATCGCAGGCCATTGTTGTTGGAAGTCCCCACTACATCTCGAAGCTGTCTGACGTTGCGATACCCAATTTGATGTTTGACGGTACCATAATTCCCTTTTCCTCTACAGTTAAAAACTTGGGTGTCACAATAGATCAGACACTTTCCTGGTCAACTCAGGTTACCGATGTCAGTCGTAAACTCTTCGCTTCACTCCATTCTCTCAGGCGTCTGCAGAATTTTCTTCCTCAACAAACCAAGATAACTTTAGCCCAATCACTTCTTCTTCCTCTTTTAGATTACGCTGACGTTGCTTATATGGACCTCTCAGAACAGCTTCTTGATAAACTTGAGCGACTCCAAAACGTGTGCATTCGATACATTTTTGGCCTACGTAAATACGACCATGTCTCTCACTTCCGTGCACAGCTAAACTGGTTACCTATTCGTTTTCGCCGAAACGTTCACATCCTGTCGCTGCTTTTTAATACAATTTTTAATCCTCGTGCTCCCTTTTACCTTTCTGAGCGATTTAAGTTCATGGCCACCGGCTCCCAAAACCGGTTGCGCTCAAAGGCCAATCTAACCCTCGCATTCCCATCCCACCAATCCAAATCCTATTCTAAATCCTTCTCGGTACATTCGGTCAGATTATGGAATCGGCTACCGACTGGCATTAGGCAATCACAAACGGTAGACTCCCTAAAAGGCAAATTAAAGAAGTTCTGGCTTGACTCTATCTCCTAAATATCAATTATCCTCTAAATACGTAAAATGTAGTTTATGTATGTATATTTAACTATAAATATGTATATTTCTATATCTATTTATGTAGGTATTTGAATGTAGTTTTATTTTAAATTTAATTATATAAGTTTTATTGGTCTTCTTTGAGCCGTGTGGTTGCCGGCAGAATAGAATAGTACCACTCCATACCTTCCTGTGGAAGTCGTAAGAGACGACTAAGGGATTAAAGGCTTGTAGTATTTTTAGGCGATGGGCTTGCAACCTGTCACTAATATACACATGATATACATCTTAGCCTGTTTGTGCAAAATGTGGTTACAGAATTAACAACTGGCTGTTAAAGTTGTTGGTAATTCTGTAGCTCTGCCTACCCCACTCTGGGATGAAGGCGTGACGGTATGTATGTATGTATGGTCTTCTTCTTGTACACTTGTTTACTCGTTGCACAACCGTTCACTCATCTCAATCTCTCAAGGGTTAGCTGGAAGAGATCCCTTAAAGGGATAAGTTCGCCTTTGTACATATTTTTATATTAATTGTATTGTTATGGTTTTTATTTTGTACAATAAAGTGTTTACATACATACATACATACATACATTTTGCAACTTATTGACTTTTTCAGTTACACGGTATTGCAGGATCACCGATCATTTGTTAAAACTGGGTGCAAGGAGGATTCAATTCATTCCTGGTTCTAGTATACCTTTTGAATTATTTATCGTATTCTATCTCTTCGGTTATACCCGTTCAGTATTTGTCTTTCTTCGGTTTAGTTCGGTTGCAATAAATGAATTCGGTATCAGGTTTTCCTGTTGACTGATGGTCCCTGCATGCGTTTGGTATCGGTTTTACAAATGATAATAAAGTTGTATGATTAGAATGAATTGACTTATACGATTATAGTTTTAAAAATCGCTTGAAGATTCGGTCCCAAATGATCGTAAATGAAGTTGAAGTTTTATTATTGTGTTACTGAAAACTAGTTTTGTATGGGCTCGACTGTAATAAAATATTAGTATGAGATTAGAGGTTTTTAATATAAAATTACTAACATGAAGGCTTCAGGATTGCCAACCCTGGTTTTATGATTGAAGTCTTGAGACATGTCAATGGGTCATAGATCCCACATAGCACCGTGTGACCTGTGCTTGCTTACCTTCTCAATGGCTGAAAAAAGTAATCTTCATCATCATCATCATCGTCATCGTCATCGTCATCGTCATCGTCATCGTCATGGTCATCGTCATCGTCATCGTCATCGTCATCGTCATGGTCATCGTCATCGTCATCGTCATCGTCATGTCATCGTCATCGTCATCGTCATCGTCATCGTCATCGTCATCGTCATCGTCATCGTCATCGTCATCGTCATCGTCATCGTCACCGTCTTCGTCGTCGTCGTCGTCGTTGGTCTTCCCCAAGGTTTTCCACTACGATCGGTCCGGTCAAAGTGCTATACCAATATCATCATCAAGGGGCGGAATTTTCATAGCAAAAATCAAACGTCAAAGAGGGATTAACCATTGTGTTTTATCGACTATTCCAGTTATCGATTTTACTACATAGGATTCCGGACTATGACAACATTCGCGACTATGCCGATTTTATACCAAAAAATATGCTCCTGTTTATAAATTAAATGGATCTACGTTGGAAACAGGGCCATTTTAAATGATGATAATGTAGAGAAAATAATGTCGATTTTTTTATTACTACAGACAAGATGAAGAAAATATAGTACAGATGTAGATCTCAAAGCTGTTATTATGATTATGAATGAAGGTTAGTCTACTGTCAGTTATACTATGCAACATTTCCGTTTTAGTTTTATTATTTTAATTGTAATAATATAAAACTAGTTACTGTCACTTTATTATTTTGTTAACCTTTATACACAAATTCATTTTGTTTGGTACTCTATAGTGTACTCTGTAGTGCAGAGCAAAGGCCTCCCCGTCACAGGTCTAATTGCATTACCTAAAACATGTCGTGCATGACAATCAATCATCGATAGTAGATAAAACACAATAGTCAATCCCTCTTGATGTTTGATGCCATGAAAATTCCGCCCCTTGATTATCATCATTATCATGCAAACGAAAACACGTATATTGCTAAACAAAGGGATTTCTAAGTATCTGCACAGTGATATATCATGGCCTAATTGCATCCAGCTGTTCACTTATAAAATTCATAGTTGATTAGATACTCAATAAACTAAAGAGGAGTCAAAGAGATCCCTTATTTATTCATTTTTGCTTAAAACATATCCTTTCCGCCAAAAGAGCATTATTTTTCATCATTCTTCTCAATCCCATAAACATAACAACTGCTCACATAAAAAACCCATAAGGCACTCATGAAAACCTAGAGGTGAAAAACTTTTTTACGCGCGGTTAATAAATAAGTACTAATAAACTGAAAGTATAGAAACGAGGAAATCCTTTGACATATGCGGTGTTTGTCTGTAGTGGTTTTATCAACACAACAACGATTGTGAATAATAGACTCACACATACACAATTCACGGTGGTTGTAATGTGTAAGATGGAAATTGTAGAGGTGAGACGTGTAAGGCAAATCGCGTACTGAGTCTTCCAAGTACGCGTTAACAAAAATACTAGATCTAAATACCAGTTCCACGAAGTTCAGTGTTTATGTAGTCAACTGCTGTCTCTTCGATCGTGCGTTACGTTGGCGCCACTGAAAATCAGTGTAGCGTCAATTTCGACGCCACAGAATCACCCATGGCAACATTATGCTACAATTGGCTTTGTTCATATTTTTACAATTACTACAATTCGAAAACCATTTTTGAGGAATAGGGTTTTAAAGCCGTTCTACATTATTAAGTTCTTGAAATATTTTCGCCTTGAAGCCCTCCTAGATGTGTCTTACGGGTTAGGCGAAAATAGCTCGAAATCGTATATTTTAATACACTATTACAATAACTTTTTTTCATTCGATACCATTTAATTGATGTAATTTATTAGAAAATGCTAACCCAAATATAAAATAATCATGTCATCCATAAAATGTGTGCTAAATAAATAAAGATATTAAAAGAAAACTATTGGATCAAATACAAAATTAATGAATTAGGTGTCTTAAAATTGCCTCTCTAGAAACCGTGAGTAATTTTTTTGGTCAATTTATATTTCTTATGTAGGAAATGAATATTATACACCCTTACATTTTGTAATTATGTATTCTTCTTCACCGCAATCTTTCCGCGTGTCGACATGTCTAAATAAATACTCGATACTCGTTGGCAATAAAAATACCGCGTATTTGGACGTCTAAACAAAAACCTATTTCAGTAAATACGTCTCACCTTTAGGAAATTAAATTGCGATTGTCGTCTATGTGGATACTTACACACACGTGCGCAATGGCATAGTAAGTAGAAGTTGTTTGGGTACACTCACCAGGATTTATGGCTAGTCCCTCATCCACCGTGTGGAGGGATAGATGGAGGAGCAACACAAGTGCCGTTGACATCTGAAAAGGAAAACTTTATTTTATTTTTGATTAAACTTCAAACACAGTTTTTTTTTAATAGTGGCTTTTACTCCTGTTAAGGTGTATTTCACCAAATGTCAAGTTATTTATAGAGCAGTAAGTCCGTGGATATCACACGCGAAGACAATTGTTCGGTAAAAGAGTATTTTTTCTTGTGGACTAAACAGAAGCACATGGGGTCAGCTCCACGCGCTTCTGTCATGTCCTCCAACACAGATTGATAGTTTACAATGCAGATTCTGGAAAAAAAGATGACTATCTATTTAATAGTTTAACCTCGTTTAGACACTCCTGTAATTTAAAATTAGAATAGTGACGGTGGATTTTGCACATATAGAAAAAAATGCCTATATTTTTTTTACAATTTTTAGTTCACATTCATAACACAGACAAAAGTAAGAATTTCATTATCATCATTTCATTAGATTTGTCTTGATGGCCAGGCCCAAGTGTCACTGGGGACATAAAATTATAAAAATAACAAACGAACATTTTCAATCAAGATTTTATCTTAAAATATTTTTAACATATTTCGACGACGGTATGAAAAAATGCAGTCGGTTTTTTAGTTTGCTTTTTTTTTGACGGGGGTTAGAAACTCAGTTATAGTATAACGCCTGTAGAGATACCAGGAGGATCCTGCGCTTCTGGTCGGAGTTAGGCTGGCTAGACTACTAGCCGGTACGCCTACGCACAATCAATGGCCCGACATACACGGCCTAAGTGCGGAAAAAGGAGTCCATAACCATAACCACTATAGTATAACCTTCGATAAAGCCACTTTCAGTTTATAAACCTAGAAAAATAAACCGTAATCTCATTACAACACAATTCAAATCAAATTTTGATCATATACATGTATTGCACACAGCCTTACGAGGGTATCGAAAATATTAGGTATATTAGCAATAAAGGTATACGATGCGCTCGCAATTTCAGAAGAGAGAGAGAATACCCATCTTTTACTGTCAAATAAAACCAAAATCGTAACGTGTCAGCTTTTTATTACAAACACGTTCAGCTTCTATTAGATCAAGTCTATTGAATTTGACCCACTGACGGTAAAGTTCGTAATAAAATTACGGGGTCATCTCTGGAGGATCAACTAGTTTATAAGCCTGTAAAAATGTCTGATATAGTTTATTACAAACGACATGTCACAAGGATTTTTTTTTACAATAAGCGATCAAGTTCGTGTCGGACCCGAGAGTTTTGAACTACCGCACAATAGGTATTATTTCGAATCGAATTAGCGCGAGCCATGTTCATATTGTTAACACTTTTACGATACAAAAAGTCCCCGTGTGGTAGCCGGATTAGAATTCCCCGTGTGGTAGCCGGATTAGTATAGTGCCACTCCGTATCTTTCCGTGGATGTCGTAAAAGCCGACTAAGTTAATAAAGGCGTGTAGTACTGTTACGCGATGGGCTTGCAACCTGTCACTAATACACTGGTAAACATCTTCGCCTAAGTGTGCAAAATGTGGTTGCAGAATTTATCAAAAAGTTTTCATAATTGTTGGAAATTCAGTAGGTCTGCCTACCCCACTCTGGGAATACAGGCGTGAATTTATGTAAGTATGTATGTATGTAAAAAAATGTTGATAAAATACATTTCTTGTATTCTAAAACACAAGTCAACCCGCTATCTATTACGGTTCAAAAGTTACAGCTCTGCAAAGATAGGACGGGCTGACGGACGGATAGACGGACGGACGGACGGACAGCGTTGGCACATTATTTTCGAGTCCCGTTGGGCTACCCTTAGGGCACAAAACATTGTCAACTAAGTGAATCATGACAAGTAATACATATCGCAGGACAATCAAACACAAATTGATTAGTCCCAAATAGCTTTAGTACCAATTTCACCAAACGATGTTAACCACTTAACAGATGATTAGAGCGTTAACAGCTGTCAAAATATATGAACTAACAGTCGATTAACATTTATTGTTTGGTGAAATTGGTACTTATGCTTGTACTAGGGGGTACTAGACAAACAATATAAATACATACGAGTATAAGTATTCTGTATACAGAAATGAAACGACACAAGTCTAGTTGATAGTACGAAAGTAATGGTCCTGGGTTCAAATACCTGTCAGGGCAAATATTTGATGGTACAAGGTATTGTTTCGTAGGTGTTGCGTGATTTCTTTTAATTTAAGTGTGTATTTCTCTCTATAAGCCTAGAGCTTATTTTAGGACTAGTTAAAGTTATGTGACTTTGTCCCCTGATATTGATAAAAACATATAAAAGTCCAAGACTCCAGAACAACATACTCGCTCGCACAAATAATTGCCCTTACTGGAAATTGAACCCGGTTCCATTAGCTATGTAGACACTCCGTAAATCCAACTTAACAATTAGGTCAACGTTTTTACATTCCTTTTCCATAAATATCAGTTTTTTGTATGTACAGTCACGAGATTAAATGTGGTAACCACCTTAGGTCCAAAGTCAATCTGACATTTTACAACAAAAAGGTTGAGTTACCTAAAAGTTACAAATAACTTGACATCTCTCATGACATTGACGACTTCAAGCATATTTTTCTTGAAATGGGTTCCAAATTAACGCTCGTGACCGTACAATAAAGAGTTTACATACACACAAATTACGTTACATTTAACGTTTGAACACGAAAATTATCCATTAATTGATACAATTTTCTTCAATTCTGTCAGACTACATAAAGTTCACCGAAATACGAATTGGAGAACACCTAAGCGGTTGCTTGTACTAATTGCTTTGATACCAATTAAAATGATTCCCTTGAATCCGACTTAACATTACACGGTATGAATTTCTACCCCAGTTCTTAGGTAAGAGCAGAGTCATTTATATTAAGCGTTAATGATGCCATGGAAGACATCGCATTAACGTTAAATTTTTCTCTATTCATAGCTATTTTAAACCGACTTCAATAGAGAATTTTTTTAATGGCATAGAGAAGACAAACGAGCACACAGGCCACCTGATGGTAAGCGGAAACTGTGACCCATAGACATTCGCATTCGCAAGACTGCAATGCAATCCTAAGAATGCAAACGCGTTGCCAACCCTGAGGACTAAGATGGAATGCCTCTATGTTAGTCATTTCACCGGCTGTCTTATCCCCAAACCGGAACACAACAATGCAAACACTGCTGTTTGGCGGTAGGTTAATGGATAGGATGGTGGTAGCGATCCGGACGGACCCTGCACAAGACGACGCCGATGACGTCCTATAAACAGGGATTGAAAACCGGTTTATTTTCCGTAGCGGTTAAAGCCACACTATGAGAGCCTAACCCATAATAAAGGTTACGCTCACAGGGAGCGAAATGCATTTACCGGTTAGAGAGCGCTCCTTCCGTGTGAGCCGAGACAAGGGTGAATGACGGAAGCGCTCTCTAACCGGTTATAACCGGTAAATGCATTTCGCTCCCTGTGAGCGTAACCGTAACCGTAATCCGTTGGAACGTAACCCAAATAATTAACCGGTTTAACCTAAATAAATACCGGTTTATTTGTATCCGGTTACAATCCCTTATATTTATAAGATTTATAAGTTATAAATCGATGAACGCCGGCTGCACTCACGAAAAAGCGTGACTCTTTGTCACGTTCCGCCTGAGCCGAGCGTGCAAGCGAGAGCGCGGAACAAGCGATAGAGAGGCACGATTGGCCTAAGCGTTCAGGGTAATGATTCTGTAAACAACGCCGGTCGTGCGGACTGTCGAGTGATATCCAAGCGGCGAGATTAAGTAGTCCCGTCAGTGCGAACAAAACATATTGTAGCGCGAGCATTTTCAATTTAGCAGCACGATGGGTCGAACGTATAAGGCTGCTTAGTTGAAAATGCACGCGCTACAATGTGTTTTGTTGGCACTGACGGGACTACTTAATCTCGCCGCTTGGATATCACTCGACAGTCCGCACGACCGGCGTTGTTTACAGAATCACTACCCAGCTTGTGTGTTTTCTTATGACGTTATCACGAAAAATTATCGTCCGTAAATCGACTTAACAAACAGCCATTTTTTTTTTAATGTATTAACTGATTTTGCAGTCAATTACAAACTGATTTCAAAAATATTTTTTTCGTTTGTCAGAGTATTTTTCCGAAGTGGTATCATTGTCACCAAAACGGTATTTGATTAGGGACTCCATGAGGAATTGAGAGAACTCCTCAAAAATTATTCCTATAGGTATACATATAGCGATTTCAGTATTTTCAGGAACAAATCTAGCATTCACAGGCAGAAAGTATCATTTGGTGTAGTAGAACTGATGATGAAGACCATATACGGCCACCGATACTCGACACGAAGCCTCGACGGTACTTATTTCAAGGGTGGCGATAAGATACCTTGATTAATATAGTTGTTTAAATATGACTATGACTTTCCCGCGGCGTTGCTTGCGGCGAGCTTGAAATGTCTTAAAGTTTCATATCAACTAAGAAGTGGGACTACGTAAGCCTATTATGATCACTAAAAAGGATATAATAAAATAATTTACACTGTACAAATTTCGATTGATGAGATGCCTGACAGACAGACAGACGAACATACGGAGGTTTAGTAAGAGGGTTCCGTATGCATCCTTCTTAGTACGGGACCAGAACGACCAGTGAACCAGAAAGTTTTCTCGGAATTACCACACAAAGTACGTGAAGTTAGAAAAGCTTTTTTTTTTTTTTTTTTTTTTTTATGGCATAGAGTAGACAAACGAGCACACAGGCCACCTGATGGTAAGCGGAAACTGCGACCCATAGACATTCGCATTCACAAAAATGCAGTGCAATCCTAAGACTGCAAATGCGTTGCCAACCCTGAGGACTAAGATGGAATGCCTCTATGCTAGTCATTTCACCGGCTGTCTTATCCCCAAACCGGAACACAACAATGCGAACACTGCTGTTTGGCGGTAGGTTAATGGATAAGACGGTGGTAGCGATCCGGACGGACCCTGCACAAGGTCCTACCACCCGCAAAAGCTAGTACTAAAAGCTAAGAAACTGCACGGTTTACTGGGTAGATAAATAAAAGAGAGCCATTTAGTAAAAAAACGTGGAATTTAACATTTTTGCTTTGTTTCCTTGAAGATAAAATTACGCGTAGTTAATGTATAGAATACTATGTAGGAGAACGTTTTGTAGAAGAACGTCATTTGAAGACTTTGCCAGTGGATTGGTTCGTGAAAAATAAATATTGCGTTGAAAACTTGAATGTAATTCGCCATCTTACACCAAAATAGAAACGCTAGTTAGCGTAGTTCATAGAGTGTAGTTTCACTCTATGAACTACGCTAACTATCGTTTCTATTCGTTTTGTTTTTGAACCAATCGCGTCACTGGTAGATCACGTGACTTCGTATCACGACATCTACCAGTGACGAGATTGGTTCAAAAACTAAACGAATAGAAACGCTAGTTAACGTAGTGCATCTTGGCAAGTGCCTCAGGAGGTGAGGTCAATGAATCTCCCACTAATTGACCTAGTTCCGTATTAATAAACTAATCTCAACTCTACTGGTTTTGAGATGTGTCAAAAATGACAGTGTTCTATGGTTTGACGTTTACTTTGACGTATCTTGTGACGGGCCTCTCAACCAAGATGAGTTTATTAATACAGCCCCTAGTCCTAATCTACACTCTAGGTTTATACTATACTACTATGGGCCCTAGACAAGACAACGATAAACATACTTATAGAGGGCGACTCGAAATTGGTAATACGAATCATTTGACTGTGGGTCACTTAATGACGAATAGTGTATTACATTACCTCTTTTGTTTAAATAAACTTTCTTTAATTATCGTTAGTTTTCTAATTAAACTAACAATTAAAGTTCTAAAGTCTGGTGACCCTACATTTAACAACTATAATTATCAACCTAATTTAAACATAATGGTAGAGTAACCGCATTATAAAGTAAAAAATAAGGGAAAAATTAAAAAAAAGGGAATAAACTATTTTAATTAAATTAGGAGCATGTGACTTGCGAACGAGGTTTAGTTAGGGAAGATCATTGTTTTTTATCAATTTGAAGTCACCTGATACAGAAAAAAACATAGAAAACGTGCAGGACTCAAGAACATAAAAGGTACCCTTGCTTACCGAAAACAGGACACAGGTACCGCTAGCTTCGTAAGCAGGGTCCAACTTAGGCTAAACGCGTTTGTAGGACCCGTATTTATCTCAATTCTTTAACAAATTTGAATCATAAAATTCACGAAATGTAATCCCGTAGTTGTTTCCTTGTTTGTTTACCAAAAGGCTTGTTGACAAGTTGGTCTACAGGGTGAGGGCCACCCGGGGAATTAATAACGAGGGGTTCGGGATTCCGACTATGAAATAGACTCTTAAATGTGAAGGCGTTCTTCCGTAATACTAATTAATCAAATTTATACTGTTTGTTTTTCTGTGAAAATATTTCTTTACTAGTGTTCGTAGCGAATTCATGTAGGGAATTATTACTGGCAAAAAATGTAAACCTGTCAATGACGGTAAAATATGTACTATTTTACTGGTTTTGACGGTAGGTTAGGTACCAGAGGTGTTTTCTACTCGGTAAAATCACATTGCTTTTGATATGTTATCGTTTTATTTTCAACTCGACCGCCATTACTGTCAAGTGAATGAATGAATGAATGAATGATATTTATTTTCCAAAGTGAGTCACAGTATACATTGCAGGTTATGTCAAAAGTACAAGAAATTACATTGGAATCGTCAACTATATATATAAATTTTAATATAATCAAAATAGAAATAAGAAGTCAAGATAACAATAACAATACAGAACTAAGACGTTATCACCGTTAAGGATCGTCTCAAAATAAGTTAAAACATTACAAATAACAAAAAACAACAATACATAACAAATTATAAATCAAGGTCCATAAACTCTTTAACTCAGTATAATGGATTTTCCAATAAAAGATTTTTCAGCCGGTGTCCAAATGCTTCGTCAGATGGTTGGTTTTGGTTTTTGGTGGTTGGAATAGGGGTAATCCTATCGGTTACAAAACGATACCGTGTCAGAAGGAATGTGGTTTTACGAAGTACAATAGAGCTTTATGCTGTCCACCAAAAACGGTTGTAATACCAATTTTAATAAGAACACCGCCTTAATGGTTTTCCAAAATATTTTGCTATAGGTAAGGAGGTGAGGGGAATAGTCAATTTCGCATAGTGCCTTTAATAACTTTTAAATTATGTATAGATAGTTAAAGTGGGTAGTCTTACAATAAAGAAATATGTTAATAGATAGTCCCGTTCTAACCTAGAAATCAATATATAAAAAAGAAAAAGCATTCGGTAGTTTTGGTACCTACGTTAATATGTGTTCAAATTTGTATAAACGTGACATTATACTGGATTCTCGTGAGGATCAATTGAATAAAGTAAACAAGTGTGTAATTACATTTTAAAGCAGTATTTAATAAGAGAAAGATACGCAAAAAAAGTTACAGACAAACGTAAGATTAAAATACTTGAGGATTTTGCCGGAGTTATTTGAAATATAATGAAATGTGTGCTTAATATTAGAGGTACATCAATCGAAAATACTTTTGTAAAAACTCGCGTGGTGTTTTATTTCCCTTGAAAACAGTTTCATTAATTTGAAATTAAAAATACAAACTATTTTATAGTTAAAAGTTAGTCGAGTGTTGATACTACTGTGGTCTCAAATTTTAATATGACCCCGGTATGATACGCCGATTTAAGCCGAAATATATCTGTCTAACTCATTATCAATCTGCGTTGAAATTCATGCGGTAGATATACTTTTCAAGTGCTTGTGGTGTAAGTTTCAGTCCTTTTTATGAACCATGATTTATCAGTTGTTGTACAAATCGATATGAAAATAACTCTAGGTTTGTACTATTATTAAGATCTAGACCGACTCAGAAACAAATGCTCGAGCATACTCAGAAGCAAATGCATGGGCGAGAGTAAGACACATTTACACCCTAGAGCGAGCAATATATCCTTGTATCTCACTATTACGCATTACTCTGTCCCTACGACCGGCCTATGATGAGCCATCGTGGAGAGCATCCATTTAATTAATTGCTTTTACCAGAGATCGAACCCAGGACCGCTAGCTTTTAAGGCAAGACTAACCAAGTCGTCAAATCATCGTCATATTTTTTCTGTACTTTGTCAAAGCATGAGAAAAGTCAAGACGGAATAATATTAAAAATACCAATTACTCCCACTTCAATTCATTTGTCATCCAATTTGTATTCGCAAGGGCTTTATCAACACAATGGACGTCTTTGAAATGAAGTCGGTCCATTGTCAAAGAGGACAAAACGTCTGCGTTCAAGATATTACAATCATTTTGATAATTATTGATTTCGTATAAACACATGCCACTCGATGTAACAACAATTTTTTTTTAATGGTTATAGATAATTATTTCCAAATTCAAAATAATTATGTACTTATTCAGTAAATGACCACATACTGTTTTATTAAAAAATAGAAATAAATATTTTGTAAAACGTTGGTAATAAAAAATAATTTGTCAAATGTGTTTTCGTAAAATATTAGTGAACCGGATATCCTATTGACTTCCGACTCCATCATTAGATCAGCTTTGAGGCAGCACTCATTGAATAATACGAGCATAAAAACAGTTAATAGCCACGAATTTCTTTCGGCCACATTGCCGTTAAGTCAATTCTCGTCCTGTGGTTTGTGGACTCTATGACGGAATAGAGATCCATACAAAACAACATTACCCTGACACATTTATGTACCGTTTGAAATCATAACGAAAGAACGGGAAGCTAAAACCTTTACGTGGCTAATTTGGTTCCCCTAATCGTCATTTGTCCTAATGCATTGTTTGTCCGAATTTTCGTTTATCCTAAAGCCATTCCCGCTTAAATTTTAAAACTTTTTAGTGTTGCTATAATACAACCCAAAGCTGATCGTCCTCAGCATGATAGGGAGCAGAGTAGACTGCCCTTACATGCGTCATTGTTGTTGGCTACATGCCCCTTACAATTAGTGTAATTTGTAATTTGTTACTAACAATTTGGATTAAGGAACTACTAACAATATATGAGTGTAAATTTAATCGAAAAAAAATGATTCTATTCTATTCTAACCTAACAGAATCGCAGATAAAATTGTAAAACTTAAAAAGTTGCCTGACTAATCTGAAAACCAGATTAGGGCAAATGAAAATTCGGACAAACGATGTGTTAGGCTAATTAACTAAAAACTGATTTTAATTTGAATTTGGATAACACCAAAATTTCATCTTTATACAACTACATAAATTCTTATCACCGCTTTTAACTTGCTAATTATAGAACCAAAGCGCCGGAAAGGTTCCATTCAACATTGGTTATTCACGTATTGCAGGTTCTTATACACTAAGTAATAAGGTTTGTTTTGCTTGTGACTTAACGCCGCAGCCGACGTTATTAGACCTTTACATTAGTACGGAGGAAGTTAGTAGGCTTCCGGTGGGCATTAGTGTCTTATCTAGAAGATAACTGGGGTCCTAGCGAAAAAGGGTTCAAGTCGACTTAACTCGTATTAAAAAAGGGTATATACATGAACAGAGTATAACAGACTTAATCCCTTTTTCACTTGATCTTCAGAAGACTTATACCCTTTTTCGATAGAACTGCAGGTCATTAGTTTTTAAAAGGGTAAAAACTTTAAACGACTAGCGAAGATAATGACGCTGGGGGTTGTTCATTAAGCTAATAACTATTAAATATATGAAAAACCGTGACAAAATGGCGTCTTCCGCTTTCAGAGCTGACATAATATATCTTAAGCAGGCTAAGCAATTTTCATGAAAGCTAGATAATAACCATCTTGATTTAACAAGCTTTACGTATCGGTGTATAAGTCGGCCTACCGTTTAGGGCCTAAGATACCCGGGTCCCCCTTCACTGGGGCCCACCACCCACTGCCCTCTGAAGCTGTAATGGTGCATAGAAACAACAGCAAATGCCCTTAAATAGTAGTTTATGCAATAGTTGTTTCTTGTTTCAAAGTCAAAAAACACTCGTGGCGCTCACACGCCACTCATATTTCTGCCGTCCATTATCTAAAAGGCGGCTAAATACAAGAGGGTCATTTTGAGTTATGGGCAAAAAACATGGGAAACCATGTCTCTGAAAACTGGTGAGCGATATCCCTGTACTTTTTTTTGTATACTAATATTCGAGACTTGCTCTATTTTATACATATAAATTTGATATGGTTTTACTTGTTTTTATAGCTGAAATCTTCGATTTTCCTTTGTAGCTATGATACCGTAGCATTTTATGAAATACGTTACAAAGCTTAATGGCGGTTAAAGTATGTTTAGCCGCCTTCTAGTTCAGTAATTTAGGTAATCCACCATAGATTGTACAAATACAAAAAAGTTATATGAAAAACATAACTAAAAGGCGGTTACATGATATAGCCGCTTTTTAGCTATGTATGCCTAGTTAATCCTGTGCAAACAGACATGACTATAAGACGGCCATACGACTTTAACTGCCTTCTAGTTTAAAATGAGTGCATATGGTTGAATCTAATATACGTTTTGTATCATCAATGCTAGAGAAAAAGGCAGTTAATTGAAGAACAAATAAAAATAACTGCTTTTTTGTTATGGATTGCAATCGAAGTATGTTACTACATCCAATGACTTCGGGAAGTTGCTAAAAACACAGCAAAATTAAACTTGATAAAAACACCATTTACTATGTTGAAATCAAATTCATTCATACAAAATATAAAAATCTTTATAATAAAGGAACAAATTGCAAAGGTACACTGATAAAATCACAGTTTAAACGCATAACTTTCTATTGCTTGGCTATTAAATAATACCTTTCTTTAAACTTATAAAAACAAAAAAAGATCAATTGCTCATTCTTAAAATAGAAGGCTATCATCAGTAAAAACACTTGGAACTTTAACAAGTAGAATATCAAACCTAATCTCAAAATAAAACCGAAACCTTCTGCGGTTAACAGACATCCAATAACTAATAAATAAAAAGAGGGGTGTTCGTTTATAACGTGTATCTCTATGTCTATGTATTTGAGTGTTTGTTTGTGGCATCGTAGCTCCCAAACAGATAAACCGATTTGGATGCGGTTCTTTTTTTGAAAGCTGTTTTTTCAAGCTAGGTTTTATGAAAACCGCCAAAAAACCTGCTTTCAAATAAAAATAACCGTATCCGAATCGGTTCACCCCTTTACGAGCTACAGTGCCAAAGACAGAGACACACACACTCACCGACTTACACGTCACACTTATAACACCCCTCTTTTTTGCATCAGGGCTTAAAAAAAAGTCTTTGTGACACGCTTTATTTTTACCAACTGTACTTGTATCACGTATAACAGACTCGTTATTAAAATTAAAAGAGTAAAACGAGTCTAACTTTGATGAACCTACCATTAGGCATTGAAGAGTTCCTACGTATAACCACCTCCAGTATTCCTCATAATACCAACTCAATGATACCATAATATTGTTTTGTCATCGGAATAACCTGTATGCAACATGTCAAGTCAATCTGCCAATTCGAAGTAAGTAGGTTAAAACCGACTTCGCAGACAAAATTGAAATGCCGAATACAGCTGCGCGGAGGGCAACCTTCAATTGCTGCAGCAACCTCTTTCTCCTTCAGTGTTTGGAAAATGCTGCATTGATGCTCTTTGAGATGAGCATTGGTTTTTTGAGAAGGTAGATCGTGCTGCCACTTATAAGAACAATGAAGAGGACTTGCAGCACTACATTATCGCATAGTCATACACCTCCCCTGTTTCGAGGAACAAACGAAATTTGGGAGTCTTATCGTAAAATAGAAAACTGTTTGTTTTTGTTTAGTTTTTCAATACCGTTGCCAGGTTTTTTGCATAGCAGCATCGCCATTTCGTGTACTCCCATTAACGACGCGTCTAAATATAATTTAGGTCCTTACCTATGAAATCGGCGTTTTTTTTCGTACGGAATTTAGTCATTTAAATTTTAACTTTCAAGATCTTTTTTAATTTCATTAATACACTATGTTACAAAGGTTATACATACAAATAATATGGTTAAATTTCTAACTTAATGTTTAACATTTAAGTTTGAACTCAACTCTTTTCATGTGCTGCGAGTTCAAGTGGTTCAATTACGCAGAGTTTTATGAAGCCAAATATTTTTAAGTAATTAAGATATGTATAATCTAACTTAGAAGTGTCCAATATTCCTGACAGAATTTTGTTTGGTTTGTATTTAACGTTACAAAATAATCCGCAAAATTAAATGTATGAAAACCACAGTTTTCATAAAATTCTCCATATAAAACGCCAATTTCATAGGTAAGGACCTAATAATATCTCATCCGGTAGTCTGATCGAATACAGCTGCGAAAAGGATGACCTTCAATCGCTGCAGCAACTTCGTTCTCCAGTGTTTGGAAAATGCAACAGTGGTTTTCCCGACACAGAAATTGATGCTCTTTCTGATGAGCATTGGTTTTTTGAGGAGGTCGATCGTACTAGATTTCTAAGTACGAGGCGTCTTTGTCATGCTGCTGGCACTGATAAGGCCAATTATGAGGGCTTGCAGTATTGCATTATCGTATAGTCGTACACCTCCCCTGTTTCGAGGAACAAACAAAATTTGGGAGCCTTATCATACCAAAAACCCGATTTAAAAATTTTCTTTGAATTTTTTTTAATACCGTGGCCATGGTTTTGTTTGGTTTGGTATGTTTCAGGAGCGCCAGAGTTCATATAAAATTGCAAGTTAGATTATTGGAACTCCGAAATTGAATCTCATAGAATTTTACAACCTAATGATCTCTCTTCATACTCTTCATTTTTTTTTTAGTAGAAATGATCGGAACTTATCATCTGAACGTATAACGCCAATATTCATGGAACCGTACACTTTTCACAATTTCTTAAATATCTTACGTTTAGATAAAATTTAGTTAGGTTGGTTAGATTTATAAAAGTCTAAAATGTAACAGTTTTTTGAAAAACTACTTTATGAGTTGCGATAATTATGACTTAAAAAAGTATGAACAAAAAAGTATGAGCAAATTTTTTCGGAGTTATGATGAGTATAGTCACAAATCGTTATTTGTATAAAAAATCGAAAGACCAATTTTATATGAGCCAATATGGACCCGCCATTTCGTGTTCTCCCATTAACGATGCGTCTAAATATATAATAATATATCTCATCCGGTAGTCTTATCGGACTAGGTTTAGTTTCATGGGCTCCCCTACTATAAAGCGAGCGGAGGACCAAGCTACAGTAACGAAAGTTTACTTAATAGTAGGTACTAGCTAGAGCTAACTGCCTTTTAAGAAATTTTAACTTTACGTAGACGTTTTTCGTGGAATTGGCGAAAATCGACGCCCTCGCCGCTTGCAAAGCGACCAGAGGGCCCAGACAAGATGCATTGCGCTAACTATCGTTTCTATACGTTTAGTTTTTAACGTGACTTTTCGTATCACGTCATCCACCAGTGACGCGATTGGTTTAAAAACTAAACGAAAAGAAACGCTAGCTAGCATAGTGCATCTTGTCTGGGCCCTCAGCTCTTTAGATAAGCACTTCGGCGACTGACTTCGGCCTACGCCGTCAGCCCGACAGGCGAGACAGGGAATAAGGCGACTGCTGTGCGGGGAATGAGTTGCCGCCTTTTAGTTAGGCAATGTCGTATAGCCGCCATTTAATGAAGCAAGAATAGATTTTTATTACTTTGGTTCCTAGATTATAAAACCGTGACGGCCTTTAAGGTATGTATTTTGACAAAAAATAATAAAATTTACATACAATAAGGCGGCTATTGGATTTTAACCGCTTATTTCTTATGTAAACATGGATAGACCGCTTTTTAATCTAGGACCTCTTTTGCAATTGAATGTTACGTTCTTAAGCTATAAGATGGCTAAAGTCCAATAGTCGCTTATAAGTTGTGAAAAATAAAATAGCTGCTTTTAAGTCTTGTACCGTAACACGTGTTACGTTTAAAAATTGGCAGTTATAGACTTTTAATCGCCTTTAAGATAGGTAAGTGTTAAATAACCGCCTTTTTGGTAGTAATATCCCAAAAAAACTGAATTTAGCCGCTTTTCTGAAGGCTGTATCTCGGCTGTTTTTAAAGATATTGAAACCAAACCTAGATAGATCGATAGCTAATAAGTAGCTGAATCGCCCTGTATATATAACTCAAAAAGGTCGTAAGTGCCTTTAGCCGCCTTTTAGTTAATGGACGGCAGATTTTTTGACCTCTCTTATACACCGTTGCATACAATACTTTTTCTACGACTAGGTTTCAAATGAAATGCAAAACTAAGCGAAAAAACTTACAAACGAACGAACGAAGTAAAGAACAACAAACGAGCGGGAAACAAGAAAATTACAAAATATGTGTCTATGGTTTACTTTGTTTTTAAATTGACGGAATGGAAAATAGAATTATTTACAATTCCAAAACATTTTAATTTGACCAATCAGAATACTTCACCAAATTAAATCCACCAATCACAATACACATCGACT
Organism: Acleris laterana; assembly: GCA_963966035.1. NCBI lineage: Eukaryota > Metazoa > Arthropoda > Insecta > Lepidoptera > Tortricidae > Acleris > Acleris laterana. The sequence continues at coordinate 16,890,439 of OZ014448.1, forward strand.
GTCAAACGGAACGATAGGTTCTTTTAGGTACGTGTTTCTCTTTAACTAATTTAAATCTTTAAAAAAAACTGTATTTCGCATCAACCAACCAGAATACAGCTATTTTAAAATCGACCAATCAGGTAACTGAAATCATTTCTCAAAACATTAGGTGATTTATAGTCCCTATTTCACAATCGTTAAAATATGATTAAATCGATTGTGCAACGCTAAGCTTTGGCAGCTGACGATACGTTTTATCTCAAAAACGCACAAGTGCTGTTTTGGGGCATAGACAAGATAGACTTTTCTCTGGATTATTCTGCGGACATAATTATGTATGTTCTTATAATAATATTAGTGTTCGTGACTATATAAATGACAGATAAAAGTACAGGAGTAGGAAATAGTTATTTGTTATACAAGGGGTCAAAGTTTTAAAACACGAGCTAACGAAAGGATTCTACGATTGACCACGAGCGAAGCGAGTGGTTCGAAAATGGAATCCTCAGCGTAGTGAGTGTTTCAACACACGAGACGTTTATTAACTTTTCACCTCACTACAGCGAGGAAAATATAATAAAAATAAAATAAAAATATATATAATTTTTAATAACAAAACAAACTAGAAAAACATGCGAAAATTTTACGTAAAATCTTAATTGAAAAGTTTTGACTTCAATTTTTTTTTTGGATGCGTTTTGTTCGCACATTCACTGACTTGGACTGATAGAATATTTTATTCATTTTTACAACAAGAATGAAGGTTAATGTTAAATGCTGATATTTATGAAAAGAAAAATACACTTCAGCCTAGTAAGAACTGCATATTATATCTAGAAATAAGTGAACGAATGGAGTGGCCTCTGCCCAGAAATGACGCTATCATAAATAGGTTATTTATTCTTTAGATAATTTAAAAATGAAAATACCTAGAAGTCTAGATTTCCTAAGAACCGAAAGCATATTTTTAGTGTTACTCACGTGTAAAGTTAAATAAATAACGTATGTTATATTAAATTTAATTAACCCATCCTTACATAACACGCTACAGCATGTTCCAGTTTCATACACCTGCGCTACTTTAAATTGTTTCACCAACTTGATAAATTAATCTTTCTTACTTAAGGGTGAAAATTATGTCTTGCTTAGTATTCTTCGTGCGTCCTTAATCCTAATATAAGGTGAAAAATGATCCCTTAGAACTTAAGGAGGTTATAAAGGGTGCTGATATATTGGCGGGGGCGGCTTAATGGTAATTGATCCTTGTGCTAAGCACCTGGGTCACTTTGGTAAGACTTTTAGTCAGTTTTAGATAAATTTATTGAACGTAATTGCGAAATTTAGCGGAAATTTGCGGTTTTTAAGACTTTTCTTCAGCAATAAATGTGTAAGTGGATATAATCTGAAAATGTATCAACGAAAAAAAATGTATCAATGTATGTATGTGTAATGTATGTACTGTCAATGATTATACTGTCATAATCATGTAATGTTACATATATATTCCGATGTCATGTAATATGAAAAGCTAGGGCTTGGCGGCAACAAGATAATCTTTAACAATATTTGATCATAAATTACCAACTTTTTGATAACGCATCCAACAAATTGACGTATTAATAATAATATTAATAATAATCATTTATTTCAGATAGCAAAGATCCATAATTAGTTCACACAACAGTAAACTAATCCACAATAATAATAATGTAACAAGCACAAAAATACCTTAAGAATGTCACAATAAAATGAAATAAAATAAAAATAAACAGAGTCAACGACTACCTCAATATCTCACCTAAAGCAACATCCAACTCCGTTCTCCGTTACACAGTAACTTTAATATCTCAAAGGTTTCAACCTTTACAATTTTGATCACGTGCGAACTGAAATATGACGTCAGCCTTAAAAATGCAAGTAAGCCAGGCTTCCCACGTTAGGGTAAGAGGATTACAGCGCCTACTGCGCGGAATGACTTGATTCGGTCCCTTGTGGGATTTCTTTACCCCCTGTAGATACAAAATGCTGCATTACGAGGTATTGTTGGTCGCTGGGATTTGGAAAAATATATTTGGAGGCTAAATTTAAAGATGTGCTTCTGTTAGAGAGAAAGTCAAGAGCCGTATGAAGAGATATAATTATCATAATAATAATAATATCAGGGGACTATGTCACACCAATTGACCTAGTCCCAAACTAAGCTCTAGGCTTGTACTATGGGTACAAGACAACGATATAAATACTTATATAGAGAAATATATACTTAAATACATAGAAAACATCCATGACTCAGGAACAAATATTTGCGCTCATCACACAAATATCTGCCCTTACCGGGATTTGAACCCAGGACCTCTAGCTTCGTAGGCAGGGTCACTACTAACTAGGTTATCGCGTCGTCTATGCCAGTAATGTTGCATCGTTAGGGCTCCGAAGTCAAACTACCAATAGTTTCGCCATGTCTGTCAGTCCGTCAGGCTTAACTCAGTCTCCTGGTAATTCAAATCTGTTAGGCATAGTTATACATTTAAATTACGCCGACCAAGTTGTAAAAAAACTTTGTAAAATTAACCCTTCCTTTTCTGGGTTTTTCGAGACTGTTCTTTGTGTTTGTAGTAACGGCGTCGGAGCCCTAGACTAAACACGTGGCGACATGCTCTCACCCGCTCATTATTCGTTTTCAGAGAATAACGCGTAACGGCCGCACTGTCATTTAATACACAACTTTGAAAAAATAGCTAGTTTACTGTCTTTAAAAGGTCTCTTAAGAGGCCATCAGGGCCACGCCCTGACAAAAATGAAAAGAGATAACTTAATGTGGTTCCGCATGAAGAATGTGAGATGGAGATGGTTCACGCGCGCCTTGATGGCAGCTTCAAATTCAATTAATTGCTATTTACTTTAAAACCACGACATTTATTGAATGTACACTCAACTATTGACTCATAAATGATCGTTAAAGATCAAACTGTTTCGAAGATTCAACCAAAAACATGCAAAATATGACTCATGTTTGAAAAAAAAAACCAGTCTCAAGGAAATATGATCAAGTGTAATTTATCCAAAGAACAGATACAAAGGTGTTATGGGTATTAAGAGATCCAGTGGGGTTACAATGACATAGCTATGCAGTTCAGTTTACTCTGGGAAAAAAAGACAAAGCTATATAACGGCTCTAACTCTGTCCTTCACGCTCACCGTACAATGAACTGCATAGTTATGTCATAATAACCCCCCAGGATCGTAGAACACTATCGACCTATCCCCTATCACTTTACCATGGTGGCCTCTTAAATAGTACGGTGGTGTCTTTAAGGAATATAAATATTAGGTCCTTACCTATGAAATTGGCGTTTTATATTAAATTGGAGATTTTTTTGAAAACGGTGTTTTTCATACATTTAATTTTGACGATTATTTAGTAACGTCAAATGCAAACCAAACAAAATTATGTCAGGAACATTGGACACTTCTAAGCTATTATAGATATCTTAATTACTTACAGTTAGCTTCATAAAACTCTGCGTAATTGAAACACTTGAACTCGCAGCACATGAAAAGAGTTGAGTTCACATTTTAATTTTAAACATTAAGTAAGAAATTTAACCATGTTTTTTGTATATAAAACCTTTGTAACATAGTGTATTAATGAAATTTAAAAATGATTTGGAAGTTAAAAATGAAATCAATAAATTCCGTACGAAATAAAACACGTAAAAAAACACTAAATTCATAGGTACAGATGCGACTTCATACACGAGGAATTAGTTTTTCACACTTTCTCCTATTTCTTCTAGATGGATGTCGATTTCCTAAAAATCCTTTCTTACTGCATCCCTAAGGTACCAAAGGAATATATTCTACTTTCAAGTCCCTAGATTTAGCGGGTAAGACTCTGCATCGTATATCAGTCAGTCACGGAAATGTTTTATATGAATAGACATAGATAGAAGATAGACTCCGACCCAAAAGGTTAAGGCGATTAGAGGAAATGTCTGCGTCAGTTTTTGTGCAACGTTAATCGACTAGGCATGACTTTTTAGGCTGCGATTCCACCAGAGCTTTGCAAAGCGGCTTATATCCACCAATAAGATATACTTAGGAGCAAAGAAATCGAGCCACGTTCTATGGAAAGTCAGTACTAAGTGGCTCGATTTCTTTGGTCCCAAGTGTAACGTAATTAGGGCCCATTTCTCAAAGCGTACTTATTAGCCTAAGTGTTTTTTCTCGTAAATAGTACTACAAAATGAGACAATACATAATTGTTAGACTAATACACATTTTCCTGACGGTTTAAATGTGTTCACATAATTGTGAAACGCAACCGTGCAACGAAAAATAGCAAGCAAAATAAGTCTGACGTGTAGTTTAATACCAACCAAGCCCAATCGACTCTAGGCCCATTTTGGACTATGTCAAAGTGACACTGTAAATAAAATCATAAGAAGTCTCTTACGTTTTAATTGATTACGTCATTATGACTTAGTCCAAAATGGTCTAGGAATAAATTTCCTTTACTGTACTTTCTAGAAGACGTTAAACAAAATAGGCCATATTCAAGACTCAAGAGCATATACTTATGTCGGATTCCTATATTCAAACCGCGGATAGATAAGGCTTACTTCGGGTAAAGTTTGACATTTGCCCATACATAATGTGTCAAATTGTAATCCGAAGTAAAGCTATCTGTCCGCGGTTTGAGTATAGGAACCGGACTTTGCAACAATACTTAGTTAAAAAAGGCATGCCTTAATTTTTTTATACTTACATTGAAAGATTCATACTTCATATAAATATATTCCTCGCTTCAAAGCAAACATTTTCTAAATAGAGCTCTTTAGAAATGCATTTTTTTGAGAATTTATCTGATGTTCCGTAATAGTAGCTTTCAGCGGAATATTCAGCATTTAGGGGTTAAGTAGCCACTTTGATCAGGCCAAATTACCATCACAAAGTAAAAGAGATCATTTCATGTTTATAAAAACATCAAATCTACGCTGGCGGAGTGTTTTCTTGTTTATTTTTTGTTGGTAAAATACACCACTTTGTATGTCTTGGAATAAATAAATACAGTCTACAATGATTTTTTTCATTCCCGCACTCTGGGCATTAAGGATGTGATTATAATCAAATCAAATCAAATCAAAAATATTTATTGCATAAAAGCACACGTCAAAAAATACATTAAAAATAAAATATGTATGTATGTATGTTTAAAATTGTTGGATTTCAATAATACATACATACCTACTTATAGTATAAAGGCTTTTAATACTTGTCTACATGGGCGTAAACCCATTTAATTTAATGTCTACCTTCATTAACATCAATCCAGCTTCCATTTTGTTTTGATTTATGTATGAAATTATTCAAACTCCGCTATTAGAAAGTTTTCAGTTAAATACACAAAGTTAATATTATTTTACCGAAGTTTCTTAGATGAGATAATTTTCACGAAAATGGGCTTGACTTTATTACTAGTTTAAAGTTTTCAGTTAATTAAGTTACTTCTTTAGGAGCGGAAAACATTTATGAAATAATTTAGGCACCTTTTCAGTAATAAAATAATATAGTATCTTTGGTATGAATTTACGAAACCAACAGAAACCTAATTCCGCTGGTATGAGGTGTTAAAACGTGTCACATTTCAGGCAGGTAAAGTGACACCGCTAGAAAAGTTACTGACTGTTCCCAGACAGTAATAGACAATCGTAAAACGTCACATGTTTCTATACAGTGTGTAAATCCAATACGAGCAAATATTTTAACGACGGTTAATATGCATTTTAATTAGCATAAAAACATGTGCATTAATTCGCAATTAACTGACACTTCAATTTCGTTTAAATTATACATTGCTGTGTAGATGGGACCTTTAAAAAGAAACTCCATATTTACATGACTTGTAGAGCCATAACCTACATCTAGTTTAAATGTTTGCTCGTATTCTATTTACACCCTGTATATTACGTCAATAACTAACTCTCCTTGCGCTTTTGACGTCAAATACTCCAATTTATTTTACACTAAGAACTTACCTTCATTTTATAGAAGCCTGTTTGCCATTATGTTGGACCTGAAATAAAAAAAATACGTCAATAATCAGGCAATAAGCTCCCTGCATTGCAAGAAAGAGCCGGAGAGAGAAATCAATATTTGATGAAATTGAAGTCAATATGGGTTGTTCTCAATAAAGTGGCACGCTCTGAATTAAATTTGCATTATTTCAGAAAAAACAAGACTGCATTCTTTTTTGGGGATCGGAAGTAATTTAATCGAATAAACGATATCACGTGGATGGAAGTGATTTATTACATCATTTTTGAAGATTATATTTGATTTTTTTTTATTCGGTGGACAGGTGAATGACATCGATGGCAGGTGAACGACTATGTCGTAACCAGGTTGTTGATAAATAAGTATAATTTAAGCTGAAACTGATAGTAGGCTAACGAAAATGGGTGCAGGTATTATTAAACCGGCCACAATGTTTTTTTTCTGATCTAAAATGTTTATATAAAAGATATTATTAGTTATTTGTACATAAAATATATTTACCAATTAAATATATGATTTAAAAAAAAAAAGTACTCAAATTAATAAGTAAAATGCGAAAGCAATTTTTTAAACAGCAAAATATCCATTTAGCAGTTTGATATAATACGTACCTAAACTAGCCGTGTTATATATTTCCCGACGTGATACGACTAATGACACGTAGAAAATGTACAATCCGGCAAACTTAGTATGGTATCAACGTGTTAAACATACAAATTATTCGACAGTACCTACAACATCTTTGTTCGTTTTGGCCGTAAAAATAAATCACAAGCAATATCTAAGTTAAGTTATACGTTAAAATCAATGAATAATTTAGATCTTTTTCGAACTTTCTTTGATCCAGTGGAAAAATATGCGAAAGATTGGAAATCCGTATACATAACACCTCGAACAGACAAACAAAACCAATTTTACATTAAGATTTGTAGGGATAAACATAATTTTGGATTCGCATCAGATTCAAGAAAAAATGGTTTGATTTTGTACTGTTGTGAATGTTCTTCGTTTGGTAAAGTTTACCTACTTAGATATAAAAAAAAAAGCTAGATTCATCTTACCGGAGAATTAATACTGGAAAAGGGCCGAATCTTAAGTACCCGAAATCGACGTGCGTGCATGACTCGATGTATGAATGTGGAAGAAGCGAAAGAAATTTGTCAAGATCGTAGCAAATGGAAAAAAGTGGTCTCTGCCTACCCCTCTGGAAAACAGGCGTGATTTAATGTATGTAACATTTTATTAATTGACAACATGTAAGAAAATTAATTCTTACATGTTGTTTTTAGAGATAGTTGTTTGTGTTTATCGTAACGGCTTCGGAACCCTACACTGAGCATGGTCCGACATGCTCTTGCCCGGTTATTTCCTTTATATTTTATTTTAAGTGATGATTTCAACATGTGTCACACAAACTTGTTATTGAAAGATGTGTGATCGATAATATCGTTGCTTAAATACAAAAGTGACACAAAACAAAATGTGTTTGTGTTGCATCTAAAATCAGAATGCTGTTAACTTTAAGTTTTAAATCAAACTACATCTGTTTTTGCTTTGTGGCGCTCTTGTATTTAACCAGCGATATGTATCAATTCTATGACACAAAAAAATACCGTCTTACACAACCATACATACATAAACTCACGCCTTTATTCCCAGAGTGGGGTAGGCAGAGCTACAGAATTTCCAACAACTATAAAAACTTTTTGATAATTCTGTAACCACATTTTGCTCACTTAGGTGAAGATGTTTACCAGTGTATTAGTGACAGGTTGCAAGCTCATCGCCTAACAGTAGGTACTACACGCCTTTATTACCTTAGTCGGCTTTTACGATATCCACGGAAAGATACGGAGTGGCACTATTCTAATCCGGCTACCACACGGGGAATACCGTCTTCTGAAGTCCCTATTACGACTGGCATAAACCAAAACATGACAAACTTTGTAGAGGTAAAACTAACTTTCTGCACATGTCATCATTCATGATGAGATTGTTATTGGTAAAGATATCAGGCCGCTGAGCTGCGCGTGACTCAAATAAAGTTTGATCAGTAAACTTTTTGCGTAAATATACATACCTACTCGTATTTAGATTAAAGGGAACAGCGGGTTTTTTTCGGGTACCGTTAAATGGACTGAGTAGGGACATAACCTTAAATCTAAATATATAAAAGGAGAAACTGACTGACTGACTGACATATCAACGCACAGCCTAAACGGCTAAACGTAGGCACTTGAAATTTGGAAGGGACGTAGCTTAGGTACCGTAGAGGTGCACTAAGAAAGGAATTCTCGAAATTCCCACGGGAACGGGAATTAGCGGGAAAATCCTTTTGTATGAAAAATCTAAACCGCGTAAGATAGATGATTGAAATTTGGCATGCAGGTACAGAAAACTCACATAAACCGAAGCGAAGGGAGGGCGGGTCGCTAATGAAGCATATGTTACTAATTATAAGACTGAAATTATTTCTAACAGACGTAACGTTATTGTTCATTTGATAACTAATGTTATTTGTAACAAGTTATAACTGAAATTAAGTTATGTCCCTACTCACCCCGTTTTACGGTTTACCATTTATTTTTGGTTTTTGAAAAACTGTCAATAAGTAAAAAAAATAACGCGTTATTTCGCGCTTTTTGTTAGTTTCTCGTTTAGTTTCAGTCATATAATTTGTGTTTTAGAACTCCAACTAGAGGTATTTTATAAGTCAAAATATTATAAATAAGTAACGTAACACACTTCCAAAATCATTACTTTTACTTACCCGTTACCCGTACCCGTATTACAGAACACTTTGAATGTCACATAAAACCATCATTTTACATAATATCACCTAAAAAACCCAAGAACCGGTACTTCTCCCAAATTCTATATTTAGAAACATTTATTTATAATAACTAATATACAGTAAACAATAATAATTATAATAATTAATAACTAATGTAAAACCTATTATCTACTTAAAACTAGAATTATTAAATATATTTGTGTACACAACTACAAAAAGAATACCCCCTCTAATAGATCCGTTCGCGGCATTGTACCCATGATGCTGGCTGCGTTACCTCTCTGGATAGTTAAACCTATCCTTTGGGAGAGGTAAGCGCCCGCTCTGGGATCCCCGGAGGCGTCAATAAGCTTAGTAGACAGGGTCTTTATAAAAAGTTTCATGTCAGCAGACCAAGGTCCCAGAGTCTCCACTGCAAGCGCCGCAAATTCGTAATCATTAATTAATGATGAATATTTACGACGTTTGAGGGTTTGGGCCTGATCAGCTGCTGCGCCGGCCTGATTTCGGGTTGCTTGTATGTGAGATAGGGCAAAAGTGTCGACACAAGTTGCGTCCCACACCAGAGCCCTACCAAGCTTCCACGGCACCAATGTTGCTCCGTCTGGGCGCTTCCCATCGTCTCTGATCATACCTGCTGGTTCTAAAACAGCAGGTAGAGAGGCGGTGGCAAGCGAACGACGGATCAAATCATTTATGGCGCCGTGGCGGAACATGCGGCCGGCACTCCTTGAACAAGAAAGACCATGTCTACCAAGCTCATCCACCTCCTTGCCACAGTTGCAAGAATGAGGCACACAGATCTTGGCTCCAAGCCGCAGGCAGATTGATATTCTCAAGCAGCTTGAGTCCAGGACTGTACCTATATTGCGAGAGGGAAGGGCTTGGAGCCAATGGCCCGACTCATTAGCTGTGACAGCGAGAAGACGGGCGCGATCTGAATCGTCCGGACTATTGTCTAAAAGGGCTGCATGAATTGCCATAAGACGAGGGGTATCCCAAGCTCTTTGAATGTGTTTATGCGTTGGCATATCCACTCCAGGGCATGACTCACACCAGGCATCCCTGGCCTCCACCAGGTTCGCTATCTCAACGTCAAGTATCTGTGGGAGATTTAATATAATACTGACGAGAGACATCGAACCATAAGCAGAGGACAGGAACGCCGGTAGAGCTACACTTGATGAGCAACGAATACCCAGTCCACCAAAACGTACTGGGAGAAATATAGATATATAGATATTAAATTTGTCAGAAGCAATATCGAAAATTCATTTATAACGTTCCAGCATCAAATCCATGACTCGTCCAAACTTTGGGTTCAAATCTGCTGTTATATAAAAAAGAATTTGAATACGCAATCAAAAATGAATCCGTAGCAAATGGGTTGTAAATTGTATGATTTGTTTCTTTGTAGGGTTCCGTAACTCAAAAGGAAAAAACGGAACCCTTATTGGTTTGGCTGTGCATCCGTCCGTCCATCGGTCGGTCCATCTGTCTGTCACGAATCTTTAAGAGTATCTCGGGAACGCATAGAGGTATTGAGTTGAAATTAAAACCATAATCTCAAGTCTATAATCCCTTGAAGCTGTAAAATCAAACTTCTAAGTTGACAAAAATAAACCGCTGTTTATTTTTATTAGAATTAACTTGATCCCACACTGCGTACGTTTTGCTTAGAAGCAGGGCTCTGCTAATAGTGGAGTAATCACGGCCGTTTTTTGTTTTTTTGATTATATTTTTTACGGAACCCTCGGTACGCGAGTTCGACTCGCGCTTGGCCGGTTTTTTCTATTTGATCTAAATGTGAACGTCAAAAAAAAACTTCTTTGTGATAAGAATTTAATTCACAAGTTTACAGGTCATATTACTATCTCACCCACACAATAATCAAAAGGGATAGCTTTATGTGCTTCCACGCGAAGAATGGAGATGGGATAAAAAGTTTGTGCTTGCTTGCATTGCAGCATCGAATTCAAATAATTGCGGTATACTTTAAAACCACAACAATATTAAAAAAGGTTTACAACGATTAAGAAGTTATAAGTACAGTCGAAGTCATAAATATGTTTACACTTTAGTACCTTGTCACTTTAATGTCGGAAAATTTCATACATTACGTTAAATAAACAAGGTACTAAAGTGTAAAGGTATTTATCACTTCGACTGTACCTACTCAACTTTTGAATTAATAATCATCCATATTCTAGTTTTTCGAAGATTCAACTAAACACATGAGAAAAAGGACACGCACTATAATATTTTTTTTTTGCGTTGGCCTATTATGAAGAACTTCCCGTGCGGCATTCGCAACAGTAAGGTAAACATTTATCAGCATGTCGGAAAAAAGTAGTTATCCTTGATTATTCCAAAGTTATTTCGATCTAAAGTTCACTTTTTCTATCAGGTATTTTTGTTTCCCAACATCAATTTATAACGCCAAGACAAAAACAGACGTCATAACAAAATAAGACGACGTTGAAATGTTTTAACAATAAAACTTTCTTCAATTACTCTATGTCAGTTGAGTTTGTCACAGATTAAATAAGTTTTGAAAGGTAAATAACATAAAGTTACAGATAATACAAACTTTCAAATTAAATTAAGAGTTTGAATTGTTGCGGTTATGAATTAAGAAGTGTACATACATACATTAAATCACGCCCGTTTCCCAGAGGGGTAGGCAGAGACCACTTCTTTCCATTTGCTACGATCTTGACAAATTTCTTTCGCTTCTTCCACATTCATACATCGAGTCATGCACTCACGTCGGTTTCGGGTACTTAAGATTCGGCCCTTTTCCAGTATTTCTCCGATTTGACTCGAAAAAGTACGCCTAGGGCGGCCCCTTCCGACCCGTCCACTCACTTTCGATCTGTATATCTCTCGTCAATCTTCTTTCATCCATCCTTTCCAAATGACCGAACCATCGAAGCATGCCCTTTTTAATCTTAGTCACTACATCTTCTGAAGAAGTGTGATTAAAACAAATCATGTTCCTAGCATTTTAAACCATAAATTAAAAAAAAAATACCAAGTAACAATCTTACACTATTTGTACCTCCAGTCCCGAACTATGCTTTAGGTTTGTACTTAGATACAGAAACACATGAAAAATACCGTGTAGTTGCTGGGTTACAATATAGTGCCACTCCATATCTTCCCGTGGAAGTGGAGGTGACTAAGGGAATAAAGGCTTGTGTAGTATTGTCAGGCGATGGACTTGCAACCTGTCACTAATACACTGGCAACATCTTAGCCTAATTGAGCAAAATGTGTTTACAAAATTATGTTTTTTTTTTAGAGTTGTAGGTAATTCTGTAGCTCTGCCTACCCCACCCTGAGAATGAAGTCGTGAAGGTATGTTTGTATGTAAAAAATACGTAATAAAACATGATGAAATTTGTAAAGACTGCGCTCATAAGTCGCTTGATTTAGTTTAATTTTTGGAGCGATATATGCCAACAGCGGACAAAATAAGACTCCTACCTTAAACAAGAATCATGTGCGAAGCAAATACATCATCATAGAATTATGCGTGCATCTGACCTTGGGGTTATGAATGCAATGATCGATTCTACTCCTCAAATGCTGCTTCTTTTGTTCTACGACTTTGAAAATAACTTAATTCTCAGTAAGTTACACGTGATTAAACTTGACTAGTCAAATCAATTAATTGAAAACGTAAGGATACTATCACTCGTGTTTCTTGGTACAGGGGCAGGCCTGTCTTTTGTTTTGATGTTACGTGTGTAACAACAACGGACGTCGTGCATTAAAAATGAGAAATTACCAACAAAAAAAAAGTTGTAGAATAAAAGAAGCATTTAAGGAGTAGAATCGATAGTGACCTTTAAAGCCTCAACGTCAAAAACATTCTATATTATTTCCTATATAAGTATGAGTATGAATGTCTTTGCCTAGTATTCGCACACGAGGAAGCCTGGCTAAGCTTGGGACTAGGTCAATTTGTGTGTCATTCTGAGTAATTATCCATTCCACTTTGTCTTTGTCTATTGTTATTGCATTATTATCTTGACAGTAAATGTGACAGAATATTAAACAATAAAATAAGTAAACACACATTGGAATTTAATTCCAGAATTTGAAATTTTAAATTAAATGAAATTAAATAATTATAAGGAGACAATCTTACACCAATTGACCTAGTCCCAAACTAAGCTCTAGGCTTGTACTATGGGTACTAGACAATGATAAACATACATACTTATATAGAGAAATATATACTTAAATACATAGAAAACATCCATGACATTCAAAATAAACATTTATAATTAATGGTTCTCTGCCTTTTGGCGAAAATATGTTCGGCAAAATGTAGCTATCGTTTCCCAACTGTTTTATTTGCCAACCCACTTTATTTACTGTAACTGTTTTTTTTCAGGATTTTTATAAAAACTAACCTAACCTGAGCTATGAGTATATAAGGTTCCGCGCGATGATGATTAAATCAATCCTGAAATGCTTAAAAAAAAGTGGGTTGGTAAATGAACGGTTGGGAAACGATATATTTTTGCTAAATGATTTTCGACCAAAAAGCAGGTTACAATAATGAATAATATAATAATAGTAAAATCGTTTTAAATACAAAAAAAACTCAGTGTTTATTTTTGAATGGCCCACAACGAGCACAATTTGCTATGAATGTGGGTTCGAGAATATTTTTAAATTACTGGATAGATCAAGGTTATAAAAAAATGTACTTTTTTATCATATTTTTCACTGTAAGGCATTATTGTTAAAATCTATTTCAATTGTTGCTCAAAATGTTTTTAGTACATAATATAACAAGCCATAAATAAATAAAATTATTTTTGTCCAAGTTAATGATTAAACACAAAGTAAAAATAACATTAATAATTACCTGATTCCAAAATCACACCAATCTTTTGTCATAAACACAAACGTAATAATGACCATTAAACAAAATTAAATGACGTCATAAATATTAAGCCGAAAAATTGTTTAGAGTTCAGACGATATGGGTCTCGTAGCGCGGCTACAGCGTAGGCGGCTACGTCGTAGCGGCGTAAACGTCCGACCGCGGAGGCTCTCACGGGAGACTGAGTGTTGAGTACAACCTCTCGCTTGAGATTGAGCTGGGATTAGTTAAGGATATTTTTTGGCTTAAGTGAGTTGTGAGACTTTGAATGGTGATTGATAATATGGCTATCAACAGCGATCATGATAATATTTTTGTGAAAACTTGTCAGTAAATATTTTAAGGTATTGCTAATACAATGTTTTCCGTACAAAAAAAACGGAACCTTTATAGGATAACTCGTGCGTCTGTCTGTCTGTCCGTCCATCTGTCACAGCCAATTTGCTCCGAATCTACTTGACTAAATTAAATGAAATTTGATAGGATGGTGTAAGTCTATAATCCAAACACAGATGTGCAAAATAAAAATATATTTTTTAAAACTAGGGTCATTTTGAGGAATTTCTAACTTGTCAAGGGGACAAATTAGATTATATGAATTGAAAGGGCTCGTTATGAGTATCGCAAATATATTTTAGTAGTTATTGTAAAATAAAAAGAATTAAAATGTAGTAAGAAAATTGTCAATTCTCCTCCCCCCCTCCCCCTGATCTCCGAAACTAACGAGCCTTAACATTTTGAAAACAATACAAAATCTAGTTAATGCGTGTAGATTACAAGAAAACCTATAAGAATTCCATTTAAAAAAAATTGTATGTTCGGAACTCTACGCGAGTTCAACTTTGTTGACATTGTTTTTTACATTGTTGACTATGTAGTTATAACGTCACTAACAAATTATAATGAACTTTTGCTTCAATTTTAAACAATTTTAAGAATTTTAAGTTTTCACACTTGAAAGACACGTCTTATAAAATATTTGATTATTATGTCAATTATTTTAATGTCTTTCTAATCTTGGTCTACAATAAACGTATTTCATACTCTGAACCGTGTAGAAAGTAGCAACTTATATTTTATTTATCAACTTTACTCCTACTTTTTCAACGTTCATGTCCAAAACTGCGCGAGCCAACTTTCCAGAATAGACCTGCAAAATGAAAATACATTGCACCGTGGGGATTTCGTTCGGCAACTAAAGTTTATTAAATGATTTGCTTTCGGTCCACTGGGAGCTGCAATAGCTGCATACTGAATATTTTAGTTTATTAATGACGAGTACATTATTAATTAAGCTTGGTATTTGTACATACATACATACACATACATAAACTCAATCCCAGAGGGGTGTAGAATGAAAAAGAATGCCTACAGGTCCAAAAACATTTTGATAATTCTGTAACCAAATTTTGCACAATTAGGCTAAGATGAGTATCAGTGTATTAGTGACGGGTTCCAAGCCCATCGCCTAACAGTACAACAAACAACAAGCAACAAAAACAAGCCTATATTCCCTTCCACGAGAAGACATGGCGTGGCACTATTCTAACCCGGCCACCACACGGGTAAGCTTGGTATTTGTACGTTGCTCTTTAATTAAAAAATAATTAAATAGCCATTTTATTTTGGTTTCTTACAAAAACACCTTTTTATTTTCTTGTTGGTTTGTATTGTCATGAAAAAATACACATTGTAAGCGTCAAATTTAGTGTAGTTATAGTGAAAACCCTTAAAAATGTGGTAAAATAATATAAACCGATTAAGTGTGAGACGGGCAGTATTTTACCTTGCCTTGCATTTTACCCAAACTGTTTCAAAAATGATAATAACATACAAAATCATGGTTAATCAAACAAATACAAAATACACAATACAAAATAGTAATAATAAATATCCAAGTTTATTACTTAGTTCAAATTAAATTTAACCTGATTTAAATGATATCTTATGTACATACAATATAATTATTAAGTAAGTAGAATGAAAGATTATTTAGCTAAAGCCTACTATTAATGTTGCTGTGCCCAGCATAGTGCATAATTAAGTTATAATATTATAATTACTATAGTAGCTCAAGTTAGCCTGCCAACACATTGTGGAAAGCCAAAAACGTTTCGAGTATAAAATCCAACTTCGACTTATCTAAAACGTTAACTGCATAAATAACAGCCGCGAACAACCTCATATATTTCTGGAAACATCCACATAAATTGTTAAACACGCGCATCGCATGTCAACGATCCGACAACTTTGGGCCGAGAGACTCCGCGTTGTTCGGTGCTTGCACATTTTGTAGGACATGAAACACATTTGTACCGTCAATTATAAATAAAATAACGTTAAACTCATGCCTTCATTCCCTGAGCGGGGTAGGCAGAGCTACAGAATTACCTACAACTCTAAAAATTTGTTGATAATTCTGTAACCACATTTTGCAAAATTAGCCTAAGATGTTTACCAGTGTATTAGTGACAGGTTGCAAGGCTATCGTCTAACAGTACTACACACCTTTATTCCCTTAGTCGCCTGAAGACATGGAGTGGCACTATTCTAACCCGGCAACCACACGGGACTAAATTATAAATAATAATAATAAATGTTAGCAGGACGATGTCACACATTGACCTAGTCCCAAATTAAGCTATAGGCTTGTACTATGGGTACTAGACAACGATATAAATACTATATACGGAAATACATTCTTAAATACAAAGAAAACATCCATGACTCTGGAACAAATATTCGCGCTTATCACACAAATATTTGCCGTTACCGGCATTTGAACCCAGGCCCGCTAGCTTCGTAGGCAGGGTCACTAGAAACTAGGCCAGCGCGTTGTCAAAAGCAACATGGTTTTACCGATTAGAATAGAGGATGTGCTTAAATTGACACCATGATTTATTGTGTTCAGTTACTACTAGGTTTTACCAACTACCAACTAATTCAGGGTATTGTTAGCTAGCGTCACAAAAATGGAGTTTAAAATTGTGTCTGTTTGTCTGTCCGATATGAGTTATGTGTTTTAAATCTATTTCAACGCTTAAAGCCTAGTTCAATTAGAATCGAACAACGTTTAGAAACAGGTGTTTTTTGTTTGTTGTATAAAACACACACGAGTTTAAAAATGTGGGCCAGTAAATTAGACTTTGCAAACGCCTTTGCCTGCAGTT
The DNA here is from genome assembly GCA_963966035.1 of Acleris laterana. NCBI lineage: Eukaryota > Metazoa > Arthropoda > Insecta > Lepidoptera > Tortricidae > Acleris > Acleris laterana. The sequence goes on from OZ014448.1 coordinate 16,907,345, forward strand.
TCACCTGCATTTTGTAATTTTTCCTATCCGTTTTATCACAATACCCCCTCCTAGGTAAACACCTCTCTTCGATTTTTCTCGTAGAAATTATCCAAAGTATTCGCTATTTATGTGGGATCGCAAAGTAAAACCAAAAGTACACGTGAAAAAGTATAGTGAAAATAACATTTTGAAAATTAGAGCATATACGTTTTTTTGTCTTAATACGTCTACACCTCGCGCCTAAAATATAAAACTTAACCTATTTGATTCAATATCTCTTTCAGACTCGCTAGTAACATCAATACAGTCATTTTATTCACGCTAATGTACATACTACATTTATGTTCAAAAATTTCATCCAAATTTCTAAAGCCATGCATAATTAAAGAACATAAAAATATAATTTATAGACGAACTTATTTTGTTAATAATATTAGTAAATAGAATACCAATTTTCTCTCTACACTGTATTGAAAGCACAAAGTAAGAAAAGCCTCCGGCTACTCTTTGATAAGTGCAGCGGCTGAAGCGACTGCAGCGCGTGCACTTTGCTGGTGACAGGTATATTGAGTGCACCTCGTTGTTTGCTAACAACTTTCACAACAACGGAGATACAAACTTACAGCCGAGATATCGCTTTATTTTGTAGGTGATATTACGAGCCAAGGTGTGACGTTCGTTCCGTGTTTTAACATAGTTCAAAAACAGAAGAAGGTTCTATGTCCAAGCTATAAAAAGGTTAGAAGTTATAAGTTAAAAGTAGGAAAAAATCCGAGACCTTTTAATGCGCCTCTCCTAGCAATGTACAAGTTGCAGAACATTCTCAGAAGTTAGGAAATCTTCTTAAGAAATTACTGAGAATATTATTGGAAACATTTGAGAGCATTCAGAATGTTCTCTTTCCATACAAAATTTAAGAATATTATAAATTTCCGAGAATTTCTCATAAGAAACTTTCACAATTTGAGAAGTTACTTTTCGGTTCAATGCTAGCCTCTCCTCCCAGTGCAGTTTGAAATGCTTTTTTTTTAAGTTGCGTGTATGTATGTATGTACCGGTCAAATCTTACAAGTTAAAGACCTACTTTCCGTTAACGGAATCGGCTGAAATTTGGACATGAAAACCCGATGATAATGCAATATTATGGTATCTAAGAGGGGATCTGATGATGGAGTTGGAAGGTGGCGACAGGATCTTCGCTATTCTTAACGTAGACCCACCGTGTTAGGACTCAATAGTTTGGTCTTTATAAGCAGATAAAGGTTTTGCAATAAAAAATACAGACGACAGCAAAAGCTTGTCCCGAAAACGAAATTTTATACAGATACTTAAAACTATGAAAAACAAGTATTTTTTCTGTTTTTTGCTAACAACTTTCGGAAACGGGTGACCAAAATTTGATGATACAAAAATACGACGCTAACACCAGGGGGTTACCATGACATACTAAAGCAGTTCAGTGTAGGTTGAGAGAAAAGAACAGAGCTATAGCTGTTATACAGCTCTGTTTCTTTCTCTCAACCTAAACGGAACTGCTTTAATATGTCATGGTAACCCCCCAGGTCCTTCCAAGATCAGCGTGATCAAGGCTGATGCAACCCAGCCGTAACGTCAGCTTTATAATGAGGTGTAATCAGGTGCATGTATGTCTATCTTTTGTAAATTTGTATAGCGTTAAGATCTGAGTTTTTTACTATAATAAGGTATAAACTAAACTACACTTGGCCGTTGGAAAAATATCGTATTATTGACAGTCAAAACCAGTCGCCATTGACGGCACCATTTTGGTAGAATATTTCAAGCAGTTCATTTTGAAATATTTACACTTGTTTTGATTGCCTAATAAATATAAATATATGTAACATAAATTTTGACCACGAACGTATAAAATAAGGCAGGAAACGGATTCAAAAATCCTTAAATAAGGTCTACATTGCGTTCGGTGGGACGACCAAAATCGGCTTCCACAGATGCGCAAAAGTGGCCATGTTTATTCTCCATTTTCAAAGTAAATGAAGTCAGGTGTATCCACTAGTATCGCATACCCAAGATGTCATTACCGGTGTCTAAGCAATCTCATTAGAGCCAGGAGAGGCCGTCAATGGAGATCAATTTCCGAACAATAATCAATATGGCACATGAGTGGTAATGCGAGTGGTTTGCCATTACGGCTTATTGATTGATGGCGTGTTATTGATTTAAACTGTCAATCATGGAACTGATTATAGTATTAATAGTATATTGTGTGAATTAACGGAAATGATGTCATTGATTAATTGTAATGTTTTGTTACTTGATAGCTATTATATTACCAAGTCGCACTGCTGTATCAAAACATTACAGTGGTAACTCAAAATACAACTGTATTTTAAAATCAACATTTTCTTCTTTTTTAATCAGTTGCCAAATGTTTTACTTTAGCAAAGAAGTAATAGATATATAAATAAAAAGTGACTAACATTACTGTTATGTTAAAAAATGACCTAATTGGAAAAAAACACTTTTGTATTAATAAAACGTCTTCGACAGAGACCTGACGGTAGTCATTTGTCATATTTGGTTAAGGATTTGGCATATTTGCTAACCTAATACCTTGACTACATAAAACATGTTGATTTGATTTATTACTAAATGTTTTAGTGACTTCGTGTTACTTACCTATCATTTGGTTTAAGAAAAAATAATAGGAATGTTCCCAAAGGAATGTTTGTCAAAATGAAATTTGGTGATTTTTGAAAAATGTTCGCCGATACAAAGGTAACCCGATTTTTAACTTTAGTAATACAAATTAGTAGAGTCCAAACTAAAAATAGTAGAGTCCAAATACATTACAAGCCTAGAGCTTAGTTTAGACCTAGGTCAATTGATGTTTTTCCTTTAAGAAACTCCTGACCAAACACAATTAAACCCAACAATGAAATACTTTATTTACTCAAACAAAACCTGACCCCAAAGTGTGTCATAAATTTGATACTACTGCGATACTGAATAATAAATGACTCTCGTAAATCTCGTATGAAAACGCTATAAATCTAAACGAATAGTTCTGTACAGATCCGCCACAAATGGACGCCGCGGGCCTAAGTGTGACATGGAGATAAATTATCCCTCAGGTGCAATTTTTTAACGATGTTCATGGCTAAAGAGCAAACGATTCAGCTGATAAACCTTTTTAACCTACTTCAAAAAAGGAGGAAAGACTCCTAAAGGGCATCCGAACAGGACCAATCTACAAGATAAGATAAGATAAATGAGTTGCTAGTGTTTATAGGCAGTGGTGATTACTTCCCATCATCTAACCTACATGCTCGTTTTCCTCCCTTTTATGACATTGGCTGCAACCTCTCTGGATAGCAAGCCCTATCCTTTAGGAGAGGTAAGCACCAGCTCTAGGATCTCTAGAGGTGTCAATGAAAAAAAAATATATTTATACAGTAAGGGTTATACATTGCATTAAAGATAACTCATACAAATAATACAATTTATAATTATAAAAGAAATACAATCTGTCAATCACTAAAGTTAATGTTAATAAATCATGTGTCAAACTAAGATAATTAAAGGTCAATGTCATCAAGATACCTATTGACGGAATAGTAAGCTTAAGCGGAAGATTAAGCGGAATAGTAGTCAACCAGTTCTTAAGTCACCGGTCAAAACAACCTGGACCTGCAGTCTCTAATTTGGACCCATGACGTGCAGCGACTTATTGCATTTCTGCAGGCGTTGTCGAGTAGTGGCTAAATGCTATTACATTTCCGCTTAAACTTTTCATATCGGCTGACCAAGAATTTTTCATTATCAGTGATTAACAAGATAAAATTTAGAAAATGACAAAATGACCAGCTAGTTAAGTGTGATATAGTGTGGTGGTACAGTCGGCTAAAAATATGCTCCTTTCCCCTACGGTTGAAGTTCATTTGAACGTGATGATACAATGGATTCCCCCTTGCAATAATGTAATGACAGTGACAAGTGTCAACCTTAGCAATAATTAGATCTCACAGAAACTTTTGTCAAAACTGATAGACCACTTTCTTGGCTGACCGTACACAATCCTCAGTGCGCGAGTTTTAATCATTCCTCGGTGTTTAAAATCGCCTTGAGCGACATTTATGAGTGAAAGTATATATTTCATCATCACACCTTCACGCCTTTATTCCCAGAGTGGGTGTAGAGAGAGCTACAGAATTACCAACAACTCTAAAAACTTGTTGATGTAACCACATTTTGCACTAACAAGAATGATAATTACCAGCGTATTAGTGATAACCGGTATATACAGGGTGTTTGGCAGTCGGGTGTAGGGGTTTTAAGGGATGATAGCAAGGGTCATTTTGAACATTTTTGATCACATTTACTATTATGCAAAGTTTCACGGTTTCCGAGATATTGATCATTTTAATAGGTTTTTTTGTCATTTTTCCTTATGTCCGTGATACGAAAAACCCCTTAATTCAAGTATTCATTTAAAAAAAAAACAGTGTTTTCTTGCATGACTTGAATCACTATGAAATAAGGAAGTTTGAAGGCATGTAGCTTATGCCATTTTTTTTTCTTTACAATTTTTTGAGTAAACGCGCAAGAGTTACTTTCTCCATACTAAGAGAACCCCGCGTTTGTTTTTCACCAAGTATGGAAAAACCAATTTTGTGAGGTTAGGTACTCAAAAAGTTGTAAGGGAAAAAAAATGGCATGTAGCTTTAAAACTTCCTTATTTCATAGTGATTCAAGTCATGCAAGAAAACACTGTTTTTTTTTTAAATTAATACTTGAATTAAGGGGTTTTTCGTATCACGGACATAAGGAAAAATGACAAAAAATTCTATTAAAATGATCAATATCTCGGAAACCGTGAAACTTAGCATAATAGTAAATGTGGTCAAAAATATTCAGAATGACCCTTACTATCATCCCTTAAAACCCCTACACCCGACTGCCAAACACCCTGTATATTTACAGGTACCGGAATGTCTTTAAAAGTATTTCTTATTTGCTAGATTTACGGTCCGTATAATATCTCAATTTGTCTGTCGCTCACAAATAGGCCCTATAAGACTAATATAATCTTGTTCAGTGCTGAAGTATCTGCGATGAATAAAAGAAAAGTCTAAATGAAATGAATATTATTTAGGAACAAAATTACATCTTTATTTTATTAGTACTTTACGTTATTAGAATTTACTAAAGTGGTTTGTTGACTTTATTAATTTATATTGGCTAATGTAAATCGGGCTTAATATTGCTCTATGGTGACCGTTTCTTTACAAAAACTCGAAGTCTATTAAAAACACCCAATTTGTCATCTCTGAATATTACCAATTAATTCCTACATGTTTCAACTTGTTTGTGATTCATGGTTAGTTGATTTTGATCAAAAGATAAAAGATGTTTCAAGCGATCGTATGTCCCTATTGAATCACTAATTAGTTCGAATGAACATTGGAAAATGAACTTCTCCAATCCACGAGTATTCGGGGTAAAATGGCCTTTTGAAATTGGCTTTTGAGTACATATTTTTTCTTTATTGATTAGACATTTTTGACATATGTTACAATACAATACAAAACACTTTATTGTACACCAAACAAAAACATTACAGAGAAACTGCACAATTAAAAACAACACAGGTAAACAACAGGCGGTCTTATCGCTGATTAGCGATATGTTCTTAAGAATTTAATTCTATTGTTTTAATTTGGTAAGTTTGTGTGTATATGAAGGGCTAATTCCGAAACTACTGCACCTTCCCTTAGTCACCCAGTTTAAAAACATGTAAACAAAACTACCACGTGATATAGTTTGTCAGCCAATAGAAGCAGAATACTGATACGTCAAAGTGCAATAAAACAGTTTTGATTGGCTGTTTAACAATGTTATGCGGTTTGGATTGTTTACATTTTTTTAAATATCTAAAAGTATAGACTATAGTGAAAGGTACATTATTCTAAATACACATACACACTTTAGTTATTAGGTAATTAAAAAACATAATTTAAAGTTAATAACGTTATTCCTTTAGATTTAGTTTTGAGAAACTTATAGATAAAGTAGTGTTGCTTAGCTTCGGACAGTTTGGCACAAACAAAGGTTTCCATGAACTACATGATAACAGCCGAAACAGTCTTAAACTCAGTGAGAAAACTTTGGAGAGGAAATTTGTCGCGTATTATACTAACTTTGATATCTGCTTGGTACAAGTGATCTTTAGACGCGGATTGCTTTAATATTTATGTGTGGTTGCCAGGTTTAAAAAGGTCCACTCCGTGTCTTTCCATAGATGTCGTAGAAGCCGACTAAGGGAATAAAGGCTTGTAGTACTGTTAGGCGACGGGCTTGTAACCTGTCACTAATACGCTGGTAAACATCTTAGCTTAATAAGGTAGGTGTTGGTAATTCCGTAGCTCTGCCTACCCCATTCTGGTAATGAAGGCGTGAGTTTATGTATGTATGTATGTATGCTTTTATATTTTTAAGAGGTACTTAAATCTAAATATTTTATTTTTATTTATTTATTTATGGTTCACCAACAGTTGTTTCAATACAATTTTGATAGTGTTACAATAAAAATTGAGTTAATGGCACTACTAATTATAGCTTATTTACTTAAAAATAGGTTACACGCATGCAATAATAATAAGGTTAGAGTGACAAAATGTATCATTTTCCAAAAGTTTAATTTGGCTAACCGCTTTTTTTCTGTAACTGTAAATATTTTATTTCAGGATTTATTTCAGTACTTACCATCGTATAACCCTATAGGTTAGGTTATGTTAAGTGTTATAAAAACCCTGAAATATTTAATTACAGAATTAAAACATGTCTAAGAAACGCCAAGACACCGGCTTTCAAATAAAAAAAAACGCATCTAAATCGGTTCATCCGTTTCAGAGCTTTGGTGCCACAGACAGACACAGACACACACTTACACGTAAACCTATAACACCCCTCTTTTTTGCGTCGGGAGTTAAAAAAGCGGATTGGCAAATGAAACGGTTGGAAAACAATACATTTTGCCAAAAAAATTTTGCCAAAAGGTAGAGAACCATTTTTTTTACTTGTACCAAACATGTATCTTCGGATGCACCACAATCCCCGAGGAAATCGAACTTAGGTTCGTGCATGAAAATAATCTCGTGTGGAGCATACTTTGCGGCCACTTACATTGTTAAATACGCCGGCGCAACTTTGGAGCAACCACAATGGCAACGCAGACTTGTAAATTATAAAACATGGCCGGAAGTTTCGGTGTAAAAATATTTCTGGAAACCGCTATTGTAAACGATACTGAGGGCCCAGACAAGATGCATTACGCTAGCTAGCGTTTCTATACGTTAAGTTTTTAAACCAATCGCGTCACTGGCACATCACTTTTCGTATTACGTCATCTACCAGTGACGCGATTGGTTTAAAATCTAAACGAAGAGAAACGCTAGCTAGCGTAGTGCATGTTGTCTGGGCTCTCTGTTCCTGGGTAGTGATTCTCTCAACAACGACGGTCGGACGGACGAACGAGTGAATGTTCAAGCGGCGAGTTTAAGTAGTCCCGTCAGTGCGAACAAAACATATTTTAGCGCGTGCATTTTCAATTTAGCAGCTGGGTTTTTGCCGATGGATTGGTATAAGGCTGCTTAGTTGAAAATGCACGCGCTAAAATGTATTTTGTTTTTGAGAGAATAACACCCCAGGGTGTTACTCTCTGGAGATGAGCCTCAGAGAGATGCCAAACTCGTCTCGCCTCGAACTCGCCGACGGCTAGAGTGATTGAAATGTTAAATACTCTCGTCTGGGGTCCAAGGTACTGACGTGTTTACTGACAGTTGACTGTCGCTGATTCTCTTAAAAGAGTGTGTACTGTAAATTCTGAAAATCGATTTTTCCAAGTTGCGATTACAGTATTTTCATTATAGCAAGGTGCGGGTGACACTTGATGCTACGTTTCGTTTTGCTCAAAAAGGTGTGGATGCGTTACTATATATGGCAGCGAGCATTTCAGTTGCAACAAAATATAACTAATTTAGAATATTTGAATATAAAATTAACGATTATATTAGAATAACTGTAACTTACTAGGTTTTTATTTTCAATAATAAACCATGAATATTACTAACCAGAAATAAACGTCAAATGAATGAAACGGAACATGAGAGATTTGTTTAGGGATGGGACACAATGGAATCCTAAGTATGTCGATAAAAATAAAACGAGAAAATACTTCTCAAAAAAAAATTTATTCACTTAGTAGTTCACAATGTAGACTTATATCAGAGTCTTTATTTTCGGACATCCCATCTTGACCGTATTTCTCTCGTGTTATACGCGTAACAATATTTCGTCCAATATCAAGAGCATCAGCTACTCGCTCCACAACTTGAGTAAATGGCAATAATGGTCCACCGTTTTGACGTTCTCGTTCAAAATAATCTCGAAGTCGAACAACAAACTCCCTTGCTTGACTCCCCAAAACAGTTTTTTTTGTTCGTTTGGGCATGGTAAAGTTATTATAACCACGTTTTTATAAAACAAAACAACAAATATCAACGACAATAACAAAAACAACAAAGAATAACAGCGATATTTAAAACTGGGTGGAACAGAATGAGAATACGTATCGCATACAAGGCACTACACTGACGCTGACGTTGAGTTGACGGAATGTTGACAACATAAACAAAATGGCTGCCGGCGTCCACTGAGGCATAAACAAGTATTATTATTTTTTTTAGTAATAACGACTCTGACTTTTATTTTGTGGCAATAAAAGTATAGTTAAACTTTTAGAAAATTAAAAAAGTAATAATTATATGTCATATTTCTATTGTCATTTCAACTATGTACCTAATACCGATCTTTTATCGACTCAAATTTCGACACGTACGCCTTACTAGTCTGTGATTTGGACAACTGTCACCCGCACCTTGCTATAATGAAAATACTGTAATACCATTCGCATATTTTACCACTTTATTTTTTCTCAATAGCTACTTTTCCCGAAGGGCTTTCTAACCATTCGCATATTTTACCACTTTATTTTTTCTCAATAGCTACTTTTCCCGAAGGGCTTTCTAACCATTCGTATATTTTCCCATTATATTTATTTTTCAATTGGGTTCTTCTCCACTGCTCGACTATCATAAATATGAGGTAGGTTTAGGTTATGTTAGTTTTGCAGCAGGCCCGGAGGGCCAAAACCACCCAGAAATAGGAGCTCCGCTCAAGCGGAGCTCCGTCGACTCTGTTAAATTTAATTTTGATATTAAAAACATTGGTCAGTTGAGTTGGTTGAGAAATTAGAGAATTAAATATAGTCTGAAAAAATGCGAATGGTTAGAAAGCCCTTCGGGAAAAGTAGCTACTGAGAAAAAATAAAGTGGTAAAATATGCGAATGGTTAAAAAGCCCTTCGGGAAAAGTAGCTATTGAGAAAAAATAAAGTGGTAAAATATGCGAATGGTATTAATCGCCACTTGGAAAAAATGATTTTCGGAATATACAGTACACTCTCATTTAAAATATAGTTCGATTGTGTTGATGATATTATTTAGTTTTTAGTTTGAATAAAGTTAATTAACCTAATATGCGAGTTGTTGTTTACTGGTAGACATGTTAGTATTAACTTTTTTTTTACATAATATAAAATGAAGTCGCTTCCGCTGTCTGTTCGCTTAGATCTTTAAAACTACTCAACGGAGTTATTCAAGAGGAAGATTTTATGTATCATAAATTCTGGTTTATGTACGGGTGTTACTGAAAACTCACATAAACCGAAGCGAAGCGAGGGTGGGTCGCTAGTAAATAAATAAATGTTGAACTTGACGATACGATATGGCAAAAGCAATATGGTTTTATGGAGTAGAACATAGAGCTGCTCTAGCGATATCACAAATTGTTTCGTTACAATACCATAAAATACCATTGTTCGTCCGTAGTTCGTGAAGTATCTCCAAATAAAATATTGCATCGATCTTGAACCAAATTGAATCATAAAGAAGCAAATTAACTTTTAATAATTATAATTCCGCTTCCCCCTTACCTAAAATATGTAATACATATTTTGGTATGTTGGTACATATTTTTTGGATAAATTGAACTTTAAAATTGATTAGATCCCGGAAAACTTGAAGAAAAGTAAAACCCTTATATTATTAATCCAGCAAACTTCGTTACTCTTGACCTTTTCGTCACTATATGCAATACCGTGGCTGTGTTCTACTCAGTATGACCATATTGCCTTTTGACATATTATCATATCAGCGTTATGATAGCTCTTAATTACTTGACAGTAATGGCTGCAGAGTTAAAAACAATGCGATAGCAACACGTGAATAGACAAAGTGGAATTAGGCTCAGTTCCAGGCAGTGCAAAGGACAGAGATATACGACTCTTATATAGCTTAATCTCACTCACTGACTGGCACTTGGCAAGTTATAACAGGACAATATGACTTCAGATTCTAGTAAAAGTATTCTTAAATTGTCAGAAAAAAAACTTTGTCGTCGTTCCTTTCCCGCCCTCCATCCATGCTAATATTACAAATGTGAAAGTAACTTTATCTCTTTGTTACGTTTTTTTTCAGATAAAGCGCTGAACCGATCTCGATGAAATTTGGTACGTAGATAGCTTGACCCTCATCGTGGAATGTCCAGAGGTGGCAACATACCGGGCACGTCACCTCGGAACACCGAGGTCGCTACCAGAGGCCGTCGGCAACATCAAGGGTCTGCTAGGCTTTCTGGTTGAACTGGGCTGGCAAGAGTAGTGCCAGTAACCCAGCACGCAAAAAAGGCGCATTTTTTAAGTCGTCGAGTTGCGGAAATTAGCCCGCTACAACCTATACCTATAACCTATAGCTTGAACCTCGAGCAAGGATATAAAGTACTTTTTTTACGCGGACGGAGTCGCAGGCAATAGCTTGCTATCTAGATTTTCAATCGCTTGACCATGATCGACCATACGAATCGCACTTGCCCTATAATAATAATAATAATAATAACGCAGGGCAGCTAGTGGCGAGCTGTTGGTGAGTGGCGACACCACATACCTGATTGCTCCCGAGGGTAGCTCCTGTTCCTCACCTCACGCTTGCCTTCACCGGCCGGCTGCGGTGTACAATGACGAGGAACAGACCCTCACCTCTGGCTTGCCTTTATTGGCCGGTCAGAGTGGAGCCGCAAGAGCTATATGCTCGAAGGGTGGATGTGTTGCATAAGTGGCGAGTGGGCACCTTATGGTCGTTTAAAGTCCAGAAGCACCTCTCCACCCTTAGCCCCTCTGGAACTGTTGCCTCCCTGCTGCTATATATATGCGGCTATTTCGGGAGGCCCATTCCATTGAGTTGGCGAGTCACCGCCTGCCATTTCAACCAAAGTAATTAGCATTGGCCAGGCAGGCGCCGTAGTTTCATCAATAGCCTAGGTCACCAATCCATATCAGTTCATTCATAGAACTTATTATTAATGTTCCCATCCTTCTTAAATAGTCTCTTCTAATCGTTGGTTGTCCGTGGGAGCATACCTCTATAGTTTGAACTCTAGGACAATCGCCGGTTGGTATCCCATCACTTTACTAAATTAAACTTGTCTAAAGGGCCTCTGCGTGTTGGCTTCGGCTCCATGTACGCCTTCCAAAGGTCCGGGACTCCCATAGTTCCGTGATTGGTAAAGACATACATAATAATAATAATAATATAGTTATTTATTTAGGCATAAAATCCCATTAAATTTACAAATATACACAAAAAATACACAGAATTAAAAATTAAGTACATAAAATTTACAAATAATTATTAAACTTAAAATTTGAGAAAAACAGAAAATATCAATTAAATTTAGAACATGTCAACATTTGAAACTAGACGTGCCTACACATAAAATCAAAATTTGATGACACGAATTGAGAATCAAAATAAATAAATTAAATTAAATTAAAATTAAAACATAAAATTAAAATTAAAATTAAAATACGTACATTGTTTTAAAATCTATATTTTTAGAGCAGAGGATACGACAGCAAAGTAGCAAGAGTAGAGTAGAGTAGTAGTAGTAGTAGTATAATACTCATTCATATTAAGATTCGTTCAGATCTATGTTGATTCATTATATCTCATTTACAAATACATTTTTACGCGCCACTTTTCGCCTGAAAGGAGCTTTAAGATGCATTTCCACCGAGGCGAGATAAAGTGGCTTGAGAATATTAAATTGTATCAATAAAAACGGGTCTACTCCGTTTGCCCAAAATGTTTTTGGTCAAATGTATCATTTCATAGGTTTACAACCAGACGGAAGGACATTCCGAGCAATATGGTCCCAAGGATCAACATAGTGAAGCACGCTGCATGCTATCAGGCTGTCCATTTATTTAATAAATTGCCAGTACAAATGAAAACAATAGGTAACGGTAAAATATTCAATACAAGACTCAAAAGATTACTTTTAAAAACGCCCCTCTATTCTGTGACAGATTTTATGGCACATATCTCGGACACTGAATAATTTACAACAAAGTGTACAGCTGTTAACTTGGGTTATTATTATAATTTTGTAGTTTTATTTTGTTTTTGTAAAATGTATTATTTAATTATTGTGATAAATTATGCTAGGTTAAGTTCCACATTCAGACACAAAGTAATTTGTTAATGGATTAAATAAATAAATAAATCCCCGCGTGGTTGCCGGGTAAGAATAGTGCCACTCCATGTCCCCCCGTGGATGTCGTAAGAGACGACTAAGGGAATAAAGGCTGTGTAGTACTGTTAGGCGATGGGCTTGCAACCTGTCACTAATACACTGGTATCTTAGCCTAATTGTGCAAAACGTGGTTACAGAATTATTAACAAGTTTTTAGAGTTGTTAGTAATTCTATAGCTCTGCCTACCCCACTCTGGGAATAAAGGCGTGAGCTTATGTATGTATGTATGTATAAATAAATTTCCCAAATTTTAATTTCTCAAAAAGTTGTTTCCCTTCGCAGTTGATATTTTTTTTATGTAGTCACAAGTGTAACCTAACCTAATATACGTAGCAAGCGGTTTCGATAAACCTTATACAAAGCCAAGAGGTCTAAATGGTTTTTGAAAACGAAAATTTTGGAATTGATACATTTGGCCATAAATACTCTGCCCAAACGCAGGATCCCAAAAAAATCTATTACATCCTGCGCAGAAGGATGTTGATTTCTCCAATACAAATTTATATTCCCGTCTCGCCTCCTCCGTGGAAAAAGACCTTTATAGACTTCAGGTGCGATCTCCTTTCCACGCTGCAAACATTCGTCGTTAGTACAACTTGGAGTATTGCAAATGTTTACTCCAATTTGCCTTTAGGAACGCCACCTGAACTCTGAGTAAGTTGGGTTGACTTCTGCAGAGTTTTGCCAGTTGGGATAGCTTAGGGTTAGAACAGACAATATTTATGGTTAAAATGACAATTGGCGTATAGGACAATTTTACAGTACAATTTAACTGTTCTTTACGCCAATTTTGATTAGGACAATTTCACAGTACAATTTAGTTGTCCTTTACGTCAATTGTCATTTTAGCTATCGATATAGTATATCAATAATATCGCTATGTGATTGTGGCGGAGAGGCCCAAACCATGGACCATATAATGCAGCGGTGCCCAATACATTCATATCCGGGACCCATAGAAGACATCTACAACCTTACTCAAGACGCAGCTAATTGGCTGAGAACGCTGAATGTTGACTTATAATCAATAATTATCTATAATGTATTCGCCTATTCTACAGATCGCCATACAATTAAATAAATAATAATATCCAATTCAAAATGACTTGAACTCCTTAAGCTAATTAAAAATCTCCATAGGACATTAAAAATGTATTAAGCATACTTGGTGTGTTCACCATTCCTTAAAAGGGCAAGACTTTGGGCTTTGGGAGTTCAAGAGTTTAAAATAGTTTTTATTTTATAATATTCAACACTTGGTATTTTATTTTCCGTTATTCGCTTCCCTTTAGTTTATATTCGTTTTCTGTAACATGCATAATCCAGAATTTATGATACCTCTAAACAAAACCTTCCTCTTGAATCTGCAATAAAATCCGTTCTGTAGTTTGACAAATCTAAGCGTACATACAGAGGGACAGATGGCGGAAAGCGACTTTAATTTATAATAATGTAAAGATAATAATATAACGGAAGTATTTTGATGCAGAATAACTCTGAAAAAATGCGGGTAAAGCCTCGCTATTCCTCGATATTAGTCACTTTTTAAACCTTTTATCTGAAACTACAGTTTTAGTTTTCAATAAACGTCCCTTACGCCCTTCATAATTCTTGCTTCCTACGTCGTAAAAACCCTTACATCGCCTACTATTTACTATTCTAACTCCAAACTAAAACGTGACAAGTACATCAAGCTATAAAACACAATTATCCCACCGAAAACACTCGCTAATTAACTAATTACAAGTACGGACTTTCCTGTTGTCCGCACAAAAGTTCCAAACGTCAAACTCTATTTTAGTTTGTGTGGGCGAAGCGGGTGAATAATTACACGCTACTGGCTTTGCTTAAGAGGGTTCCGTACAAAAGATACTGATTTGAGATATTTTTAGGGTTCCGTACAAAAAATGAATAAACGGAACCCTTATAGGACCACCCGTGCGCCTGTCTATCCATCCGTCTGTCACAGCCAATTTGCTCCAAAACTCCTGGACCGATTCAGTTGAAATTTGGTATAAATTATGTAAAATTGATAACCAAAACACAGATGTGCAAAATAAATAAATGTTCTTTTTAAATAAGGGTATTTTTTAGGGGTCAAATGAGGAAATTAAAAAACAGTTTTTCAAACCGAATAGTGTCATAATAGTTCATTGCTTTGACGACGCGCTGCCCTAGTGGGTAATGACCCTGCCTACGAAGCTAGCGGTCCCGGTTCGAATCCCGGTAAGGGCAGATATTTGCGTGATGAGCACGAATAATTTTGTTCCTGAGTCATGGATGTTTTCTTATGTATTTAAGTATATATTTCTCTATATAAATATTTATATCGTTGTCTAGTACCCATAGTACAAGCCTAGAGCTTAGTTTGGGACTAGGTCAATTGGTGTGAGTGTCCCCTTATATTTTTTTTTATATTATTATTGCTTGTAGATGACAGGAAAACCTATGAGAATTCAATCAACAACAAAAAAAAGTATGTACAGTACGGAACCCTCTCCACGTGAGATCAACTCGCACTTGGCTGGTTTTTAAGGTCATAAATGACTAAGAAGTAGACCGCCCACTTGATGGTAGGCAGTCACCATCGCCTATAAACGTCAGTGATACCAAGCCAAGTCGTTGCTGTTCAGTGAAAATCGTAATACATTAAACATTTCAACCAAAACTACTGTTTTATATAGACGAATTTATGAAAATCGGTCTCCTGGGGGGTTATTATGAGATAGCTGTGCAGTTCAGGGGGGTTATTATGACATGGCTATGCAGTTCATTTTACAGTGAGCGTAAAGGACGGACCTATAGAAGTTACATAGCTCTGTCCTTTTCTGTCAGCGTAAAATTAATTGCACAGATACGTCATAATAACCCCATAGTTTATGCTAAGAGAAAAGGACAGGGGGGCTATATAACTTCTACAGCAATGTCCTTTACGCTCACCGTAAAATGAACTGCAAAGCCATGTCATAATAACACCCTAGAGCTTTATAACTGCTATAGCTCTGTTTTTTACGCTCACCGTAAAATTAACTGCATATCTATGTCATAATAACCCCCTGTTTAATTTTTTAAGTATGAACTCATGGGTAGTTTTTTTAAATCCGTAATGGCCGTGTCCATAAACACACGTAAAAGTTATTTTTCGTCATTTGACATTAAAAGACGTAATTTACTGTAAGGATATATATGTAGTCTTTAAAAGGCGTTGATTTGCCAAATTTCAAATAAAATTATTTTGTAGGTTAAAGAAAAGTTTTGTTCTATTCACGACGTGGTTGGTTTTGGTGGTAATGACATTCAAATCGGTCCAGTAGTTTCAGAGCCTATTCCAGTCAAACAAACAAACAAACATTCAAATCTTTCCTCTTAATAATATTACTAGCGACCCACCCTCACTTCGCTTCGGTTTATGTGAGTATGATAATATATAGCCTATAGCCATCCTCGATAAATGGGCTATCTAACACAGAAATCATTTTTCAAATCGGAAAAGTAGTTCCTGAGAGTAGCGCGTTCAAGCAAACAAACAAACAAACTCTTCAGCTTTATTACTTTCCGTGATAAGTGTAGCAAAACTACAGTAAAGGTAGTTGGTATTTAACCGAGATTTCCAGGTGAAATACTGTAGCGTGCTTGAGTGAAAACCGACTGGTTTAGTGAACGGATATTCTGCCTCGACTGCCCGCTCTTAATAGAAGCACATTTCGTTTGAAATCATTCCTGCTTGAAATAAATTGTTTCTGCGAAGCATATAGTTTTGGATTTCCAGTGTAGAGTTAAAAGTTGTTCGAGTACGTTACAATTGTTAGTCATTCCTGTTTTATTATTTAGTTCGTTCCTATGATTCATGAGTTTGTGCTTAATGAGTGTTAGGGTTTTTGTCTTAAATCATTACATTCAATCACGCCTGTTTCCCAGAGGGGTAGGCAGAGACCACTTCTATCCATTTGCTACGATCTTGACAAATTTCTTTCGCTTCTTCCACATTCATACATCGAGTCCTGCACGCACGTCGGTTTCGGGTACTTAAGATTCGGCCCTTTTCCAGTATTTCTCCGATTTGACTCGAAAAAGTACGCCTAGGGCGGCCCCTTCCGACACGTCCACTCACTTTCGATCTGTATACCTCCAAATGACCGAACCATCGAAGCATGCCCTTTTCAGTCATGACATGTGATGACTACATCTTCTTTTATTTCACATTTCTGACTTTTTCCCCGCGATCAGAGGTCTATTTTTTATTTTACATAGTTTTACGTTTGACTTCATTCTCCCGATGTTTAGTCGCGACGAGGTCGAGGATAGTACACGCATACCCAAAAAAAATGCCTATTCCCTCTTACCTTGAAAGCACCAAGGTTATACCATACTAGGAATACAGACGCAGGAAGAAACCTCCTGGTTTTGCCGGTAATCAAAATCATTATCTAGTTTATTACTATCAATCTTGTTCATATTAAGGTGATGGAACCAATATTGGACACTTGAATCTTATTTTACAGAAGATAATATTCATTTGTTTTGCAACAATCAATTTAGGACCTTATAAAATTTTAATTAAGAGTGTAATGTCCATTACTGGTGCCTGTTAGCTGAAAGTGTTCATCATAAACAAGTATTTATATAAAGCAAAACTTGTAATTCTTCGCATTGTTGTGTTCCGTTGACATGACAATAGAGCAGTGCTCTCAAATAACATTGATTATTAGATTATACATACAAGGAAGAGTACGGTCGGCTAAAAGGATTATCTCGATGTGTCTTCCTTTGTATTAGGCTGTGTCAGAGTCCCACTGTAGGGTAAAGACAGCGTCTCTTTTTTCTCTTAATTTACCTTATAAGAGCGCCCTCCGCATCCGTCTGGCAACATTCGAAAAAAATAAAATTCGGACGCGTGGATTTACGTCAATAACCAGAATTTGAAGATGTTCCCTTATCTTTGACTAGTACCCATATTACTAGACCGTTAGTTTCAATTAGAATATGTATGGGGTTATCCCTAGGATTTATATTTTCATCATTATCATCATCATCATCATCATCATCATCATCATCATCATCAACATCAGCCTGTAGCAGTCCACTGCTGGACATAAGGCCTCTAACATGGCTCGCTCATTGCCTCGATCCTGGGCCTCCCTCATCCAACCGCTCCCAGCAAACCTCCTCACGTCGTCGTTCGCGGCCTAACCACACTACGCTTGCCCGTGCGTGGTCTCCACTCCAAAACCAATGAATAACTTACATTTAACTAACTGTTATCCGCGGAAACATACTTAGTAAAGATAAAGATAAAGAGACATTTATTCGCAACAATACAAAACAACATTAGGTACATAAACACAAAAAAAAAGACACAGAAACAGTTGCGAAACGGTCCCAACTCAGCATTCGCTAGCCGTAAAGCCAGCACTGGTCTTCCGTTGGAACCGCTTGGTGAAGAGACGGAAAGTGACACACTTAGCACAAAATAACATAAATTGAAAAACATCAAGGATCAAAATTTAAATAATTTGTTCGAGACTCTCTAAAAACGACCATAAAAATTACACTCTGTTAAGGTTGGCAACACTAAAGAAACAGAAAACCAAAGACTAGTCTATGGAAATACAAACACAGCAAGCAAAGCAATATAGGTTACGTAACAATAACAAAAATTGGTAGACTTTTAGATATAAAATAAAAACAACATTCTATGATCATCAGAGATAATGTAGTATTCTAATGGTGAAAGAGTTTTTCAAATCAGGCAAGTAGTTTCGGAGCCTATTCAATGCACACAAACAAACCAACGAACAATGAAATCTTTCCTCTTTATAACATTAGTATAGTATAGATTAAATAGCACTTCTGTCGACCCCTATTGAGCAGACGCTTGAACAGACATTGACAGCCCAATAAAACTGTCAAAGTCCCAAATACACAGACCCATATCGTTTACTCCGTCCATGTTGACTCAAGGCGATTTATGGGACCTCAACCCCATTATTCTACGGGATGATTGGTTTTGGAGAAATCCATTCTGGGTATCGAGTGCTCATGAACAAAAAAAAAAACTCTTAAAATTTGTAGGTTTTTTTACATAAGAGAAAAGGACGCCCGTGACTTCGTACGCAATTAGTTCCCCGCTACTCCCCCTATTTCTTCCCATTGGGGGTTGACTTTCAAAAAATCCTTAGTGCTCACTTATATCATGAAAGGAAGCCCTGCACCAAATTTCAACTTACTAGATACGAGTACAGTAGTTTCGGCTGTGCGTTGATATATAAGTCAGTGAGTTAGGTTTGCCTTTCTACACTAATATTATAAAGAGGAAAGATTTGTATTTTTATACTTTTGTGTGTGTGTATGTTTGTAATGAATAAACTCGAAAATTACTGTGCCGATTTCAAAAATTCATTCACAATTGGTAAACTACATTCACCCTTTGTGCAGTTAAGAGTTTTCATAATTACATACATAAAGAATTATATTGGGTGTTCAGAAACGTAAATATAAAAATAAATAAATAGGTCAACAATCATTGTGATTATAAAAATGAATTTGTTTCTCCAAAACAATTGTTTCTTAAATGACGCAGTCATTATAACGAAAATTGTATATTTTCGTAGAAATTTTGGTACAAATACAAAAAAAAAAACTATTATTTGTTCGTTCGATGAAACCCTAACTTAAACTAATTAAACTGACCTGCTGACCTTTTATTACCCCTATTCTCCTTTAGAATGGTAGAATTACCCTGTCTAATAAATAACCCAGCTCGCTAAAAACTTTCCTACTTGATAGGTACTTATTTACTTAGAAGTCTTTACTTACTGATCTAAAGTTTTTATCTGTTTTGGGGACTGCCATAGAAGAACTAACTGTAACGACCTATGGAGTGAAGACATTACTCAATACTCAATACTCTACATTTATTGCATTCCATAAGTATACATAGGTGGTACTTAATTAACTTAGAAGTTATGAGATTATTATGGACCCGGCAGGGCGCAGCAACTTATAAACTAGTGACAGCGCTTATTTGCTAAGGGTAGTTTATTCTTTACTTAAATATCTATTAACATAATAACTTATCATCTAAGTATTCGGTTATTGAATAATAGCATTTTTCTATCGTTAAATGTTTCAGTGTGTTTACAAAGTTATTTTCATTTTTGATATTTGTAATTTACTTGGCAATATACATTTTAATGGACATGACATGCGTGCTGTCCGAGCGAAGTTTTAATCTTGATAAAGGTACAGTTAGTCTATTTTTGTGTCTTAAAGTAAGTGCTAATCGTAGGTCTTGTCGTTTTTTGAAAAAAATTAGGTTTTACGTACAAATTTGCAAATTTTAACTATGTATATACGCGGTAAGGAAGGTATCTTTAGTCGTTTGAAATGAGGTTTGCAGCTGTCTGTGTTATCAATATTAACACATGTTTTTGACTTTACGTGTGGCGTGTGAACGCAGTTCGGCTCGCCGCCCGGTGCACGTTAAAAAAAACTGTTTATTTCCTTTGATTACATTACTACATATAAACTTAACTACAAATCTTAAATATTAAATTTTTTATGAGTTAATGAGTCTTAACTACTTATTAATTATTTTATATAGCTATGTACAAGTTTACAGGTCTAAACTGGCAACACTGCTCACATGGCTGGTCGTCATCCGCCGAGGTTGTGTCAAATGGAAACTTGTAACCTGTATATTGTAATTTGTCTTCTTCACTCATAATAAGAGGAAAGATATGATTGGTTGTTGACTTGTTCGAATTGAATAAACTCCGAAACTACTCGACCGATTTCAATATTTTTTTCACACATTATTTGATTAACCGTGAAGTTGGCGAATATTAACTATCTTTGTATTAAAATTGTATAACTTACGTGAGGCGCTAGGTAGAGAACAGAATCATTTAAATAACTTTTGTGTGGTACACCGCCGTAAAACAGTTTCATAAGTCTTCTTTGGGTAGAATGTCGGCTGCCCGACTAATCCTTACCTAGCGTTCCGCTAAATTAAAGATCCTCAGTGAAAAAAGGTATAAGTCTTCCAAAGATCAAGTGAAAAAGGGAGTCAAGTGTACTCGGAAAAAAGATGTGTTTTGTAAAAACAATATGAAATTATTTTTCTAAATATTTGAAAAGGGGTCTACTATAGGGGGTTTTAAAATGAAAGCGATTTGATTATAGCAAATTGAGTTAAAAGATAAAGATAAAGATAAATTTTTTTTTTGAACATGAGACAATTTTGTAAATATGTCAGAATTAACTTATCGATCGTTCCTGCCTTTCGGCATACAAATTAAAGTTGGTATAAATGCATATGCTAATTAGTTGTGTAATACTACATAATCTACAGAAATGTGTCATTTACAAATTCGCTTTTAATTACTGTCTGATACATATGCTTTCTGATAATATGTACAGTCGGCCAAAAATGTGGTTTACCACTACATGTAATAATATTATGACAGTGACAAGTGCCAACCTTAGATATAATTAGTGCGCCTATTGGCTAACGCACTTGCAACCGCAATCTACTTCAAAGCGGAACAATTGTTTTCATTTTGTATGCAGACATGCCTTCGATTTTCAAAATAAAAACGATTGCGATTTCGATTGCGAGTTCGTTAGCCCCTCAGTTCTCACAGAAACTTTTTTCAAAACTCGACCGTACGAGAGTGACGGATACTTAATCCACAATTTGTCACGTGATAAATGCAGCCATACTTAGCCCGCTGGACACACAGATGTAGTGTGTCGTTCAGACTATGTTAGTATTTTACTCGCGTAAAAAGTATTTTAGTGTCTGGGGTGTGATTCGGCGAGTTTAAGTAGTCCCGTCAGAGCGAACAAAACACGTTTTAGCGCGTGCATTCTCAATTAGGCAGCCTTATACGTGCGATCTCATCGACAGAAGCCATTCTGCCTAATTGAAAATGCATACGCTAAGAAGTGTTATGCTCGCTCTGACCGGACTACTTAAATTCGCCGCTGCGACATTCACTCGTTCGTTCGTCCGACCGCAATATTGATAGAATCACACCCGTCTTAAAGACACAGACAGACAGACATACTGTGTCGTACAGACTGCGTTACTATTTTGCTCGAGAAGCGAGTATTTTGGTGTCTGAACAACTAAAATTTTGTCTTCTACATATTAGTAATTACTCGGTACTCAACTAAAGTACTAATCTTTTCTGTTCATAATAATGTAACCAGCTAAATTTCAAAGGTCCAAAAACTCTTAAAGTATTCGGTCACATTTCCGACCCGTGACCTCTATTTGTTCCCAGCAAACTGTTAGAAAGGTCCTTTATCAGGGTCACTTAATTGATTCTTTGTTCAGATATCGAAAAAGGGGAAGTTTATAGAATTTCTTCGTGAATTTTTTACTAAAGGTCGTGTTTGCAAAGTTTGATTAAATTTGAAGGTTACTTGTTCAACTATTGATTTCTGGAGCGTTGCTCCGAAATTAAAGTCCGAAGTTAGCTTTGACTTCCATCATATCATTGAAAGTGGCTAACTGCTTAGTAATAGTATAAGCATTTTAAATTTAATGTCATTATTAATAAAGTAGAGAATGCTTTGACCACTATAAGGCAGTTAGTTGACTTCTTCGTTAATACGCCAGCAGTTTGTCTTTCAACTTAGGTACGAATGTTGTATTGTGGGACTCAGTTGGTTAGATTTAAATGTAAGTTACTAGTATTTGCTCGCAACTATGTCCAAATAGAAGCGGTTTGTCAGTATTCCCTCGGGAACACACCAATTTTCCAAGATAAAAGTACTTTAAAGAATTATTTTCTTTACATAGTATAAATAAAAGTCGCTTTCACGTCTGTCTGTTTATCCACCGACTCCTAAACCACGCAACGAATTTTGATGCGAATTTCATCATCAGTTAGATCATTTTTCACGAAATTTTTATGTAATTCTGGTTAATGAAAATTTACAAAAACCAAAGTGAAGCGAGGGCACGTCCCTAGTCATTACTTAAAACTTCGTCAGTACCTTGTATATAAGTGGATCGGTTAAGGCATCATGAAATCGGAACAAACAAATAATCACACTGTCGCATTTATATAATACTAGCGACCCGCCCTCGCTTCGCTTCGGTTTATGTGAGTTCTGTAACACCCGTATATAAACCAGAATCTATTATATATTTATATAAACCTTCCTCTTAAATCACTCTATCTATTTAACGCATCAAAATCGGTTGCGTAGTTTTAAAGATCGAACGAGCGAAATCGCAACTTTAAGTAGCCCGTCAGAGCGAACAAAACACATTTTAGCGCGTGCATTTTTAATTAAGCAGCCTTATACTCGTACGTTCGATCAATCGGCAGAAACCGTGCTGTTAAATTGAAAATATGTTTTGTTCGCACTACTACTGACGGGACTACTTAAACTCGCCGCTTGGACATTCACTCGTCCGTCCGTCCGACCGTCGTTGTTCAGAGAATCACTACCTTGCATGTTTTTATAGGTTGCGATGATCACTTACCATCAGCCTGCATCTATTTCATGATCCTGAAAGTGATAGGTGACAAGTGACAATTCGGCATACACTGCAGAGTTAACAAGACAAGTATTCACATCACTGGGATTCATTATAAGCTCCATGTACACTGAAATGTCACTTGTCATCTGTCATTGTCAGTGTGGTTAAAAAGGGGGCAGGTGGCTCGCTTACTAGTCTGCCGCCTTTCAGATAAAAAAAAATGTTGTTAACTTTCTATCAGTAGGAAAACTTTTTTAATTTCGTACAGAAAGTACCCAACTAGAGCCACTTCAAAATAATAATTTTGCAACAAAGCGAACACTTTTTTATTTCATCGGCACAGTTTATCACGCTTTAAACACAGTAATACAGTTTTACTGCCGGCAGTAAAGTCATCTCGAATTGGTCCACTCAATATTACTTTTGCGATGTAATATTTTTTTATGTACAACGCTAAGTGTTATTAAAATTGAGTTCTGGAAATGGATCGTAAAGTGACATAGTGGAAATAAAAAAATACAATTAGATTGTATTCTACTCAGGAAAATAATATTACATATTTTATTTTATTTTATTTTTATTTATTAAGGAAAACAAACAGCTTACATTATACATTAATATTATAACAGAAGTGAGTTATTCATAAGCCAACAAAGTTTTCACTAATGTATGTTACACTTTTAGGAATTAACTACACAAAGCTAGCAACTTATATTAAATCATGCACTAAAACAATAAACCAATAATGCTTAAAACAGTAACTTTAGACATATTGGAATGAAATAGCTTTCATAACTTACGATAAAAGGTAATTAAATTACTAAGTCATTTTAACTGCCATTACATAGCTGCCAAAACTGTCATAGAATATGTCAGTATGATTATATTTGCAATTGTGAGTGGAACACGTCCTTGATAGGAAGCGATTTTTTGAATAATTGTTCCTGCAAAATTGTATAGCGAACATATTTTTGGACCGAGTACTTAAACATGAGCACTTTAATGAAATATTACTGAGGATTAATATTATGTAGTATTATACTATCAACATTTTTGGTGCGGTTTTCAGCAATGGGTTGGGGTTTGTTTGGTGCATGTTTTTATATAGGCGTTACGGTGACAATTGACCAGTGGGCACAAGATGCATTACGCTAACTATCGTTTCTATTCGTTTAGTTTGTAAACCAATCGCGTCACTGGCACATCACGTGACTTTTCGACCTTTTTATCATGTCGTTTACCAGTGACACGATTGGTTTAAAAACAAAACTAAGAGAAATAAAAAATAAAAAAAGAGAAACGCTAACTGGCGTAGTGCATCTTGTCTGGGCCCTCAGGGAGCGCTGTAGTAAACATTTTGTTTGTGCAAAACCGAAACTGTGGTTGATTAGTGAGTGAGGTTCTTAAGACTGCAGCGCCGAGAGTACGCCGGATGAACAGTGGCGCCCTCATTACTATTATTGTGTTTTCTAATAAACTAAAGTATTTTCTTGATATTAGTTGGTAGGTTTTCGTACTACAAATGAAAACAACTTATAGGGTACCTATATCACATTTTAATTACAATTCACATTCGAGAAGGCAAAAAGTGGTCACCTTTTCCCGTTAAGCAGACTACTTAAAGGGTAATTGTTATTAAAGTTTGTTACGTATCCTATAAATTGAGTTTTTACTTGCGCTACAAAAACATATTGTCTGATTCCAAGGAAATTAGAAAACACAATAATAGCCATGAGGGCGCCACTGAACGCTCGAGGTTTACTCGGTGCAGTCTTAATAAATATATAGGTGTTACGATATAGTATCTCACTAGGTGGCGCTGCAGTGATATAATGTTATATTACCTACAACATATTAAATAAACTCGATAGAACTCGATAGTTAAGTATTTCTGTAGAGAGTAGTGATTAAGAAACTCTAAAAATAGTCATCTATACATGTCATGACCAACAGCCAACTCGAAATGAAACCTATAATGGAATTTCAAGTTCCTTTTTACAAACTTTTATTCGATTTGCAATGTATGTATGTATGGATGTATGTATGTATCTATGTATGTATGCATGCATGTATGAATTTACTGGTCAAATCTTTCAAGTTAAATTTGACCCACTTTTCGTCAACGGAATGGGTTGAAATTTAGACCATGTAAACCCGATGACAATACAATATCATGGTATCTCATAGGTGATCTGATGATGGAGTTGGAAGGTGGCAACAGGATCTCCGCTATTCTTAACGTAGACCCACCGTGCTGGGACTCAATAGTTTAGTCTTGATAAGCAGATAAAGAATTACAGTTGACAAAAAAAGTAGAATTATCTACAAAAGCTTGTGTTTGTCAGAAACTTATTCTCTACTAGACGGTCTGTCTGTGGATATTCTTAGGTTATTTATGAAGTTCATAGGTACAGTTAAATATGTTATTGCCACATCGATACCTTCGAGAACCAAATAGGTACGTAGGCAAGACGTGATATGGAAACTGATACTCTATTGTTTATAAGACCGACTCTGCGAGAGATCAAATCTACTCGTACTTATGAATGTTTTTTACGTTTATTTTCTCTCTTTAGGTACATAAATTCTTTAAGTAGGGGGCTTTTTAAATTTTATCAAACTAGGTTTAGTAAATCGTAACAAAATACTTTTACATTTTTGTTACGTTTAATATACTCACGTAGCTCTAGTTATAGCGTATAGGTTGTTTGTGTACGGCGAAGCAATGTAACTATGCATAGATACGCATGTACGTAGGTTTAGGTTGTGAAGAGAAATAAAATCAGTTAGCAACAGACTATGCTTGTGTAGTGATCTCTGGTCCATAACCTAACCTAACAATTTTAAATAAAGTAATAACATATCGGTGCAAACGAATAGCCAAGGTTATTCAACCTTGTGAGCTGAGGTTTTACTTATAAAGATATAATCATTAATCATCGGTCTTCATAGTTGAGGAAATAACAATTATTGTCACTTCCTGATTAAGCTCCTAATAAGAATCTCTTTTGTGTGTCCGGATTTTTTAAATTCACGTCCATTTTGTAATGTGGAGCGAACACTTAAAGCGGATTTTAGGATTTTCGTCTGCTACAGTGCTTCCCTTTATATGGAACTGGAAGAGGATCTCTGGATGAACATTGACAAATTTTAAGCTTAAAGGCGGTTTAACTCTTTATTACTAAATATTACATATTTTTTCATTTTGTAGTTGAGTTACTTTTACAAATTTGTTGCTTCGTGTGATGATTATTTGAAATGATAATCGTCAAAGTACGTTTGTTGTGCTCGTACTTCCTGAAATATACAAATTTGGGTAGATCTATATAATTTTATCATCAATTTGATTGGATACAATGTTATAAGTCACTTTCCCCTCGAAATATAATTCTTATAGAAGCTTAGCTTTCACAGGCGTGTCGGCATTTTGTTATTACTCATTAATTTGACTTGGTGCTTTAATTTTCTTTAGTTCTCATAGTTTTTTTTTTAAGTTTAAGGTTTGTAATGATGATGATTTTATTTTTGGTAGTTTTAAGAATTTATTATTTATTACTTTATTACCTAATGTAACGTACTTTACTTAATGTAACTTAGTATTAAGTACTATTATGTTTTTATGATTTTCTTGCGGCGCTTCTTCTCCGCAATGGTCTTGTCCGAAGCGCTGGTAGACGCACCCTATTTTACCGACGTGTAAAAGAGCCCTTATGTGGCCTATTTACTGAATAAATATTTTGAATTTTGAATTTGAATAAATTCTTTACCTTTTATTATAGATTTAGAAATGGTTTCCGGATTCGCTTGTACAGATTGCTCCGACCGCTGAATTGGTCCTGGAAAAATATCGCATGTGTTCAAATCATTTTCAAATTCATTGCTTCCTCAATATTACCAATACCAAATGTACATTATTATGTACCTAATTTAACCTTACTTTGTTTAAGTTTTCTATTTACTTAATTAGGAGTAAAATTTAATGTAAATATTGTAAGACGATCTTACTTTATTGATATCAAACTTGTTTATTTCGAGTTTTCAGCTTAAGTAAAACAACAACAAAATTACTTTGCTGACTAGTAATTAGTTAGGAGAAAAATCAAGGAAAGTATAAAAGAACAAACAACACAGAACAAGAAACACAACAAGAACCAGTTAAAAAGCTATCGATTTAACCCCAAATTCACATTCAAACGATGAATATCTCCAAAACTAGTAAAAATTACTACACATACGGTCACGAGATTAAATTTAATACCCAACTTAGGTCCAAAGTCAATCTGACATTCTACAACAATAAGATTGAATTTCCTAAAAGTTACAAAATGACATTGACGACTTAAGCATATTTTTCTTGAAATGGGTCCCAAATTAACGCTCGTGACCGTATGTGTAGTCATTTTTACTAGTTTCGAAGAATATTGATCATTTTATTTTGCTTTTTTGTAATTTTCCCTTATGTCACGAAAAATCATAAATTTCATTATCGGTTTGACGTCGGTTTCTGAGACACTCTGTATAATGACGTTTATACGAGTACGAGTGCCGAGGTAAGAGCACGAGCTTATGAATTTAAAAGCTAATTATGTCCCAATTGTTGCATAAAAATGAGATTAATAATCAGACCTAGGTATATACGGGGCATAACTAAATGACAGCTAGGGATTGCCTATATCGATAAACTTAATTATCGATGCTTTTCCCATATACTAGTGATCGCTCCAAGTTGAGATTGTGAAAATAGTTTATTTCTTAAAGTATGCAAATTAAACCAAATAGCAACATAATTCTGGTCATTCTTTATTTTAAAAGGATTTATAACCTTCACTCATCATCGTAATATTGTTTTTACTCCTAACAAATTCTAGTCGTTTATTAAACAATCGTAAATGAGACAGTCATTCTGAAATTCACAATGCGGAAAAAATATATGATGATGATAAGTGAAGATTAAAAAATCCTTTTGAAATAAAGAATAACCAGAGTTATTTTGCTACTCTGTTTCACTGCATACTTTCAATCAAATTTTATTTTTACAAGCAAAACTTGGAGCGATCACTAATATATGGGAAAAGCATCGATAGTTGAGTTTATCGATATAGGCAATCACTAGCTGTCATTTAATTTTGCCCCGAATATTCCTAGGTCTGTTAATAAAGTTTCGTTTATGTTTATGTACTTGACCAAGGTTGCACTGATCATATGGTACGCAGCGCCTGTTCCGCCTGTTCAGTCTGAACAGGCCAGGTTGGCACACGCATCCTGGGAAGCACACCGTGGAGCACATCTGGCCGCCCTCCGGGCCATCGAGACCGCAAGTGTTCTCGCAGTACGCTTTGCATCTGTCAAACACTTCGTTTGGTGGGCATTGTGGCTCCTCCACTGAAACAGTTAATATAATATTGATATTACCTACATACATACATTAAATTACACCTGTTTCGCCTGGTTCGGACATTTGGAAAGGTTATTTGAAAGACGATTGACGAAAGAGATATACAGATCGAAAGTGAGTGGACGGGTCGGAAGGGGCCGCCCTAGGCGTACTTTTTCGAGTCAAATCGGAGAAATACTGGAAAAGGGCCGAATCTTAAGTACCCGAAACCGACGTGCGTGCATGACTCGATGTATGAATGTGGAAGAAGCGAAAGAAATTTGTCAAGATCGTAGCAAGTGGAAAGAAGTGGTATCATCTGCCTACCCCTCTGGGAAACAGGCGTGATTTAATGTATGTATGTACGATCCTGACAAATCTTTCTCTTTTACATTGATATTTATATTTATCCTGCTTAATATTATAATGCTAAAGTGTGTGTGTGTGTGTGTTAGTTTCTTACTCCTTCACGCTGTATCGGATGGATTTGAATGAAGTTTGAAAAGGAGATTGCTTATACACTGGATTAACACCCATAAGCCACTACGCCAGCAACGCTCTCAAAATCTCTAAATAATATAAAACTCCTGCCTTCCACCCAAGAACATTCTAACCGTTTTCTTCACCACGCTGCAACTATGATACCACATACAAACATCTAGACTCATCATTCCTCTCTGTATCAACGACGACGACGCGCTGGCCTAGTGGGTAGTGACCCTACCTACGAAGCTAGCGGTCCTGGGTTCAAATCCCGGTAAGGGCAGATATTAGTGTGATGAGCGATTTGTTCCTGAGTCATGGATGTTTTCTATATATTTAAGTATATATTTCTCTATATAAGTATTTATATCGTTGTCTAGTACCCATAGTACAAGCCTAGAGCTTAGTTTGGGACTAGGTCAATTGGTGTGAGATTGTCCCCATATATTATTATTATTATTATTATTTATATCACTGACTCCGCGAGAGATCAACTCCACCTATAAAAGCTTTTTACGTTTATTATCTCTCGTTATATACATTCTTAGGGACTAGGGTTAGTGTCGTGGTATCCCCTGATATTTACTTATTTATTTCATTTTATTAATCAAACTCTAAGTCAAACTCACATTTATTTAAAAAAAACACACTGCAACACACCAAATATAATCGAACATTTTAACAAAGGTAAAGAGTAAAAGGATAGAACAAAAAAAATAATACACAAGTACCGAATTTGGACACGTTGCGCTGTAGTGTGAGGTCAAAGAGGACTCTCAGGGTAGTGATTCTCTCAACAACGACGGTCGGACGAGTGAATGTCCAAGCAGCGAGTTTAAGTAGTCCCGTCTGTGCGAGCAAAACATATTTTAGCACGTTCATTTTCAATTTAGCAGCATGGTTTCTGCCGATGGATCGAAGGTATAAGGCTGCTTAATTGAAAATGCATGCGCTAAAATGTGTTTTGTTCGCCCGTCCGTTGTTTTTGAGAGAATAATAACCCAGCATGTGCTGCAGCCGGAGCCACAGCGCTGGTTTTCAGACAAACCCTGGTGTTTACCTACCTAGTTCGTAGCGAACACGAGACTAAAGAAAATAAAATAGAATGCGTAGTAAATGATAACGTGTCAAATGTATATGGTGAAGTCAAAACGGTAGTGGTTTGGAAGCTCCAAACGGGTTTACACAGACGCACAGATACACCCGTTGAATTTAAAGTAAGTAAATACTTCCAGAAGAAACATGCTTTACTTACTGGATTGGCCGAAAGTGGTGACCGAAGTGGAGACCAGAGCCATCAACAGGAACGAAAACAAAATACTCGTATTAACTGTGGCCATTCTCTTTATCTAATTGTATAATGTGGGATATTTTGCTTGACTGCTTTTATACCAAATTCCGCACGTATTTAATAAAGAGAAGGTGTTCAATTACAAACTTATTTATTTTCAATTTAAATTTGATTACTCAACATAATGTAAAGATAACGCGCTGCGAACAACGTCCAATTAGTCAATCTGAGGAGAATTCTGTCGAAATGGTATGAAGGTACTCTTTTACCGCCAACAAATAGAAGGAGTACTATAAGTATAACTTAAAATTTGACGACGCGCTGGCCTAGTTGTTAGTGACCCTGCCTACGAAGCTAGCGGTCCTGGGTTCAAATCCCGGTAAGGGCAGATATTAGTGTGATGAGCGCGAATATTTGTTCCTGATTCATGGATGTTTTCTATGTATTTAAGTATATATTTCTCTATATAAATATTTATATCGTTGTCTAGTACCCATGGTACAAGCCTAGAGCTTAGTTTGGGACTAGGTCAATTGGTGTGAGATTGTCCCCATATTTTATATTATTATTATTATTATTATTATTTATATGACTGACTCCGCGAGAGATCAACTCCACTTAAAAAAGTTTTATAGGTTTATTATCTCTCGTTACATACATTCTTTAAGTCGGGGGTATTTAAATCTTATCAAACTAGGTTAGTAGTAGCTCTAAGACTATCAATTAAATCGTAATAAAATATGTTTCTGGTGGAGTGGGTCATCACCCCCGGTCTGGGTCATTTCTGGTGGAACATCTGTCCGTCGCGATTCAGCGCGGCAACGCGGTGAGGGCGAGCGTGATGGGTACCTTTCCGCCGGGAGTGGCGCGAGGCGGGCTTTTTAACTAAGTTGTATGTATTTTAATTATTATTATTTTGTGTCATTATATATGTATATCGCTAGGAAGGGTGGCCACAATCTCGAGCAACTTATAGTCACTGGCAAGGTAGAAGGCAGGCGTTCCAGAGGCCGTAGTCCAATAAGGTGGTCGGACCAAATTAGAGCGACGCTGGACACCAAACTGCACGACGCGCTACACGATGCCAAGAACAGGAACAAATGGCGCGACGCCGTCAGGCAACTTATTATTCCACAACGGGGAAATCACGACCCTCAGCAATGAGGAAAACGACGCGAGGAGGAGGATATATATGTATTATATGTGTTTTATGTTGGTCTGTGTTTAATTTTATTTTGCATGTTTAAATTTTAATTATAGTTTTAGTATAGTGGTTTTTAAAGTTTATCGGTACAAACGAATAGCCAAGTTTCTTCTACCTTGTGAGCTAAGGTTTTGCTTGTAAAGATATAATTATTAAAAATCAGTCTTAATAGTTAAATGAATAACAATTATTCTCACTTCCTGAGTGAGCTCACATCACTTTTAATAAGCATGTCTTTTTTTAAATTCGCGTCCATTTTGTAATGTGGAGCGATTTCTAAAAGCGGATTTTAGAATTTTCGTCTGCTACAGACCTTCCATTTTTATGGAACTGCAAGAAGATATTCTCTGGATGAACATCGACAAATTTTAGGCTTAAAGGTGGTTTAACTCTTTATTAATAAATACTTCATATTTTTCCATTTTGATAATCTTCATTGTACGTTTGTTGTGCTCGTACTTCCTGAAATGTACAAATTTGGTTAGAGCTACATAATTTTATTATCAATTTGATTGGAAACAATATGATGAGTCAGTTTTGACCACGTAAATAAAATTCTCATAGAAGGAACTTAATGAGAAGCACTCTTCAAAACTATATCTATCGCATAAATAACGCAGATTGATAATGAGTTAAAGCAGCGCCTTTCGGATTAAATCGGCGTATCGAACCGGGATCATATTTTAGATGACAAAAGTGCCAAACCCGTCTAATCCATATCCATACTAATATTATAAATGTGAAATTGTGTCTGTCTGTCTCTCTGTTACCTCTTCACGCTTAAACCGCTGAACAGATTTAGGTGAAATTTGGTGCCAAGATAATTAGAATCCTACGGAAGGACACAGGATAGTTTTTTTACCGAAATTCATCCCCTAAGGCGGTGAAATGGGGGATTAAAATTTGTATAGAGCTACGATATAAAGGAGTTCCACGCGGACGGAGTCATGGGTAGAAGCTAGTTTAAAATATATCAACTTATTGACATATTAGACCAACGTCCTAAGAAGCTGCGGTGTATCGTCTTTCGCTGTGTTATACTGTCACATTGCTTTCAAGATCATAATTAGACATCGGAATCAACGTTCAAATTTCATGGCAATGTATGGTCGGCAGAAAAACAAATACAAACAAATACACTTAGTATTTTAAACCTTTATTTTGTATAAGTAAAAAAGAACTAAAAATGTAAATAAATATAAAATCTGGATATTGTGTTGAGTCCATTATCTCAGTCTAACACGGAGTTTGATTGGGCATTTGTCATTAAAGCTAATTTTCAGTTATGAAACTTATGAATTATGAATGTTTCGATAAACTATTACTTATTTGATTTTACAGATTATTTTGCATGACAGTTAAATTGACATTCGTTGGGAAATTTAACATAGTTTTATTTTTCGAATGCGAAATGAGTATTGAGGTTTTATGACGTATTTAGAATATCAACCTCTTTTAGTATATTTACAGTTTACCGCAGTGTATGAGTGTAAAAACAAAAAAATAATTAAACGTTATTATTCAAATATTCAAATGTATTTATTTATTTTACTACCCTTACCGAGTGCCATGAAATTTGAACGTTGATACCGATGTATAATCATAATATAAAGAAAATGCATCCAAACACATTAGCTTCCACAGGCATGTCGGCATTTTGTTATTATTTATTAATTTATCTTGGTGCCTTAATAAATTCTTTACCTTTTATCATAGATTTCCAGAAGACAGCTTTTTACAAGAGAAATGGGTTCCAAGTTCACCCGACCAGACCATCGCCGATGGGGAACTCGTCCTGGTAAAAAAAAACACCGCATGTGTACAAAGCATATTGAAAGTAACTATAGAACGGTGTCACAGTGACATTATAAAACAATTTCTTTGACACTTCTTACGACTTTAATCATAATCTTCACTGTGACACAGTTGTATGGTGGGTCAGGGTTCAATGGACTGATAGTACGTACATAATTTAACTGTATTTTGTTTAAGGTTTATATTTACTTAATTAACAGTAAATTTTCATGTAAATATTGTAAGACGATCTTACTTTATTGATATCAGACTTGTTTATTTCGAGTTTTTAGTTTATGTAAAACCACGAAAAATTACTTTGCTGACTAGTAATTTGTTAACAAGAAAGGTTAGCAACTGTATATTCTTGTCATAATCATGTTAAGCTTGTAAAAAAGTTATTTATGCAACGAACGGTACATAATTAGCTCTTAAGCTCACAAGCTCGCGCTCTAACCTCGGCACTCGAACTTTAATAAATAAATAAATAAATAATTATCAGAGGACAATGTCACACCAATTGACCTAGTCCCAAACTAAGCTCAAGGCTTGTATTATCAAACCGCGATTAGTATACACTTCGGAAGTACCGTTAGCACAAAAGTACCTACATATAATGAATAAATATAATTAATTATAAGTCAATCTATGATATCTTCATAGTTTAACTGCAGACACTTATAGATAAAAGTTTCACAAAGAATTGCTTCATCATAAATATCATAATCGTTGAGTTCGTATAAAAACTCTACCTATTCTTGGTAAATGCCGTGTCATTTGTTTTATAAAAAAATTCAAGTCATAATAAATGTTTGACAAATCAATGTCATTATTTTCCACATAATTTTCATGTTACCGGTTACCGAATCGCTGTACGTGTCGAAAATAAATTTGTGTAGTATATGTATAATATGAATCGTGGCAAAGTGTTAAACGGTCGGTGCCGAGAAATCATCTTCAATGTATTAACATATTTTAATAATGAAAATGATAAAACAAAGGTTCTTCTGAAGTCTTTGATGGTTATTCTAAGTGTAAACGTAATGATTTCTGAGGTTACTATTCCAAAGGATACATTACAGGAAATAATTGGATTACTGAATAATAATCGAAAAGTCTTAAATCGTGTGGTGGCTGCGACGGGCGTTTGCAAAAAAACAGTAATAACAATAAAAAAAGAAGAGAATGTTGCCAGGGAAAATTCTCGGAAACTGAGCAATCCTAAAAAAGGAAAACGAGGGAAAAAAATTATTTTAGATAATTTCGACAAATGTGCCTTACGTAATATTATAACAAATTTGTACCGCCAAAAAATTGTTCCGACTGTGCAAAAAATATTAAATCAAGCTAAATTAGACATAAACTTTCTTGGCCAAATAACCACATTAATAAATATTATGAAAAAACATTTAGGATTTAGCTTTAAGAGATGCACACAGAAACGGTTGGAGTTAGTAGAGCAAACGCAAATCAAAGCTTGGAGAGCTAGGTATTTAAGAAGAATCCGAGAAAATGATGCCTTAGGTCCCAACAAAAAGCTTGTCGTTTATTTGGATGAAACCTGGGTGCATTGTCACTACACTGTGAATAAATGCTGGCAGTCTACGTCTGAG